>CM077165.1:157082454-157511116 GCA_039583875.1 Platanthera guangdongensis
GATTACATGTGGCATGCTTTTTGTCCAGGCCATATAAAGATCTTGGAACTAAGCCTGTGTTAATCTCAGATCTTTTCATGTAGTTTTAGCTTGTTTTTATCTTTTTTCCCTAACCTTTGTGTTCTGGTGTTTATGTCAAGCTATTAAATTCAGATTCAGTAAATATGGAAGGATATTTCATAAGTATTTCCTTATGGACCCTTAATTCAAAACGTTATACCATCAAATTTAATCTCCCTTCTCTTGCAGTACTGAGGGCTCCTGGCATGGATCCCTGAGGATTTGTCTTATTAGCATGTGCAATGTGGTTGGTGGAATATCTGTGTGGGACTGGTCTGGTTTTGCTTTGATGAGGGAGATGAAGCTTCTGCATGGTTTACGAAGTACCTTGGAAAGCCAAGCCGTTTAGTGCGATTCAATACTAGTATGCTTCATACTTTACTATATTTTTAAATTACTCCCAAAGGGCACACTATATACAATTAATATATATTTAGTTTATGTTGTACTTTTTGGGTTGTCTTTGCAATTCAAAATCCTGATTTCTGCAACAAAACAAACTCCAGGATAATCTAAGTATACAAGAAAATATTGGATTTGGTATTTATATAGTATTTATGGCTTATATTTATCAAACCCAAAACGCATCTGTAAAATACTGATCATCTTTTGTGGCATGTTTCACTGCATGCCTTGTTTTTTTCCTAATTGAAGAGTTCCAGGGACAAATTAAGCATAAAAAAATATTGGCTTTGGTGTTTACAGAATATTTTATTGCTTATATTTATCAAACTCAAAACGTAAAATGTTGATCATATTTGTGGTATGTTGGTACTGCATGTCTTATTTTTTTTTCTGATTGAAGAGTTCTCTTTCTCCCCAAAATTCAGTTTGGCTGGTGATTAAACTAAAAAACTCCGAAGGCCAAGTTATATATGACGATGGTTTTTTTGGTGTTTTTTGTGCATTGCTAAGTTATATACATTTTTACTTCATTTAACTGTTTTGGCACAACTCAATGTGGTTAGCATGTGCCACCTGATGAGGGACATGAGTCCACCTGCCTGCCACCCTAGAGTCCCACCAGGGGTCCACCTGGAGTCCCACCAGGGGCCCGCCTAGAGTCAGCATCATGCGAATTTATCAGGCCCGCGGGCCGTACACCCCAACCCATCCCTGGATCCACCACAGAGCCGATAGGTTGTTAAGGCCGGGCTTGGTTCCCCAATCTCCTTGATAAAGAGCTCTCAGTAGGGCTCTCGTCATTAACTGATCCGCGGATCAGTTGGTGATGACTGATGAGAGCTCGCCTGAGAGCTCTTTATCAAGGAGGTCGGGGATCGAGCCCTGACCTCAACAACCTATTGGCTCTGTGGTGGAGCCAGGGATGGCTTGGGGTGTACGGCCCGCAGGCCTGATAAAGCTGCATGGTGCTTACTCCAGGTGGGCCCCCTGGTGGGACTCTATGGTGGCGGGCAGGTGGACTCCTGTCCCGCATCATAAAAGTGCACTTTTATGATGCGGACAGGAGTCCACCTACCCGCCACCCTGGAGTCCCACAAGGGTGCCCACCTGGAGTCAGCACCAGACGGCCCACCTGGAATCAGCACCAGGCGGCTCACCTGGAGTCAGCACCAGGCGGCCCACACTGGAGTCAGCACCAGGCGGCCCACCTGGAGTCAGCACCAGGCGGCCCACCTGGAGTCAGCACCAGGCGGCCCACCTGGAGTCAGCACCAGGCGGCCCACCTGGAGTCAGCACCAGGCGGCCCACCTGGAGTCAGCACCAGGCGGCCCACCTGGAGTCAGCACCAGGCGGCCCACCTGGAGTCAGCACCAGGCGGCCCACCTGGAGTCAGCACCAGGCGCTCACCTGGAGTCAGCACCAGGAGGCTTTATTAAGCCCGCGGGTCGTGCACCCCAACTCATCCCCGGCTCCACCACATGACCGATAGGTTGTTGAGGTTGGGGCTCGATCCCCAGACCTTCTTGATAAAGAGCTCTCAGGCGAGCTCAAATCACTGATCCTTAGGAAAATGGTGAAATGACAGCCACATGTGCATGAACATATGCAAGAAGAAGAGCACAAACAACTTAGGAAGATATCGTCTAGGGTAGGCCAATCTTTTTTTTTTGCTTCAAAGCTCTTTTAATTATTTGACACATAATGTAAATTACTTGGAGATAATTCTATTTTGTTGCTATAATTTGAAGTGTCGACCCAACAAGTTAGGCGAGACCTTCGACCCCCCGCGTTCCTTAACAATTGGGCATGGTTGGCTGGACGGAAATCCCGCAGATGAAATCCGCGTGGAGACAATTTTGACCGCGGAGGCCTCCGCGAGCCCGCATGGTCAGGATTTGCCAGATTTTTGCGAATATCCTTTTGTCGAGCTGAGGGATCCGTGCAATTACGGTCCCACCAAACTGCCGGCGACCGCGATCGCGCGGATCCTATCCGCCCGACTGTGTGGATCCACGTGGCCAAACGATGCCTTGGTCTTACTTACTGCCTTCCCTGCCTAGCACAGCTGATTTTTCGTGCTGCTTCGACTGCTCGTCCTTCCTGACCCTGCGCACATCTCGTTGTCTACCCCTTAGTCCGCAAAGCTCCCAAACTGACACCCACTCCCAGCTCTACGACCCTTCCCACATCAACTAACCATCAACATCACACACCTTCTGCTCCTCCCGTCCTAGCTACGCCTTCAAAACATCCAATCCCCTCTCCCCTGTTACCTCAGCCGTCATTTCCACTAGTCGAACGTTTTCCTCCTAGCGACCCTAACATTGACGTCTTCCTCCCAATGTTTCCCACAACCCCACTCCTCAATTTTTAGATCTTGACAATCTGTCACGCCTCTGCCTAACAAACCTAAATTGAATTCTCTCCTATTTCTACATGTTATCTCGAGTTTAAAGTATTATTCCTACCACCGACTCCTTCAACCCCTCAACCTTTCCAACTTCTCTATTTCATACCCCCACCCGCTAAATGGTCTCCTGGATGAGACTTGCTCTTCCCACCTACTCCTTCAACCCTCAACTTTCCCACTTCTCTTGGTCATGCCTCCATCTTCTCAATGATCTCCTGGAGTAGAAGAACTTGCTCTCACCATTGCCTCCCTCTCTGTCCGCATGGACCATGTCAAGCCAACTTTGTTGGACCTCAATGTCATCATGTTGGATATCCATACCTTCTTCAGAGGCCACCCAAACCCACCACCGGCAACACATTCATCCCCAAATTCACTCTTCATTGACATGCGCCTCTCTGGAAATACCATGGAGTTTGCCCCCTTATTCTGTTCCTTTTTTGACCCCTTTACTTAGTTCCTTCTTTGGCCCCTTCCAAGACATCCCCGTATCCTTAACATCATGGTGTTTAATGACAGTAACCCTGTAGGTTGGATTGTTCACGATGAACAATTTTTTAAACTACAAGGTTCACATGAGAATAAAAATGTGCCAGTGTCCACAATTTACATGGAAGGTTTTGCTCTCCATTGATTTTGTTGAACTTGTCAAACCAACCCATACTTATCATGCACACTTTTGAAGGAAGACCGTATCATCCATTATGATACTCGCTAATCATATAGGCATTTGAGCACCTCTACACACTCCGCCAATCCAAGTTAGTTAACATTTGCACTGACAAATTCATTGAGGTTTCCATTTAAGTTTTTGGGGTGTATTGTAGCACATTATTTGGGCTACTTTATGCATGACCTCCAACTGCACGTTTATACACGACTCCACGTGTGCAACCCCTTTATGCTGACTTAAGAAATGGAGCAAAAACATTTTGTGAAAAGTCACTCTTTGACAGGCAATTCTATTGATATTACCCCCATTTTGCAACACTGACATTTCTCATGTGGCTCCGCCAGTCCACGACTGTATGTACATAACATTCTACATGAAATACCAGTATCACCCCCTTGTTGAAAGTTTTGAAGTGAAAGTGGGGCGGCCTGGGCGGCCTAGGCGGTTTGTCTGCGCGACCTGTGCGGACAGAGGGCGGCGACCTGTTAGGTCGGCTTGTTGTGGCTGGCGGTCTGTTCCCTGGAGTAGCCGTGCGGATAGGAGGGTTATCCGCTGAGTTGCCGGGTTGGCCGGTGATGCAGACTTGGTCTGGATCTGCACCAAGTCCAAGTTGGCTCAGTCCGGTAGGTCGCGCGATGCTTGCGGTCTGGTTCTTTGTCCGCCGAGCTCGGCAGCAGTCTTGTTCTGGTTGCGAGCTCGGGGAGTGCGGTCTGGAGTGATGTCCGCAGTAGTGCAGACTTGGTGTTGTATCCGCAGTGTCCGCCTGGTTGGCGATCAAGTTTTGCCTTGGTGGTTAGGCGGCTTGGCTGGGTTTCTTGCTATGGTGGTGCTACCTCAACGGGCTTGCTGTCTGGTCAAGTCGCGGCGACCTGTTATTGTGTCCGCGCTTGGCGGATACATTCTGTTCTCTCCGCGAGATAGGACGGTGTTCCTATCGGCTAGGGCGGTGATAACAGTCCTCTCTGCGCCTATAAATAGGACCCCCCTGTCACATCAAAGACGCACCGAGTGAACAATAAGTGAACTCGCGGGAGGTTGTTGCGGTTAGGTTTTTCTATCCGCGTGGTTTGAATAGGTTGATCGGTTTGTGTTGTGCAGGTTGTGCGGATAGCGCTGAGGAGCCAGAGACTTGGTTCTGACTTCGGTCAGGGTCAGTGTGGATTCTGCGGTTTGCAACCGGCGGTTAGCAGCAGCTCGCGGCTTGCGACCAGGCAGTTTTCTCTTCTGCAACTTGTTTCCCAGTTCAATAAGCTGTCCGGTTTGGCGGCTTGTTCAGTTCGGCAACAGCAGTCCGCGTGATCTGGCGGCTAGGCGACCGCGCGGTCAGGCGGCTTGCAGTTCAACGGAGAGAGTTCTTTTCAACTTTGGAATAACGGCCAGTCCGCGCGGCTTGGTTGCGGTGTGGTGACTTAGCAGGCTCAGCGGACTCCGTAGCGGTTAGCAGCAGAGCCGGCGGTTACTATTTGAGTCCGCGCGGCTTTTTTTTTGCCTTGTATTTTTTCTGCTTCCATCGGATACATCGACGAATCATGTCTCGTCATGTATGCCTTGTTTTGTAAAGATTTGATAATACAAGATACTTGCTCTTCTGTTTGCATTTGGTTACTTGGGATCAGATAGGTGAGTGTTCCTGCGCCCGGTGTCCGTTTTCCCCTTTATCACAAATTTTTACACACCTAGCCTTTCCTCAATCCTCTAACCCTTTCGATCACACTTCCACCAAAACTGAAACCTAACCCCAACCCCAACCCCAACCCAACAACCTTTCCACCAAGTGCATCTTGAGCTGTCTTTATGGCTTATGATCTCTTTGCAAACCTCCACACTCTCCTACCCACTGAAGCCAAATAAGAATTGCATATTCTTCTTGTGCCGAAGATGAAGACATTACTATGACATATTTTGAAGTACTAGAGTAGAATGATAGTCATTATCACCCCTTCCCACGGTATTGCACACCCCCACAAGGTGGAGTATTGATCCAAGCAATGTTTTTCTCACTTGACCTTGAGGATAAGGTCCATTTTGAAGAACGGAGTGTGATACGTGCATGTATGTATGCATGAACAAGGAGGTACCGAATGACTCAGGAATACATTTTCTACGGCTGGCCAAGCTTTTTCTTTTTTGCTTGAAGCCTCTTTTAGTTATTGGCGCTTTATGTATTTACTTTTAATGACCTTGTTATTAGGAGGGGTAGATTGTAATTTGGAGGTACGTTATTTCATTGCTCCAATTTGAAGCAACAACCCAACCACTTAGACCCGAGTTTCGACTCTCATGCTCCATAACATACCATCCACTTAATTTTTAAGTTAGATTCATAATCAAACATCAAATAATGAAGTGCATCTGCAATGAATTATTTTTCATCATAAATATTGGAAAAAAAGCCTATAAGGCTCCGTGTGGGAGGACTTATTTTCACCGGTCAAGCGGTTACGACCGTATAAACCGGACCTTAATTATGATCCGTTCATGCGGTCGTAACTGCTTGACCAGTGAAAATAAGTCCCTCCAAACGGAGCCTAAATCATCAAAAAAGATTTATCACAACATATGGATTTAAAAGGGCTCTAATAGTCCATAAACCCAACTTCATAATGATGCCATATTTACGTAAAATTAAATATCCATGACATAAATAAATTACTATATACATGGTAAACAATAAATAAACTCGTTATCCCGCTTATTCTATAAGAGTCCATATTGACCTGAAGCAATACTAAGAAAAAACAATTGTGAAAGCACAGCAATTCGTGAACTTTTCTCTAAGCTCAGGCTTTGTTTGTGAGAGTTGTTGATCAAAGAGAGCTGTCAAAATGGAATTTGAAAAAGGAGTTGTCAAAGAAAAATGAAGTTTGCAGTATAAGTTGTGGCGCAAGGTCGGCTTTGTGTGGTGGTAGTGCCGATGCTAATGCAATTCTAAGTGAGTAATACAAGATAGACTCATACGATTCCAGTTTAAATGATGCGTGAGTAAATTTAATTTAATCAGTAAGTGAAATCTTAGCAATGATAATTATATAAACTTGGCAAATTAATCACAATATGAACTTCAATTTCCGGTATGCAAGCAAGATCAAATCACTTTCAGTAATAGTGCTTTCAACAACAACTTCACAAATGGTAACTTGTATAAATAGAAAAATAAAACAATAGCACAACAAGTTTGAATACCCAAGCAACTATAGCATATTCATCCAATATTCAATGCATAAAAGTAACACAATACAATAATACTCACAAGTATGTTGATCCGGTGGTGGGTAGGAGAAGTTCCGACGGAGGAAGCAACGGCGGTGAGCGGATGTAGAGGGGCTGTTATAATGGGGTTGTCGTAGAGCGACTGCCGCAAGTAGTTTGTTGTAAGGGGAGGAGGGAGGCCTGTGGTTTGGAGGGGGAGATGGCCTGGACGTGTGGGATGCAAGAAAGGGGTAGCACAATGGTTGGGTATGGAGTAGAGGGGATATGCCCCTTTACTAGTAGGGCATGGCTTATGGTTTGGAGGAGGGGATGGTCTAATCTTGAAGAACACAGGGAAAGAGGAGGATGGAGGCTCACAACATGGCGGGGGGTTGGGGCTAGAGGTGAAAATGTTGGGGCTTGCGGCAGTTGGTCGTCTGGGAGTCTATTTTCTGGCATTGGAACGTGAGGTGGGGCGGGGTGGAGCGAATACAACAGGCGCAAAAAAGAAATATTGCGGTACTGGGATGGAACGAGCAAACATGCTTTGGAAGCTATAAACCAGCCAAACGTTGGCGGTTGGCACGTAGAGAAGGCAGCTCGACTGGTTGGTGCCGAGAGGATGGAGGAAATTGGATTTGCGAGGGGTTTGGTGGGCTGAGATCGTTGAAGAAACAAAGAGTTATACGGTTAGAGGGGTGTGGGGCTTGTGATGGGAATCCATCAGATCGTGCACAAGGAGGGGTTCGTCGCAAGACGGGACCCACGTTTGTTTATTCGCACAGGAAGGCTTTATCGGATCGCCGATCCGACTCCGCGGTTGCGTCCGGAATGTTACCGCGAGTCAAAATCATATGTTAGTTTATTTTTATTGGTTTATTATTCATGTAATTTAGTGACCACTCCCATTGGCCAATCATAGCCGTTGAGAGGGATGCCCTAGTATCTTGTTTTATTATAAATAGTGGTCTTAGGGGCTGAACCAAGACATTGCAGAATTTGGAGAAAGCTATTCTCAGATTCCCGCGATCCCGCCACGGTGCCGACTCCGTGAAACCCTAGGTGACTACTCCTAGACTTGTATCTTCTTCCCCAAGGTAACCCCAAACCCTAAGCCTTATTTTCCCTCCTCCAATCCCCCTTTCATCCGTCCAAATCAGCCCCAAAGCAGACCCCAGTTGTCTGCCCGGTTTTTTTTCTCATTTCACTGTTCATTAATGAAATCTATATTTCATTCCTATAGTTTTCCTCCCATTTTAAAGCAGCTGGCCCACTGCTTTCTCAGCAATCCTCCGCCTCCTAGCTACTCCCCTCATCCAACAGCGCACCCGCCAATTGCGGAGCCACCGTCCGCCCCTTCCCAGCCCTCCCAGCCAACCACCGCCAATCCCCTTCCCCCCTCCCTGCCACCCCTCATTTGGCTCCCTGCAGCACCTCCAGCCATCCCTGCTTCACCAACAACCACCCAGCACCCCTCCCCACCACTATTCCCAACCCCACAACCCTTCCTTCTGTGGAACCACCTTCCCAAATCCGTCCCCCTTCCAGATCTGTCCCAATATGGAAATTTTCGCTCAGATCCTATCTCAGATTATCAGATCTACCTTTCCCAGCCCGGATTTACCCTTGCATCGCCGGATCTACCTATTTCCGATCTGAATCCACCATCCATCGCCGAGGACAGCCGCTTATATCGTTTTCCACGCCTTTGGTTCCACCTCAGATCGTCATTCACGCATTTCCGGCTCCGGATTCTTCAGTGCCTTGGTTAGCCCACTATTTGGTGAGATTTTGTTGTATTGGTTTATTATTTTTAGCATTTATTTATTGGGTTGAACATTTTATATTTGTTTAGAGAAACATTATCGTAGAATTTTGTAGATTATTATTGTGATTTGCAGAGTTTATTCGTCGCGCGCTCTAGCTTTGGCCCTCCACGCAGAGGAAAGCCTAAGTCTGCCTTGCTTGAATTATTTATTTGCCTTGCTTTGAATATTCTGTGTGTGATGTTTTAGTTATTATCTAACTGTGGCTTAACCGTCGGATTTGCATATCATGTAGGGTTAGGTCATAGATTTTCCGCCGCCTATAGATTTGTCCCGCGTCAGCTTGTGGTTTTAAGGTGGTTCCATGATTAGGGTTCACAGTAATTAAAAAAATTGACAAATGGGAAAAAAGGAATCGAGAAGTTGCACCTCGGGGTCTCGTGACATCGCATCACGAATGATTGTCGATTTTGGATTTGCTCACAAAATAACTAATAATTGAAATTGAGCCTCCGCCCCTATTTATAACGAGAGGAGCGGTCGGGTGCCCGACGTTATAAATAGGGGTGTGGCGGTCGGGTACCCGACGTGAACGACTATGATTGACCTTTACATCCGGTGTCCTAAAACACTAAATACAATTAAAGAAAACCTTAATACATAGAAATACTAAAACGGTGCTCTGGACGCGCTCGTGGTCTTATATTGTCGATCCGATCAATGCCTCCTACGTGAATGCACGAATGCGGGCCTCGCCAAATAGTGGTATGTAGTCCAACGTCGTTCCTCATCACCCTGCTGAAAAGTATTCATCTGCGATGAATGAAGATGGTCGTACTAACGTCGACGATTGGGGGCAAGTCTATTAAGCCCCGTCGTCATTATCCAAGTGTCATCAAAGATGGGGCATTTACTCCGGTGCACCAAATAATGACAAGAAGGGCCGTCCGGGGTGGTGGTGTACTCATCACAATATCCACAATGCTCTCAGCTCTTAACTCTTGTGCTGGTGGATCCAGAAGAACAAGTGTAATCACAAGAGATATAGGAAAGCTTGCGGGTGCTCGTCCAAGATGACCAGGGGAAGGGTCAAGTTGTAACTGGGAGGGTGTCGGAAGTGGCTCAAGATATGAGTCTCTATGATCGAGAGGCTCAAAGTAATTTGTCAAAATCTTTCGTATTAAATATAAAATGACTACCCATATCTGTAGGGAGGTTGATGTCATATATATTTGTTTTAATTTTCCTTATAAACCTATAAGGACCCATTCATTTTTGTTGTAGCTTCTTAGCAGCTCATTTTAAGGATCCTCTCCATGTGAATTTGGATCATGACCTGCTCTCCCACTTGAAAATATACTCATGCTTGTGTTCATCTACTTGTACCTTATATAATTCAATTAATACTTTTTTTCCCGAATTAATTTATTTTTTTCAAGCAAATGATGCAAAATATATAATAAACATGAACCATGCAACACAGATGAATCACACACTTAATGATTTTGCAATAAATGTAAAAGATGAATAACTGACACAACCAACACCTTACGCCTGAGTTTTTTGGTTTTATACGAAATTCGTAAGATAAGTACATAGTCAGGAGGCTTGTATAGTGTGGTATAGAAAAATTCATCACGAGTGCGTGCGATGAATACTCAAGTGAACACTAG
The DNA here is from genome assembly GCA_039583875.1 of Platanthera guangdongensis. Lineage (NCBI taxonomy): Eukaryota > Viridiplantae > Streptophyta > Magnoliopsida > Asparagales > Orchidaceae > Platanthera > Platanthera guangdongensis. The sequence goes on from CM077165.1 coordinate 157,092,631, forward strand.
AGATGTCAATAATAAGACATGTCAATATAGTGCGCCGAATGCCTCCACAAGTGCGGGTATTAATACATAAAATAAACGGGTCATCGAGTGCACCGTCAAATTCGACTGCCCTATTAATATTAGATACATCTCATATGAGCGATCACTCAACAAGTGGATCAACATGGGAGTCCCTAGGAGGGGCATAAAGCGTTTTGTTGCAAATGCAATGAGTATACAGGCTCCTGAAATATCAGAGGTGATCTCAGGTGTAAAAGGTGCAGACTCTAAACACATGATGCTAGGTTCGGGAATCTTTTTAAGACCCTCAGTTGCCATGGTGGTGGCCTGTACGTCAAATATGTCGGTGTCAACGCTCTCTCTCGTAAGCTCACTGCGACGCAACATGTGCAGCGGTCTGGATGAACTCGTGCCAATGAAGGATGCAACCTTTCCCTTGGATTTCTCCTTGGGTCGGGTTGGTGTCAATGTGATGCAACCGTGATTAGGTCTACATTACAATGTAATCTTACAACTCTTGTCTTAGAATATGTACGTGTTCGAGTGGCCGAAGTATGTGACATCATGGTCGAAGAGCCAAGGTCTCCCTAATAAAACGTGTGTGACATCCATGGTGATGACGTCGCACCAGACACAGTCCTCGAATGAGGTGAGAGATATCAGAACTTGACACCTATGAGTATCATGAATGACCATCTTATCAACCCACATCACTCAATACAGATAGGGTTGAGGCTCAGGAGTCACCTGCATCCGCTCTAAGGCCTTTTGGGCCACAATATTCACATGCTATCAATGACCAATTTGCAGGGACCGCTTGCACCAAAAAAATAAGTATAGAAGATTGTCGTACATATCTTGCGCTCGACTACAAGTACCTTTCATTCCTTCAATCTCGTGCATGCACCTTCTAATATGGAATTATGCAATCATGGTTTGACGTAAAATATTTATATTCATAAATCAATGGTACACATCATGCGAATCTTGTAAATGAATCACGGTCTTCATGACTTATAACTCATGCATTTTCTATGTGGTAGGAGGACCGGGACGAGATACATGATACAATATGAAACAGATACAAAAAATGTGAGTTTTGTCAAATTATCCACATGTATGAATCGGTAAGAGAAATTATCAAAAAATTGTGGAATCATGTAAGTTGCACTTATATAAAAATTTATTTCTCTGCTCTAGTTAAGGTGGGTATACATATGAAGCTTAGAACTACTAGCTAACCACAAATAAAACCATTAAATAATAATTCAATTCTACATGAGTCATATACTGCATGCAAATCATACATTCCTAAATAATCTGCCAGTATAACAGTGCCCATAGACTCCATGTATTAATGAAACTTAAATGAGTGAACAAATTTAAACATTGCCAAAAATTAATTGAATAACTCTTTTAAAAGATTAATTGAAGTGTAAATACAAAATATGAGATCAAGATGTATGTAACACATTCTCAAGCAGAAATTATTAGCACATTCTGATGCCAAGACATTCTAAAGTTATAGCTTGTTACATTGGAGTGTCAGCATACTCATGTATGCAACAACAATTATTTGAAGACGGAAGAAGATATGAGCAGCAGGTGTTTAGCGACAAGAAATGGAAAACGTGTTAGAGAAGGAGAATAAATCAAGGGTTTTGAAGACATCGAGCTTCAAAGTCATGGACGCTGGTGGATTTGATGACATGGATATCTTCTAGGGCTTCAACAACATGGAGAGCTTCTTGGGATTCGACGACATGGAGAGGTATCGACAACGAGGTTTCAACAATCAACGAGATTTCAATACAGCGGTGGAGCAAAAGCAGTTGGCATAGCAGCAGGAAGGAAAAAAGCAGATGAAGTAGGCGGAGGCTTCGACACAACAACAGGAAGTGGCCATTTCGGGTCGATATGCGAGGCCTTTTCAAATATACGCGCTACATAACTCCCTATCATGAATGCATAAATCATTTAAAGATTGTTGGAAAACAATGTAATCATTACATTGGGGTCACAAATCAATCCGTAGATGAAAGTATTAGGACTTAAATTCTTAAATCTTCTTGAGGATTACAACAATAATTTACTTTTATTTTCTGTTTATTTGTTACTGTATGAGGAAAATATCAGGACTACATCTATTATATTGAATCATTTGCTAAATCAATCTTTTTTTTTTCAATCTTTCTTCAAATGATCCATTGCAGAATCAATAAGCAGATCCGTAGATTCTGATTATGCTCAGGGATATTCAACTATGTTTAGTGACGGGTTTCCGTATTTGGTAATATCCCAGGTTGGTGTAATGGGTTTTATAATTGCTGCAAATAATTGAACTAGAAAATATTTTAGCTGCCATGTTATCTGCTATTTATTTAACTTTTGACTGCAGGGATCTCTCAACTCATTAAATGAGCATCTGAAGGAACCCTTACCCATAAATCGCTTCAGAACAAAGTATGTAGGCCTACCAACTTTTGCTAAAGCTTGATTTTATTTATTTATCGGCAATTTCTTTAATGGACAAAAGAAAGTTTGAATAAGCATCAAAAGGCTAGTCTTCTAAGGCACAAATTTTGTTTATTTATTTGGGGGTGCGAAAAAAGTTATCAGGGCATAATATATTTCATCACAAACCATGATTGGTGACATTCAAAATGGATTTCTTGCTTTCTACCATGATTACGGACAATGATCCCCGCGCAGTGTTTTCTTGAAAGACCTAGTGTTAACCGGTGGGTGTGAGGGTCCAAACTGGTGTCCCAACTGCCAGAGAAAGGGTAGGTTGCCAACCATATTTAAACTTTAGTGATAATTTTAAAAGATTTGGCAGTTCTGAATGATGACCAGTGTGGTAGTGCTCTCTAATATGGTTCGCCTTCTAACTTAAAAGTTGATCTTACAGTATTTTAGTTGATGGATGTGAGCCATTTTCAGAGGACTTCTGGAAAGTGATAAAGTTAAACAACTTGTCATTTCATGGTGTGAAGTTGTGTGCCCGCTGTAAGGTAATACATTATATATATATTTACTATATTAAAAGGGAAAAACACCCTTTGGTTAAACATTTGATTTCCGATTTTACCCTTTTTTATTAAAAGAATTACAATTTTTAAAATTTATGTGATTTTTTTAAATTTTTAAAAATGTGCTCTGCTATAAAGTGTTCTCCCTGCCGCTCGCAAACCGCGTGCACACCACAAAAATAAGTGACGAGCGTAGTATAACACTCATGGGCCTACGTGCGGCGGGAGTGCCGTCACGCCAGGACAGTGTCGTGGACGAGATAATGTCGCGTAGAGGTACTGTTGCGGTTGGCCGTAGGGGAGGAGCCCCGTTCCTGTCACTCGTGTATGTGTGTGTGTGTGTGTGTATATAGTTATATAGGGTTATTTACCGGAACCTCCCCTCGAAGTTTGCATAATTACAACTTGCACCCCACTAACTTTCAAAATGACAATTAGCTCCCCTCAATGTCTATGTTTCATAACGTCTATGCACAAAAAAACCCCTCTTGAAGATTTGCTCATGGGGGATCATTTTGTCCATGAATGATGAAATGAAAACATTGAGGGGAGGTTTTGGTAATTTCAAAAGTTAGAGGGATGCAAGTTGTAATTACACAAACTTTAAGGGGAGGTCTGGTAAATAACCCTAGTTATATATTGTGAATTGATCATCAAGATGTTTGTCAGAGATAGGGTTATGCATGTAATTAGTTTGCAGTGGTGTAAGTGACCTCATTCTCTAACCAAAATAAGAGGTTTTTACAACTAGAAGTTTCTCTGAATGCATGAGTAATGTGTATCACTCGCATTTTGCTTTGTAAACACAGTACACCTTAAGGATAATATTCCTGTTGCTTTTCATGCATTATTGTGCTTTTATTATTTTTAATGCTGATTATATTTTGTTTGAGAAAAGATAAGCATTTGGTAAGTAACTGCTTTGCAAAAGGATTTCAAACATCTTAAGCTTAACCTCAACCAAATTTTTTGACGTAGGACGGGTTGTGAAGAGGGCGGTGCCGACGCTAAATGCAATCCTCTGTGGTGTATGCCAGACAAACTCAACAATGCCAACCTAAATGATGCATGTGTGTTTTAATTATTTTGGAATATAATTTTAGTAAATCAAGTTATATAGGCGTAGCAAATTAACACAATGTGAACTACTTTTCAAATGAATAAGCAAAACCACGTTCGTTTTCGCACATAGTATTTTCTACTACAACTTGCACAAAAAAGACTTATAGAACTAAAAGAAATCAAACAATGACACTAACAATTTCAATGTCCAGGCACATATAACAAGTCCATTCAAATCCCAATACAACAACAACACCCAAAGCCTTTATCCCACTAAGTGGGGTCGGCTATATGGATCCTTTGTCTCCATTGTGCCCTATCTTTAGTCATAATCTTTCTAATGCCTATAAGTACATCATGTCTTTCCTTATAGTTTCATTCCAAGTCTTTATTGATCTACCCCTCACTCGTTAACATGCCTAATCACTAGACTCTCTTAACATGCCTAATCACTAGACTCTCTTAACATGCCTAATCACTAGACTCTCTTAACATGCCTAATCACTAGACTCTCACAACGCCTAACAGGTGCCACCGCCGTGCCGTGCCAAACGATGCCTTTGTCTCACTACTTAGTTTTTGGAGAGACTTTATATTGCTATATTAATCCCAAGGGATTGTTATTTTGAAAAGGCGCGGAATCCGGGCGGAACTCGCATAATTCCGCCCGGATTCCGCGCCTTTTGAAAATAGGTCTACTATATGGTATTTTTAGAAAAAGTGTTCAACATAAAAGTTGTAGATCTCGTCGATATCTACAACTTTCATGGTGAACACTTTTTCTAAAAATGTCATATAGTAGACTTTTTTTCAAAAGACGCGTGTTTTTGGGATGCTATTAGCGGCCATATTATGTTTGTTTTTTATTATTTTGCGGGGCTGCTAATAGCCAAAGGTGAGCTGCCAATATAAATGCCCGAAAAAAACTATCAATTTGATAACATAGCATCATAAATACAGCTAATATTTTGCATCAATAATCCCTATGAAATCTTCTTCACCCCAGTTAACAGTTTTGATTCCTGCACTTTCTTCCCAAGAAAATAGCTCACAATGGATAGCATCACATTCACACAACTCCTCTATTTCTATTTTCAGGTGCCTACCATAAATCAAGAATCTGGTAACCCTGGTCTTGAACCCACTGAAACTATGATGAAGTTCAGGACAGACAAAGCTCTGAAGAGGGAGAAGATAACCAAAGCAAAGGTGAGCTTTCTTTCCATTCAGGCTCCTATTTTGTCATGCTTTTGCGCGTCATTTGACAACCCCGAATCAAGCCGGGCCTCGGTCGATTCGGATTCCACCGCTATCTTTTTGAGCATTGAATGATTCATCATGCGTGTTGGTTGATTTGAGCTTTCGCCGATATCTCAGGTGTATTTCGGACAGAATTTCGTGTGCGAAGAGGGCCGGTCGGCGTCAAAGGCGAAGGGGAAGGTTGTGAAGGTCGGAGATCCGATCTCCGTCTTCGAGACCTACGATTCCTATGCTGATGCTCCGGCCTGAGGGTTCGTTCAGATGCTTTGTCATGAGTTTCAGGTTAAAGAATCTTAGCCTCCGCAGTTCAGTTACTTTTTATTATGTTGCCGTTGTTTGGCCAAATTTTTGGAATTGGGCTCCGTTTTCAAATCTACGTGCGGGTGAATCAGAGCGCGACACGTGTCAAAATCTCTTCTTCTCAATTTTTTTTGATCTCCTTATGTAGACTTGGCTTTGAGAATTTTTTGATCTCCTGAGAGATCAAAAATGATCTCCTTGGAGATCAAAAACGATCTCCGGGAAGATCAAAAATTTCTCAAGCACGCGCATTTACGAGAAAAAAACCCCAAAGATTTCAGTTTTATAAGATTTTGACACGTGTCGCGCTCTAATTTCACCCGGACCTAGATTTGAAAACGGAGCGTGATTTTAAAAAATTTGCCATTATTTGAGGCTTTAGAGTTTAGACTTGATTTTAAATATTTATACAGCTTTCATCTTGTTGGATAAAATATTTAGAGCTTTCATTTCGCTTTTAAAAACTGTGGTGTTGGGTTTGTTGTTCGAGTCCCACTAATTTGGGTTCAGTTTGTATCGACTTTTCCAGTTGATGTATTTTTTTTAATATTAATATTGGGCGCTGATATTTGCAGGCATATAATGGATATTTGCAGGCCCATTTTTTAAAAAGAGAATCAATTTATTCTCCCCAATAAAAGCTTCTAATTGCCGCCCCTATCAACGCCAACCCTAATTTCCCGATTTCCCCTGCCGCCGCCCGGAGAACTCATCGCCCACCTCTGCAAGTCTGAACCGACCTCCGCCACCGTCTGGAGTGCTCGCCAACGCCGCCGGTGAGCCTCTTTGCTGCCGGCGCAGCCGCCTGGAGAACTCTTCGCCCAACCCTAGTTCTGCTATTCCCTCCTCGTTGCTACCGAAGTCCGCCGGACCGCCGCCATCTGAAGTGTTCGCCAACGCAAACGCCGCCCGTTCTCACCTTCGTTCCTCTCCTTGACCGAAGAGGTCGTTGCTGCCGACACAAGTAACTCCTCCAATAGATGTGGTGCTATGACTGTTAGTGCTTAGCTTGGGATTCATGTTGTTGTGATTAGCACAGTTTAATGGCAACCAACTATTTCGATTTACTGGCCATTGTTTACCTTCACAACTGTTAGTGTTATGACTGTTAGTGCTGCACCTTTTAGGAGAGGAAAAAAGATTTAAAAAATTAAATGTAATTTTTTAAAAAAGGCTGTAAATATTCGGTGGGACTGCAAATATATATTTGTGGGTTGCAAATATTCATGAGCTGCAAATATCGATTATAGGCCTGCAAATATCAGCGTTCTTAATATTTTGAAGCAGGATTAAAACATTATTTCATTGCAAGGTTAGATTGGTAATTAGCAAATGCGATCGTGAGCACAGGTATGCTGAAAGCCTGAAACCTTTGGGTTGAAGAAATAACTTCTTTCTAGCGGCCAACTTACAAGTCCCATCTTTATTAATACTAGAGATACTGCATAGGAGCTCCCCTGCAGCTCCTGAAGTATTTGACACTGCCTATCAGAATACTGTGGAGCTGCGAACTGCGGTAGTGTCGTCGTGCGGAAACACTGTTGTCGCTTGAGTACTAACACGGCCGCACGGAAGCCACCCTGCACCATCTCTCGTGTAAATAAAAAATGCGGTGGTACTATTTATGGGAAGTTAAATCTAGCTTTTATTTCTCAATCTTCATCAGAGGACATTTTATTTGCCCTTTATTGATCGTTGTTACGTGCACATCACTTTTGACTATGTGCATATCATAAATTTTATTTGCAGGCCAAAATGTCAAGCAAACATCATAAATTTTATTTGCATGTCAAATTGTTAAATAAATATCGAAATAAAGTTTGAGATTTTTTTTACTTCAAATATAAAAGATTTATTCTATTTTACATTTTAAATCAACAAAATAAAAAACAAAAATCTTAAATCATTTCCATTGATATAACTTAAAATTTGCACGGTCTATTTTTAAGTTCATGTACACATGCACGAACATGAAAAATATGAATATTAGTTGTCTTAAATAAATAAAATATTTGCAAATTACTTAAAATTGAATATTAATACCTGCACGATTATTTTGCTTGTTCAAGTTTCATTTTGGTCGCCCTTTTAAGCGATTTGGAAACAAAGGTTGTACAGTTTGACTTGCTGTATGATCCAATAACTTCTGTAGTTTTCTTTTCAGTTTATTTTTTTTTTGAATATCGAGGCTGAAGCTGGGGCGAGGGTAGGGTTTCGACTTTTGGGAGAATAAGAGCGGGGTGTGTGCTTAAGTTTAATATGGGTGGGATTTGAAAAAAGTAGTGGTATTGTTGCGTGCACATAGCCAAAAGTGGGCTTCACGTAAAATTGCTTTTTATTTTGAGAATTTGATTTATACATAGCCAAAAATGATGTGCACATAACAGCGGCCTATATATATATAGGGGACGATGGATATCTGCGCATCACAAATATTAACTATATACGTGCGTTTCATTGTAGCCATCTTTGCAGAGCGGCCTGCGATTGCCGGCTTGCCGGCAACCGGCTGTCCTGTGCTCGTTGGCATCCACGCAGACAAGCCCAAGGCGGCTGGTGGCAAGCGAACTCGCAGCCGCCGGCCACCCCGATGTGAAACTGTGCAGATAAATTGTATATGCGCACCTGCTGCCAACCATAACATCATTTTAACTGCGACAGTATCCTAACTGCTACAGGCTTGAGGCTCCGAGCTCCGTCCCTATCAATTAATTAATAAAATTTAAAATAAATATACTATCAATTAATTAATACAAAAAAATTTGTACAGCATTTTTGTATTTTCATTAAAAAAATATTATCATTATTCTTATATTATTAATTTTTTATAATTATTTTTATAAATTAAAATAATTAGTTCTCACTTTTACTTTTCAAACCAGCCTATCATGCATGTTATTTAGCTCCACTAAATTTTTTTTTTCAATTTAATGGATTTTCTTAAACAATTAGATGAAAATAATAAGGTTATATTTGACAATTTTGAACGTTTCACCTGAAATAATTTTTCCTGCAACGAATAATAAAGATCATGTTGACCTATGATGTGAAACAGTTGACCTTCCTTCAATGATTCTTCAGGGTCCCCTGTTGACTTTTTTATGAAATTGCATTATTTAACAATGCACTAATTGAACCAAAAAAAGGTGATTGTTAACTGCAACCTGTAATTGGCTAGTCGCACCCCAAAATCTCCCTATTTTTCGCATCTTTTCGAAATACGCCTTGTACATGCAATTTCAAGAAAAGTATTCAACACGAAAGTTGTAGATATCGACGAGATCTACAACTTTCGTGTTGAACATTTTTCCTGAAATTGCATGTAGCAGTATTTCAAAAAGGCGCAAAATCTGGGCATATTTCCAAAGTACGCCTTGTACATGCATTTTTAGGAAAAGTGATCAACACAAAAGTTGTAGATCTCGTCGATATATACAACTTTCGTGTTGAACACTTTTCCTGATGCAATACTTTTCCTGATATTGCATGTAAAAGGCGTATTTCGAAAAGACGCGAAAAATTGAGAGATTTTGGGATGTGATTAGCAAAATAACGGGTTGCGGTTAACAATCACCAAAAAAAAGAAGCAGAATGAATACACACCAATAGTTATACAATGCACTAATGGAACAAAAAAAAGCAGAATACACACCAAAATTATACAATGCACTAATTGAACCAAAAAAAAAAGAAGCAGAATACACACCAATATTTATACAATGCACTATTTGAACAAAAAATAAGCAGAATTCACACCAACAAAACTTGTTAATTATATATACTCAGCCATGTGTAGATGTTTCTACTACTCCAAGTCGTAAAGCAATAAGCTGAAATCCTTCGATTGCGCCCTTATTCTCTCTTGGATTCGCTCCTTGATAGCGGTTCCCTACCATGACACACAAATGCGCATAAATTTGCACGGCATAAACAAAACAAAATCGGATTTTATAATGAATTTAGGGCCACTTACCGGGAACTCCTCTCTAAGTTTGCTAAATTACATGTTGCGCCCCTTTTGTTTTTTGCAAAAACCTCTCATGTAAGTTTGCATTTCATGACATTCATGCACAGAAAGATCCTGAAAAATTACTCTAAAGCGGTATTTTTGTGCATGGATGTTATGAAATATAAACTTAGGGGAGTTTTTTGTAATTTCAAAAGTAAGAGAGGTGCAACCAGTAATTATGCTAACTTACCAAGGAGGTTTTGGTAATTATTCCTATGCATTTATTATTTTAACTATGAACTATCCATGCCCTAAAAACATAAATAACAGCACATGTATGTTGGTGTACAAATCAGGCTTTTATGAGAATTCGAGAAAGCATGTGTGGCGGAGAGACTCACCATAGAATGACAGCCTTCCTCGAACTTCTCGAGAAATCCAGCGACCCAGCGATCAGCATTTTCCAGCCATTCGTCGTGCAGAACGCCGGCAGTTTTTGCAACCGTGGACAGCTGCGAAGCCATTTTCATGGTCTATATCAAAAATAATAAAGACAATATAGAATTATATAAATATAATTGAAAATATAGAATTATATAGAAAATATAGAATTATATAGAAAATATTTATTTTCTCATCTTTCTCAAAAAATATATTTGAAAAAAGATTATTATAATTACACATAAAATAATAAAACAGACAACAAAGCATAAACAATGCTCTCAAATGACAAAGTTAACAAATATCATATCACCAGCATTATTCACCTTCAAAATCTATCACAGCTATGCCCACCTGATTCCCTTTTTAAGAGCCTTTCAAACTTCTTTCCTATAACATTTGTGCTAGAAGAACTTGAGAAGAGTGCTCGCGGATTATCACAACGGAGTAGTTTGCGGCTGAAACTCTCTTCTCAAGTTGATCATGAAAGCCAATCACACTTAATTTGCATACATTTTCATTTATAACTCGGCAAAATTGATTATTGAACTGAATGAGAGGATACCAAATGGTCCCGCCCCCACTTTTCTGTTTGATAAAGTTCTAAGTTGGAAAGGTACCGGCGGATGTCTGTCACTTCACTAGGTCGATTAAGATCCCACTGCTATCAAGCTGTTCCCTTAACAAGAAAATTAGAATTAATCGTGCTTAATTAACATACATTTTGTTGAGTGATGCTTAGCTTAATCTTTCTGCAAGCAGATTCTTTGCCTAAATAAAGGGACATAAATTGTTCAATTTTCAACTTATGTTTGATAAAGTTTGCCCACTTCTATATGCTTAGTACGATCATGTTGAATTGAGTTGTGAGCGAAGTTGATAGCTACCGAATTGTCCCAATATAGTTCGATAGACCCAAAAGTCAAGAGACACTTGCCTTCCATGAGAATCTTCAACCATAAGTTTTCACAAATACCTCGGGTCATGGATTGAATTCGGCTTTTGCCATGAACTAGACACAACATGATGTTTCTTGCTTCACCAGATTACGAGATTCCCACTAACAAATGAACATTATCCAGTAGTTGGCCATCCATCTGTGGTTGAACCTACCCAATCAACATCTGTATTAACTACTACACCAAGTTTGTTGAGATCGATCAGACCAATGGAGATGAACATGATTCGTTCCTCATATATGCCATTAAGTACCGAGGAACTTTGTGTACAGCTTGCTGGTGATAAATCTTTGGGGCATGAATATATTAGATAAGAACTCCAAACACAATGGCATATCTGATCATTCACGAACACCTCATTTTCCAAGTCATTGTGAAAAAAATGCACTTTTCAAAAGTTGTTGCAACTCTCAACCACAGATAGCTGCGGAAGAGAATAAGACACCAAAATTTTCATATTCTCTATTGGTGCAAAGGTCTCGTAGCCACTCCTTTTGCATGAGTACCCCTTTGCAACTAATCTGACTTTGGAAAGTGCATTTTTGCTTCTTTGGATAGGGGCAAAGCCCCACAGAAGAGAGTAAAACCCCCAAATTTTCATTTTCTCTATTGGTGCAAAGGTCTCTCATAGTCCACTCCTTTTGTATGAGTACACCTCTTTGCAACTAATCTGACTTTGGAAAGTGCATTTTGCTTCTTTGGATAGAGGCGAAGCCCCGCACTATAAAATGCAACAATGTTTTGCTTTTTTGCATTCATATAAATAATCAGGGTGAACCAATTCTTTCCATATCTTTCGAAACTTGCTTGATATTTTCATGGCCCTTCAACATATATACCCGGGCGCGAACGGGGACCTCACGTCCTATGCTGCCCAATCTAAGACTCTTGTTGAGACTTGGATTCAACACCATCCCCAACGCTTGATTTTTTCGCTCAACGGTGTCTGGGAACATATGCTTCTGCCTGTGACGGCACATATTCATTCCTCTCGTACTATTCCATCATTGTCTGATGTTTGTTCTATGATTTTAAAGGTGGCGCTGTCACCTGATATACTGGTGCCCTCTTCTCCAGTTCTCCTACATCATAGATCTAGACCTCCACCCTCTCCTTCCTGTGGTTCCGCTCTAGTTCTCGGAATGGTGAGCAAAATGGTCGCAATCTCTCTAAGGGACAACCCTCCCGCTTCTGTACTTATTGTGTCTGGGAAAATCATAATGAGGCGACTTATTTTTAGAAATATGGTTTTCCTCCGCCGCAAGCTCCTCTCTACCGCATGCATCCCCTATTGTTGATGGTTTTTCCATCTCCCGCTCCAAAATCAACACCTTCTGCGAGGAACTCCAGCTTCTTCGCGGGCTAATTTCCTGACCCTAAGTTGCCAGCAACGGAATGGGATCTCATGGGAGGCCCAGATGCGCACCGAGAGGCAATGGGGGCTTCGCGATGGAGGTTGGGGAGGAACCCACTCGGCCGGTAAGAAAGGCGTCAAACTTAGCCTCCATTTGCAACATGAGGGATTGGAGCGAGACAATGGACACCTCATGGGCATCGATGCGGCTGGAAATGGCAGGATCCATAAGAGGCAGAGGCACCGGTGTGTCGGAGGGCGCCATCGAACGGAGCCGAGGGGGCAGCACGCAGGAGCAGGACTGGAGCGGTGCAGGAAGCTAGAACAATGTTGTGGAGAACGACAGAAACTGCCAGCAAAGGCATATTTGCGATGGAACAGAGTCGAGTGAGGCGAGACAGAGTTGTGCACGAAGGTACTATTGCGTAGGAGAGATCAGCGTAGTGGCAAAGGGAGAGATCGATGCACAAGCGAGAGAGATTGACGCAGTAGCGGGAGAGATCGATGTCAACGCACACGAGGGAGAGATCGACGCAATCGTGGCAATGGAAAGAGATGTCGAGACGACGCACTGTCGGTGTGGGAGAGATCGACACATTCGGATGCGGAAAGAGGGTCGAGTGGAAGACGGTGCTACGTCTACGGGAGGGAGCAACGAAAGTGACTGCTAGATCGTCTGTGGGAAGGAGCGACAGAATCAATTGCTGGATCAGTTCGGGCGGCGTAAACCACGACCTGGAGATGACAGGTTGGACCAAATGTTAGGTGCAGGGTTGAAGAAGAGGAGAGGGCGAGAAGTAAAGGAGGAAGAAGAAGAGAGAAAAATTGAGCCCCTAGGGTTCCTCCAAAAGTGATCTTTTCTCCAAGATAATCCAAATGAGAGACATACCTAGGGTCCTAGGCGTATATAGTGCCCAATTCTGAAACGCGCAAGGGCAAATGATAAATAACCCATGACCCGAAAAATATGTGAAAATAAAAGATACAGTTGACAGGTGTGATATGCCCGTGCACACTACTGACAAACATTGGTCATCGAGTTGGGATCCGTGCCACGTCGTCTTGATCCAGATATCGACACATGTGTCGTGTCTCATATCCTTGTTCCTTGTTTTATTCCGTCTTCGTAACAATTAGGTTCAGAAACTTCCACTGGAAGATGATGCGGTGCGAATCTATAGGCAGCGAAAAATCTGCGACCTAACCCTACATGCTATGCAAATCCGACGGTTAGATCACATATTAGATAATAAATTTCAAACATCTCACGCAGTTAATTCATAACAAGGAAAAATAATTTATTAGAGCAAAACAAATTTATGCTTTCCTCCAGGTGGAGGGCCAAAGCAAGAGCGCGCGGCGAATAAATCTTGCAAATCACGATAATTTTCTAACAAACCACCACAATACAAGATATCCAAACTAATATAGTGATCCAATCCAATATAAATTGTTGAAAATGATAAACCAATACAACGAAATCTCACCAAATAGTGGGCTGACCAAGACACTGAAGAATCCGGAGCCAGAGATGCGTGGACGACGATCTGAAGTGGAACTGGAGGCGTGAAAAACGATGTAGGTGGATGTCCTCGATGGTAGAGGATGGAATCGGCCCAGAAATGGATAGATCCGGCCACGTGTGGGTAGATCCGGGCGAGGGAGGGGTGGATCCGATGTTTGGTGGCAGATCCGGACTAAAGGATGGAGTACGGGCCGAGGGGGAGACGGATCAGGGCTGAAATTCCCGGATCTAGACCAATTTGAAAGGGAGGGCTGCGAGGTGGCTCCACAGAATAGGAGGGGGTGGAGGCAAGAGGAGGAGCTTTAGCTTGGGAGGGGAGTCGCTGCTGGACGTAGATGGGAGGGCAGCGGTGGCTCTAGGCGGTGGAGGGATTGTCGGCGGTGGAGAGAAAAACAGGGCGGCTGTATGGAAGGAAGATAGGGTGGAGGTGGCTTTAAGAGGAGGAGGAGGCTTCCAGGCGGCAGCTGAGAAAAGGAGGGGAGGAAGTCCTAGGCGGCGCCTGCTGGATGAGAAAACTATAGGAATTGAACAACGAATTTCATTATTAAACAGTGACAAACAATGGAAAAAATGGGAATTCTGGACAGCAGTGCACGGTTGAGTTTGTGAGGAGTTGGGCGGCTGTGGGAGGGGGTTTGGGAGGAGGAAAAGAGGCTTAGGGTTAGGGCACATCTTGGGGAACGAGATACACACCTAAGAGTCGTCACCTAGGATTCCACGGAGTCGGCACCGTGGCGGGATCGCGGGAATCCGGGAATACAATTCTCCAAACTCTGCAATGCCTAGATCAACCCCTATCACGTCTATTTATAGTAAAACAAAGATTAGGGCATCCCCCATCAACGACTATGATTGGTCGGAGGCGAGGCTATCCAAATACATCAAAATAAATGCAAACATAGTAAAATAACATATCAAATCGATTCACAACGTGAATTTGGACACATTTGCAGAGTTCGGTCGTCGATCCGGACACGCCATATATAGTAAGTTGTCAAATCAGCCTCTAAGGGCCTAAAACTAGTCATCGTCTCTGCTCCACATCAATCTCCCCGACTTGAACGAATTCATCTCCCGATGAATTGGGATCGGAATTCTTTCGATGAATGTCAGGTACAACTCGAAGAGGTCCACCGGAAGTAGTCCAAGTGTCGTCGACGGAAGAGTGCCCTCGCCAATCAACTCCCCCTGACTGAAAAGATGTCATCTCCGGTGAATGGAGATGGTCGTGTTGAAGTCGAAGTCCAGGGGCGAATCGATCAAGCTCTGCTGCAAGTATCCAAGCGTCATCTGCATCGAGGTGGCCCCGCCAATGTACCAGGTAGCGACAACGCGACCCATCTGTGGTAGGAACAAGCTGGTGGGATCTGATCTCTGTGATGCTCTCATCGCTAATCTCTCGAGTGGCGGATCCCGGTGCGATCGGCAGTGCCAACGATGAAATCAGAGAAGACGAATCCCCAGGTGGGTGAGTGTTAACAGTGGGTGGGCAGTAGTGGCTATCAGACGTAGGTGGAGTATGAGAGTGGTAAGACAATGAAAGTGGGGGTGAGGACGACTGGGTATCTCCACTGCTCGGGTCTACATACTCGCGAGGGTCGTAGTACGACATCAGATCCTCGATATTAAATACTGGATGGATTCTCATACTTGACGGAATATCGAGTCGGTAGGAGTTTGTCCCAACACGATAAATAATAGATAGAGTAGGGGCCCATTCGCCTGACACATAACTTTTTGGCAGGCCCCGAGGGGAGCCTCTCAGGGCAGACTCGTATCATTACGTGCTCACCTTCATTAAATACTTGTTCTCGCCTTCGCTTATCTGCATGAGTTTTATAGTTTTCATTGCTCGTTATTATTTGTCGGCAAACCGACTCATGTAATGCATGCAAATGATGAACACGTGAGTAAGTGGCCCAACCGACTCATACAAATGAAGCGAATGATGTAAATAGAGCACAACATACTCGATACACTTCCTAAGTAAAGACCTGACAATGACTTGGATATTACTAACATGGGGCGGCCTATCAGGAGGTTTACCGGGTGGTCGATAGAAAAATCCGGCGTGACCGACGTCATCACCCTTGGGGACAACGTAGATGGTGACAAAATAGTACGGAGCACTGGTGTGATGGACACATCTCAAATGATATAGCCCATCAGGTGGCTCATCAGGGGTTGTATACCAAAATTCATCACGTGTGAGATGATCATTAATGCAGATACACGATCCATCACTAAAGTGTATGAGGTAAAGCTTGTCAAATGAGCCTCTCGGGGACTTAATCCCGAGGAGGTCAATAATGATAGGATAGTCCACCACAAGGAGGGCACCAATAACAGTAGTGTCCGTAGGAGCAAGTAGGACACCCACAACAAAGTCAACGCTAGCCTCATGAACCTCCCAAGGGAGTAGTCGCTCATCATGAGACTTATCTGGAGATTCAACAATGGGGTCATTAATAATGGGAAGATCCCTCAGATGAGTATCGCTGATAGAAGCCGCATCCTCGTAAGTGGGTGAGGTAGCCACTATGAAGTCAACACTATACTCTTGACTCTCAGTAATGAAGTGACTCGAGATAGTACTAAGGGAAGAGTAGGGGTGCCCAGACTCAAGTGTGGGTCAATCGATATAGTGTCGAGAACTGCGTCTCTGGTCAAAGGGGACACTAGGTCTAGGTGTAGATCTAGGTGAGGTAAAAAGGATGGGTATACCATCACAGTGTCACCGGGTCGCTCGTTCTCACCTACGTAACCACGCTCACTAGTCATGCTGGTATCACTCTCCATCTGTATCATAAGGTCATGATCAGATTCAACCTCAAGATCACATGAGCACTGAATCTCATCAAACTGAGAAGGATCAAAACCAAGTGTCAGATCTCTTATCTCGGTGGGAGCAGTACTCGCCGCCTCGGTGGCTTGACCCAAATCCCTAGGCTTTCTTTGTAATGTAGATCTTAGGCGATCAAATTGAGCTTCTAAGAAATTAAAGCGATCAAGAACTAATCGCAGAAATTCAGTCTCATGTAACTCTATTGGTGGAACACTAGGAGGGTCTTGACATGTATTGCGATCCTGCTGATGGTGACCTCTATAGGGTTCCTGAGGGTCGTCTAGGTGGTAGTTCCTAACATAATCAGATTGTGTTTATGGGTGCGTATGAGCCCTGTGAACGTGCAGAGGAGGTCGCTCATATCCAAACCCAAGTTCCTCTCCTAGAGGAGATGTGTAGCGGCGATGACCTGAATTCTATCATCATGAAGTCGCGGAGAGGTATAATGATGAAGACGTGAGGACCTCTTGTCGTGATGATCGCCTCTAGTATAATTGAATCGTGTCGAGGGGTCGACACTATCTCTAGGAGTGATGTGTGGGGAACTATGATAATCATAATGATAACATGAAGGTTTCTCTAAAGTGGCTCTATGAGGTTGGATATATGTAGACTCAGGATACCCAGATAGAGGAGACGAACGATGGCGATAACTAGACATAAATGAACCCAAAGATTATTTAAAACATACCACTACGAATATAAATGTGGCCAAACCTCCCTCTGATACTAATTGACGCGGGTCGAATCTATAGGCGGCAGGAAATCTGCGACTTAACCCTACATGATATGCAAATCAGACGGTTAAATTTCAAACATCCCACACAGTTAATTTACAACAAGTCAAAATAATTTAGTAGGGCAAAATAAGTTTAGGCTTTCCTCCACGTGGAGGGCCAAACCAAGAGCGCGCGGCGAATAAATCCTGCAAATCACGACAATTTTCTAACAATCCACCACAATACAAGATATCTGAACTAATATAGTGATCCAATGCAACATAAAATGCTGAAAATGATAAACCAATACTGCAATACAACGAAATCTCACCAATACACTGAAGAATCCGGAGTCGGAGATGCGTGAACGACGATCCGAAGTGAAATCAGAGGCATGGAAAACGATGTAGGCGGCTGTCCTCGATGGAATATGAAGGAATCGGCCCAGAAATGGATAGATCCGGCCACGTGTGCGTAGATCCGGGCGAGGGAGGGGTGGATCCGATGTTTGGTGGCGGATCCAGGCTAAGGGATGTACGGGTGGAGGGGGAGATGGATTGGGGCTGAAATTCCTGGATCTGGACAAATTTGAAAGGGAGGGCTGCGAGGTGGCTCCAAGGAATAGGAGGGGGTGGCGGCAAGAGGAGGGGATTTAGCTTGGGAGGGGGGTCGCTGCTGGACGTAGATGGGAGGGCGGCGATGGCTCCAGGAGGTAGAGGGACTGGCGGTGGTGAAGGGAAAAACAAGGCTACTGTATGGAAGGAAGACAGACAAGGTGGCTTTAAGAGGAGGAGGCTTTCAGGCGGCAACTGAGAAAAGGAGGAGAGGAAATCCCAGGCGGTGGGAAAGCTATAGGAATTGAACAGTGAATTTCATTATTAAACAGCGACAAACAGTGGAAAAAATGGGAATTCTGGACAGCAGTGCACGACTGAGTATGTGAGGAGTTGGGCGGCTGTGGGAGGGAGTTTGGGAGGGGGAAAAGAGGCTTAGGGTTAGGGCACACCATGGAGAAGGAGATACACACCTAGGAGTCGTTACCTAGGGCTCCACAGAGTCGGCATTGTGGCGGGATCGCGAGAATCCGGGAATACAATTCTCCAAACTCTGCAATGCCTAGATCAGCCCCCTACCACATCTATTTATAATAAAACAAGGATTCACAATGCGAATCTAGACACATCTGCGGAGTCCGATCATCGATCCGGGTACGACATATATGATAAGGCACCAAATCAACCCCGAACGGGCCCAAAACTCGTGCTCGTCTCTGCTCCGCATCAAAAGAGCTAAGCCAGATAAAAAGTTTTGCCTAGTTGGACTCAGGGCACAACCTTCTTATATAATCATGAAAGCAAAGATCACACAATTCAGCATATAAACATCACAATTGAATAACACTTTAATAAAAGATAGACTATAAGATGATATTTGTTGAAATTAAATATAACGCTAAGAAAAACATACCTTCTCTCCTACTTTTTCCTGATGCTGCTTCACTTTTTCGCGTAACCTTTTTATACCCATGTTCACTCTCAATCTCTTTTCCTACAAATGATCGAAGTTCATCATTCAGAAAATAACCGGCAAACATAAGAAATCAAAATAGGGACATGAGAATGTACTAGGGCCTTCTCCACCATACAACCAAAAACATAGCAGAATGCAAAATTAGAGAAACATGCCTTCACATAGCTGACACCAAGTTCCTTCCTGCTGTAACCACGAGCCAAATTTCGCATCACATACTGGTTATAATCTTTCAGAATCCTCATAATAACATCAGAAGTAGAAATCCCATCTGTGCGCCGTGTCTCCTTAAATTTTCCAATAGATTTGACCTGAATCCACAGTGACATTGTCGAAGCTAAAATAAAAGAATAAGTGGCAGCAACAAGCTTTGATGATTTATTCTTGTAATAGGAATTCGTAGAATTCCTCTAATAAAAATGAGCAACATGTTATTCTAGCAGTAAACACCACCAAGATGAACGCACAAATTCATAAACATCCTTTCCAGCTCCACTTGCATCAGCATATCTACCATACAAAATATGTACCGTGATGATCATTTGAAATAGAAGTTTTTTAAATTATTCAAATGTCCTAGTAATCATGTTCCGGAAAATAAAAGCAAGATTAACACTTACGGGAGAGAATCATGAGCAATATAATCAATCTTATGCTTATCAAGGAACTCCTTTGTAATCACCCAAGGAGCATCTGGAATCACTTCATCAACCCACCTAAGTAAAAAGTTATCTTCAGTTCAGTAGAGATCCAAACATAGAAGGGAACAAATGCAGCTATGCATCTCAAAACTAGAGGTTTATGCAAAATTTATGCTTTATATGGTTAAGATGCTTTGACGCGGCCGCCACCCACTGATATTAGTCTATGCAGCTCATGGACATTATTGAACATTGTATTTCCCCACTCGCCTATATATAGGAGTGATGGTATCTTTAGATGAGCCCCCTTTTTGAGTCTTAGGTTTTGGCTCTCTTGGACAGTGGAGTGTCAACGAGGACTCGGCCTCCGGATGTTTGGCGAGAACTTGTTCTCAATTGTATCTTTTGTTCTTTAATGCAATGCTATTTTATTTCTTCGATCTTGATACGACTATAATGTATCAACTGGTCTGACTTGCACTGGATTAGGGTTATCTGAGCCCTAATTACTCCTTGCCACCTTCCGATTCCGCGAGTGAGGCCTCTGCCGCTATAGATTCTGCGATCCAACCGCGTCTGCTCTAGTGAATCCTCTTTCGCACGCCGCACGCCGCACGCCGCACACACCCTGTCTCAGTTCTTGTTCAACCGCCTGTTCCTTCAATCGCCGCATCGTCTCGGCTCCGACCCACCGCGCCGATCCGCTCGCAGCGCATGCCATTCCAGCGCCGTCGGCTGCTTCTAGCCCCATCTTCGCCGAGTCCAGAGCCGTCAACCTCCGCCAACACCTCCTCCACCCTGCTCCGCCTCCGACTGCTCCTTCCAACAACTATGGGCTCCCCATCGGCTGCCAACGGCCCTCCAGCTTCTTCACCGCTGTCCGGAGCTCCTCCGGCGGCCTTTCCAGTGGCCATTTCACCTTCTTGTTGCCTTTCGTCGTGTCGGGCCACCTCCTACAACTATTGCAGCCTTCTGGCGCTCCTGGACACTACACCTAATTGTTGTTTCATGCCCACAACTCGGGCAATGGCCCTCCACGCCGACGAGAACACCTCCACCACTGTCATCACAGACTCTCAGCGTATGGATCACAACGAAGCTCAACTGGCAGATCTCACACTCCTCCGAGGATACCGCAGCAGTTAATCGCCCTCCGACTCCTCCGCCGCCACCAATTCAAACCGTTTCAGGTCACGTGTGGTTTTTGCACCCTGAGTCGGACAATGCCCCAGTCCATCTCCACCGTTTCAGGGTGGCCTGAGTCTATGTTCAATGGCACCAACCATCTCTGGTGGATCGCCCACACCAAGCAGTTCTTCAACTTGCAGGCCACCCCCGCCGACCAGAAGGTTCCCCTCGCCACTATCTATATGGAGGGCTCGGCGCTCCATTGGGTGCGTTGGATGAGCCAACATGTATCTACCATTCCCTGACCGACATTGAAGGAGGAACTCCGCCGACACTATGACAGCCGCTAGGTAATGTCTTTGAACGTCTCATCTCCGTTCGCTAGTCTTACTCAGTGGCCACCTACATCAACAAATTCATCGCGGTCGCTACGCATGTTCCCAGTCTGGCCCCCAACCACTACTTGGGCTATTTCCTGGCGGGTCTGCACCTCCACCTCCATGCTCGCCTTTTGTGCACAACCCGACTACTCGTTCCCGCGCAATGAAGCGGGCTAGGTATCTCGACGAGAAACTCTACCCAGCTCCACCATCCTCCTCGACTCGACCGCCAAAACTGTCGTGGCCATTACCGCCACCTCTTTCGCATGTGGACTCTCTGCCCCCACCTGGGTGGTTGAGCCCCAGCTCTTGATTCCGCCTTCACAGCAGCCAGCTCCACGTCCACAGGCCCCCCGACGGCCCCTTCATCCGCCTTACCAACAACAAGCTGAGTTTCGTCGCAAGAGCCTTTTCTTTCGCTGCGAGCAATCCTTCTCGCCCACCCATGTCTGCCCTCTCAGGAATCTGTGTGTTGCTCGGATCAGAAGATACTGATCCGGACTCCGGGGAATTGAATTTGTTGACGCTTTCTGACGACCCCTTTGACCATCGACCTTGAGGACAAAGTCGTTTTTCGGGCGGGCGTGTTGATACGATGCGGTCGCCACACATTGATATTAGTCTATGTAGTTCATGGGCATTATTGTACTTTGTATTTCCACACTTGCCTATATATAAGAGTGGTAGTATTCTTAGATGAGCACCCTTTTGGAGTCTTAGGTTTTGGCTCTCTTGGAGAGTGAAGTGTCAAAGAGGACCCAACTTCCGGATGCTTGGCAAAAAACTTGTCCTCGATTGTATCTTTTGTTGTTTAATGCAATGCTATTTTATTTCTTCGATCTTGATACTACAATGTATTAGATATTTCAATATACACGTTATTAGTGGTATGCAAAAAATAAAATAGTATAGAATTAAAGAAAATTTCTATAATTTAATATGTTTTATGAGATTGTCAGGAGTTTAAAAGGGACCTGCAATGTCGCAGAGACTCGTAACGTTCAGACTCGTTCATAACAGTCTTGCCCTTATACCGATATGTAAGTTCATCATTGCAACATCCCACAAGAAGATGCGTGTTTGGAAACCTGTGCAAGAAGAATTAAACAATATATATCAAATACTTGTTACTTCTACAAAAATTGGAATATATTACTAAAAAATAAAATATCAACACCACAAAAAAACTGCAAACAGTATTAATTGTTTGTAAGTTTTTATCAAAGCTATTGTAGAGTGTTGTTATTGCAACAAGATTAGAGGAATTTCCATATATTTTGCTCTCGGAATTTCCATCTTCCCCACTAACTTAGTGGGACAAATGGAGGCTAAGTGAGGTTGATCCAAGTCAACCCCATAACTACATTGCGCCAAGCCACACCACCACCGCGCAGCCGCAAGGCCGTGCGTGGCCGGCCGGCCGCCGGAAAGCGGCCACTTGGTCGCGCGGCCGCAAGGCCGACCGCCCGGCAGACCGCCCGGCCGACCGCTGCCATGCAGCCACAAAGTTGCACGGCCGGCCGCGCGGCCCCTTGGCCGCTCGCGCCGCGTACACGGCCGTAAAGCCGCACGATCGACTTTCGTCGTGCAATCGCAAGTTGCGTGGCCGGCCACCCGCCCAGCCGCTAGCCACGCGGTAGGCCGCACAACCGACTTTCATTGCGCGGCCACGCGCGCCGTTCGCGCGACCAGCCGCTCGGGCGGCCCCCGTAATCGCGCGCCCGACCGACCTGCTTAGGATGCACGGTTGGGCCCTGTCGCCAACCTCCATCGGCCGGCCCCTCGGTCACCGTCTAACCTTCGTCGTCCAACTATCTCGGGCGCATAACCTCCATGCCCCAGGTAATGCGAAATCACCCATTATGGGGAGTGTGTATAACTGAATCCCTATAATGGGTGTGCGCATAGTTAATTTCATAAATATGCACATAATAAAACATAAGATAGCGGGGTGTGTATAACAAAAATGCGCATAATGGTCTGTGTATAACAATTAATATGGTTATGGTGTGCGCATAACCATATCAGTAATGGGTGTGTGTATGGTACATAAATTGGTTAGGGTGGGCGGATAGCCACAAAATTACCCATAATGAGTGTGCGTATAGTACATAATTGGTTACGGTGTGCGGATAACTGTAAAACTATCCTAACCACTTCATTACATAAATGCCACCCTAAAAACCTATAAAAGAAACCATGAGGCCTCCTTTCATTCCATCTAGTTTCTTACGCACAAGAGGGCTCCCAAAGAATCATTTGAAGATCTCCATGTGCGCGTAATAAAAAGTGAAGTGTTTTATAAATCTTTTATGGAAATTCTCACATAATGGAAGTTCTCACCTCACGCACAATAATGGACGTCCATTATTCATGAATTGGTCGAACATTTTCCACATCCACCTCGATGATAATAGCACCCACAATGAATACCATAGACTATCTTGGTCATCATAAAGTATTTTTTTTTACTATTGATGAATATAAGTTCTCCCCTTCGAAGGCAACTTGAAAATTCTCATTTTCCATTTCGTTAAATTTCACTGTAACGAGTGGTGACCTGTCACCCTTAAGAACTCGACAACTTGTAATACTTGAAGAACTAGTGGAATTTAATCGACACAGATCTGTCCCCGTAGTATTTCACCCTTTTCAGGTTTGCCACGTTAAAAGTCTTCTTGTCAGCTGTTCGAATTCTTTGTGACTGTTTGCACGCTAGACTCGCTCTTGAGCTAAGAATGTTCGTTTCAACCGGTCTTGATGTAACCTAGGGTTAGATTTTTAACAAAAAGAGAATTTAAGAGATCATTATTTAAAAAAAAATAATACAGACTCAAATTAGGTTTTGAAAATAAATTAATTTTAATTATGAAAGAGGCCGAGCGGACCAATTTGGATTGAGGCGCGCTAATTACCCTCGATCGTTCGAGCTTTGCAAAACCGTTAATCGTTACACAAAAAATCATTCTTCCGCGTTTAATTAATTGAACCGGAGCAGGAACCGGTCTTCCACAAACAAAACACAATCAATAATTTATGATAAACGACAAAAATAAGCAATTCGAACTTTCAGGGTACGATTTGATTATTTAATGGAGCACATAAAGTAAAGCTATTTCGATTGGGGAAGCGATTTGAGCAGATACCACAAAGGAGAGTCACTCCAGTCCAAATCTGGATGGCAGAGGCGAGGGTTGTAGTTGCTCGGGAACGGGTAGCTTTCAATCTTCAGTAATCGGCCTTGCGGGAGGGTGTTGGAATAGGGCTCCGTGGTCGACTACACACCTTATGCATGTAGTGGAATCGGGCGCCGAATGGTGCGGCGTTGTTGACGGCGGCCCGAACGCAGAGTACTGGCGAGGAAGAGGGCGGAGATGGCCCGGCGTCGTCGATCCCGCCGTTTGAGCGTTGTCGAGAGAAGTAAAGCAGACGGTAGGGTTTTCTGATGGGGAAGAGGGCTAGGGCAGGGAAGTTAGGAGGTGTCGCCGGTACTACAAGGAGAACACAATTCAGTTCTCCTGTATACCCGACCTCCTCTTTCCCTTTCTCCTACCGTGATGTTAAAAAGATGTCCAATCAATCTTTTTCTCACTTAATACCTAATTATTATTTTCCTTCTTTGCTTGATTCCAGATCTGTTATAATTCTTAACATATACAAATCTTTGCTTGATTCCAGATCTGTTATAAATCTTAACATGTACAGATCTTCCTGATATGCAACTCTTTAGGAAAGTAAAACATGACTATTTTTCAAATATTCAATTTTCCCTAAAGTTACTCATCTTTTTAAATAATTTAAGCTTGCCCTTTTACGTCCTAATTACCTAAAATTATCGGGCATTTTTTTCAGGGTCTTATTGGACGGTCAACCCAATGAGCCAACAGTTAAAACGAGTGTGCGGGAAAGAAATACATGAAAAGCTAAGATGTGTCACAAAATGCATCAAATCTACAAGAGTATCTAGCTATCACAACATTATGGATTCTCAATCCCTCTTCATAAGTCAATATAATAAGGTTTTCCGTCAAATCTGGTAACATGTTGTCGAGGACATTACTCTATTAAATAATTTCACCATCTTTGGGTAGTTTTTATATTGTCAACCCAAGCACACCCTAAGGTTCTATCACATCAATCAATAAGATTTTTCACATAGATTGACACAATCCCACGCTCATTAGGAAAAGACGCCTAGGTTTGAAAAAGAGTACAATCCACAAGATCATCTAGAACTCGATCTCCATTTCCATTCCCGATGTCCTTGCTCACAAGTACACATCATAAGCTCCTAACTACACATCGGTTCACAAAAGTATGTAACTTAGAATTAATCTTAAGTAACGACTTTACAAGGTTCACGAGCCTTAACGTCAAGCAAGAGTACAACCCTAATGGCTACAAGAATAAGGTTAGCTATGACTCCGGTGAAGAATCAACCCAAAGACCCTCTTTATGGCGATACAAATATACTTGCATTCAAGCATAACATTTAAATAAAAAATGTATCACAAAAGGATTCTACTCGCATCATCCAAAACTCATGATCCATGTGAGAGTGCGTAAACATAAATAATAGTCATCCATACCTCAGCTCCACTTGGTCTGGTCGGCTTCACAAAATAAACTCAAGCCCAATAGACTAAGCATAAAGTATGTATGTGTGGCACAAGCCCTACAATCCTTAGTCATAACTGAAAGACACCAAATCTAGCAAATGGGCCAATCAGGACAAGCAAGCCATCCTATGCCTGAGAGAGAGAGAGAGAGAGAGATCATTATTCTTTGCTAGTGATCTATTTCTCTACTCAATGCGACAAAACTACAAAGATGACATTTATGCCCTCTTAGCAAGGCATTACCAGTAAAAGTGATCCATTCTATCGGCTCCTTAGTGGCCTATGTTGCCAATAGAAACCTCAAGACATCAACCCTATGACACTGATCCACATTATATGGCTCCATCACCTTACAGAACTCCACCACAACCTCAAGCCTCCACTTCCAAGACCAATAGTAATACGTCAACACCTCAAAGAAGGACAATATTGACATAACACCTCAAGGAAAGAGGCATATTTTCTCAAGGAAAGAATGGCGTCTAGTCCCTAGATCTAGGGTCAACCAACAACCATCGCAGAAATTGCTACCCTGCTCACCCTCCACCTCCCTTGAGCTGGAACAAATATTTGACGTCAACTCATACCCTCATCCACTTTAATGGGTTCAAAGATTATGTGATCCAAGGTGGGGTGTAGTTTTAAAACAAAAATAAAATTCAATCTATTTAAAATAATTGCGATCTTTTTAAAAATAATTTGGCGCGAGGAGATATCTCGGGCTATTTTCTAACGAAATAAACGACCTTGACGTCGCTCGCGAATGTAAGGCTACCACACGTGCATGATAACGTCACAAATACTAAATCCACAGACACAGAAATAGGTGGCGAACATTCTAGATATAAAATATAAATGATAATCAAGAGATACAATTATTTAGGGGCAAGCTCATCATAATTAGCTATCCATTTAAAAAAGGTATTGGCATAACAAATTACTAATGTAGGCGAGCGAGGGAAATGGAGAGGTATACCACGGGATGGAGTGATGTAGGCTAACACGTCCACTGATGTAGAAGGATTGTTGTAAGTTGCTGCATTACGCTGGACTCCTGAGAAGTTTCTGCCAGGGCTAGGGTAAACCAGGAGGTCGTCGGAGATGTAATGGTGGCCGGGTCTGGAGAACTGGAGGAGGAACTAACAACTGGAGTGAAGCACAGGAGCAGGCTGACGGGAAGAGGGAAGGGGAAGATTCGCCGGAGGTTCACCGACGTTGGAAAGGTCGTCAGAGAAGATATGCACTGGAGGTGGCTTCCGACAGTAGAAGCGGCGGCCGGCGGAGCTTTTCTGAGAGATTTCTGTCGGGGAAGATGACGTGGGAAGGAGGCAAGCTTCTGGAGTCGACGCGAGAAGGAGCTGAGACTGGCCGGCGGGGCTCTGGCGCTGAGAGGAAAGGTCGTCGGTGGCCAAAAGAGGATCTGGCGTCGGCGGTGTGGTCGACGATGGAAAGGAATGGCGATGTTGGGCTTCCGTCGAGCAGGAACAGTCGATCGGGTAGGCAACGCTAGAGGGGAAACCGAGTGAAACCTAAAATTGGTTCGCTCAGTTTCTATTCCAGCCGAGTATGAATAGAGGGGAGGGTTTGTTTTTATATGGGGGAATAGGGTTTAGGGTTAGGAGTTAAGTGGGCTTTGGTGGTGTGCTTTCCAAATGGCCTTTGAAGGGGAATTCTCATAGTGGCAGCAAACAAATTGGAATGAGCTGACTTGTCTTTATTTAATAATAACACATTTGAAAAATAGGAAGGTGGCAAGACTTGGGTATTTCCATTTAGACGAAATATGACAAATAGTTAATTAATTTGAGCTTGCCCTAATTAACCTATCTCTAAATTACCGGATCTATGCATTTAGGGTGTTGTTGGCCGGTCACACCAACGAGTCAAACAAAAATGCGCGAAAGCGTGCGCGAAATAAAATTACATCAAAAGCGCTAATACGTGCACGATACAACTTGACGCTACACAAAAATCAAAAAATACGCAAAAACGTGCGCTACAATAATAAAAGACACGTGCGATAAAAATAATAAAAACGAAACGAAGCGAAGCGGGTTGCATCGAGAGATGACAATACCATGTTCACTCCAAGGGTCATATACCTCCCCTCTATTCATACTCGGCTGGAATAGAAACTGAGGGAACCAATTTTAGGTTTAGGGTTAGGAGTTAAGTGGGCTTTGGTGGTGGGATTTCCAAATGGGCTTTGAAGGGGAATTCTCATAGTGACAACAAACAATTTGGAATGGGCTGACTTGTCTTTATTTAATAATAACACATTTGAAAAATAGGAAAGGGGCAAGACTTGGGTATTTCCATTTAGACAAAATATGACAAATAGTTAATTAATTTGAGCTTGCCCTAATTAACCTATTTCTAAATTACTGGACCTATGCATTTAGGGTATTGTTGGCCGCTCACAACAACGAGCCAAACAAAAATGCGCGAAAGCGTGCACGAAATAAAATTACATCAAAAGCGCTAATACGTGCGCGATACAACTTGACGCTACACAAAAATCCAAAAATACGCAAAAACGTGCGCTACAATAATAAAAGACACGTGTGATAAAAATAATAAAAACGAAGCGACGCGAGTTGCATCAAGAGATGACAATATCATGTTCACTCCAAGGGTCATATATAGATATTGGAAGTGGAGGCTTGACTGCTCACAGATACCATTGAAATAGTGGCTCCCCTATACCATCACATTTGCTTCGATTTTACTTGACCAAAGAAAAAAAAATGATGATTCTTGAGAAACATCAACCTACTAACAAAATTGAGGTTTCAAACCTTAATGTCACCCATAACAAGCATACAGTACATCCAAAATTCAAATGATTAATGACATATTCACTATTATTATTATTTTGGTATTTTTAGTATAGAGGCCTCCTTACGAGGTGTGTATTAAAATTACAAACTAATAAATAAAAAAATCATTATTAACAGTAATGAATAAATAATACAAGTTCCCAAGTTATCACAAATTCCAATATTTCAATGTAACTAAGAGGAAAAATCAACTGACAGAAATCTCGACAAAATTATTTCAGGGCCACCTTCGTGTGATAGTGTCGTCGATGTCAGTTGCACGCGTCCGTTAATGATCTTATGTTGTGTTTGATGCAGCGGTGGATGTCGTGAACGCGGTGGTTATGAACTGTCGTTCGTGAACGCCCGACCGCACCTAAAGAACTTCATTCACTTTTATGTTCAAAACTAGTTATCTTTTCTTCGTAGCAGCCATAATCGCTGTCATGTCAAACACACATTCTATGTTGGTGGTGCTTTTGTCTAAAATCACTGGAGCAAAAACGCCCCGCCAAACAGAAGCTTAGGGCCTGTTTGTTTCCACGTTTTTGCTCCGTTCCTGTCGGACAGCAACAGAGTTTTTTTTTTGTCCCGTTTGGTCGGGCGTTGCGTCAACATCGGAGCTCCATTCTCACTGTTGGAACACCCTATTACTATTTTGGGTCAGGATCACTATGTCTCTAGGAATCTTTTCTTAACCTTCTGTATAGCTTAATAGGTCAATTAGAATTGAGTCTAAGGGTTAGAAGTTTAGGATTGGAAGCTGCCCTGAAGACCAAGTTTTTCAGACTGGAGACTAAGTCTGATCGTCGAGCTCAGCACGACGATTCGTCGAACTCAGATCGACGATCGTCGAACTCAACTTCGACAGATCGTCGAGCTCCACTCGACGATCGCTGAGCTCAACTTCATAATATCGTCGAACTCCTTTCGACGATCGGTGAGCTCAGTTCGACGATTTTGACTCTGCTTTGGATCTTTATCTCTGAGCTCAGTTCGACGATCTTTGAGCTCAGATCGACGATTATTTTGCTGCTTGAGTTTTCCAGTTCGCTGAGCTCAGCTCGACGATAGCAGAGCTCAGTTCGACGATTTCAGATAACTTCCAGAATTCAAATTCAAATCAGACAGGAGTTATTCTGCAATTAATTCAGAGATTTGCTAGCCGTTTTCATTTATTTCTGGACCAAGTTTCAAGGGATCTTTCAAGGAATAATTCTGTGGACTTTCCTCTAGAAGAGATTATGCAATTAAGGATGCAATCAATGCAGACCAACGACTATCTTTGACAGAGAATGATATTCTATTCTGGAACAGAGAATAAAAGACAGAATGTTTTTTGAATCAACAGAGATTAACAAGAAGAGAACACACAATACAGAGTACAGAGACTCTTTCAAAATCTTCTGTCAAAAAGAATTCTGAAGAACACTCATCAAAGAGATCAAACTTTCAAAATCTCTTCATCTTTCAAAGTGTTCAATGCCAACATCATTTCAAGACTCCAGACACTCAACATTTCAGCCATTGCTGAAACCATCTATTGCTGGAGTTCTACCTTTGAAGGCCTATCACCCTCAGCAAAGCTTTTCTTCCTGAAGATTTCAAGGATTCAGGGGGAGCTTTGACATCAATCCACATAGTCTTCTCAGTTGTTTGAGAAAGAGAAGACTGTCATCACTCTCTCACCCCCAGTTTGTAAAGGGTTTCTCAAACTCCCTTCAAAAGTTTGAATCTGGTTTTTGAGCACCTTGTCAAAAGCTCATTGGTGGCAAGACACCTGATCAAAAAATCTGCTTTGGTTTTTGAGCACCTTATCAAAAGCTCATTGGTGCCCAGGACACCTGATCAACTCATCCTGCAGTGGATTCCTACCTAGGGTGGTAGAAGAGTGGATGTACCCAAGTTTGGGGAACCACTATATTTCCTTGTGTCCTCTGGCTCTGCTTCTTTACTTTTTGTTTCTGGCCTTGATTTGTCTGTGCTTAGTTTTTGCATAGCTTAGTTCTGTGATTAGATTTATATTTGCTTCCCTGCTCACACTTATTACAACAATTGTTGTAAAAGTTTTTAAAAGTACTAAAACACCATATACTCTATTCACCCCCCTCTAGAGTATATCAGATCTAGTTGCACTTTCAATTGGTATCAAAGCGAGGTTGGTTAAACATACCATACCTGATTGGTTGTACAGGCTAACACCTGAACCCCAAGATCCTAAACTAGATCTGTTTTTCTTTTGTATTTTATTATTAGATTTTGTTTGCACAACTCAGGCCCAAAACAAAGATTATGCTAGCACCAGACCTCCAGTGTGCAATCTTTCCAAGTTTGCACTTTGGAAAGCAAGGATTAGACTTTACATGAATTCTATTGACGAAGATATTTTTAACTCTGTTTTGACAGTGTGTCCAAGACCCCCAGAGAGCACAAGCACAAATGCTGTTCCACCTCCATCAGGAACAGATGCTGACATCAAAAAATGGAAAGTAGCTGATGCCAAAGCTATGAACATCCTAGCCCAGACAATGTCAGATGACATATTCCAAAAGGTAGCTGAATGCAACTCAGCCAAGGAGATTTGGGACAAGCTCTCAGAAATTGTCTCAGGCTCAGCTGATGAGAGAAAGGACAGAAGATCTCATCTCATCTCCCAATATGAGAACTTCAAGAAGGGAGAGACTGAGTCAGTGGGAGACATGTACAACAGATTGAGTCTAATTGTCAGTGAGCTAAGGACATTGGACAAAGAGATTTCTCTGACAGAACTTAATGACAAGATCCTAATGTGCTTCCCCAGCACTTGGGATTCAAGAATCTGGCCAATTAAGGATGCTAGAAGTCTAAATGAGATCACAACTGAAGCCTTGTTGGGTAAGCTCAAATCTTATGAGCTACTCATCAAGAATAGAGAGGAAGAACAGAAGGCTGCTTCACCAGCCACAAGAAAGGAGAAGACCATAGCATTCAAGGCAACTGAGGATCTGCCTGAAGATAAGAGCACAGGCAATGATGAACTACTCAGCTTGTTGGCCAAAAGATTCTACAAGATGGCCAGAAAGGACTTCAGAAGAAGATCATACAAGGAGCAGGACAAGCCAAGGTATGACAAGTCCATTAGCAACAATAAAGACATTATCTGCTTTGGTTGCAGGAAACCAGGACACATAGTTCTTGACTGTCCAGAGAATAAGACCAAGGACAGAAGGGATAGAAAAGAAAGAAGAAAGGAGAAAGACTCCAAAAGGAATGGAAATGGCAAGCCCTCTTCAAGCAAAAATAAGCATACAAGAAAAGGGTTTGTTGCTGAATCCTGGAGTGAGACTGAAGAGCAGTCAGAAGCCTCTTCCAGCTCCAGTGATGATGAGGATGATGCAGAAGAAAAGGAGTTCTGCATGATGGCAATTAATGCCTCACAGCACAATTCAGAGGAAGAAGAGTCAGAGTCAGACTCAGAGACTCAACCTGAAGAAGATCAGGTAATTAGCTCTTTTGATTTTAGTTCAGAAGATTTTAAATCTGAATTTAAAGCACTGTGTTTGGACCTGCTAAAGTCTGAGAAAGAGATTATCTCTCTCAGAAATCAATTATCTGAACACAATGTTTTAAAGTCAGAAAACCTCAAACTCTCTCAGGAGTTGGAGAACTGTAGGGAACAGATAGCTACACTGAAAAGTGAGCTCTCTGAGGCCAAGAAGCTTGAAGAATCCCTTAATGGGAGAAGCATCAAGCTGATGGACATCATAAGCACAGTGAACTCTAGATTCAACAGTACACTGCGCTTGGGTGCTTCATCCAGCCAACCTATAGTCCTAACAACTCCCATCAAGTTTATTTCTGACAAGGGAAAGGCAGTTGTAGAGGTTGCTTGGAAAAATTCTGATCTGCCTCAGAAAACCAAGTCCCAGCAGAAATCGTCGAACAAAGATCGACGACCGCCGAATGAAGATCGACGATCGCCGAACGCAGCTCGACGATCTCAGGAAAAATCGTCGAACGCTGATCGACGATCTCAGCCAAAGTCGTCGAACGCAGCTCGACGATCTCATATACCTGACCTCAGCCATAGTCGACCGTCGAACGGAGCTCGACGATCTGACCCAAGATCGTCGAACTCAGCTCCAAGATCGTCGAACAGAGGTCAGAACTCTGGAAACTTTTTCAAAGGCAAATCAAAATTGAATCCTAAGGGTTCTTCATCCCAAATCTTTAACCCTTATACTGAAATGGATTTTACCTCCAAGGAGATATCATCCTGAAGGATATAAGAGTCAGCCAGGGATGTCTTTCATTTCTGAATTTAGAGGTTATCAACCTAGGCCCAAGGTAAACTGGGTCAAAAACAAGTAAATTGTTTTATGTGCAGATGAAGACCTATCCAACATCTAACCAGCAATGGTATTTGGATAGTGGTGCTCTAAGCACATGACAGGGAATAAGGACAACCTCACATCCTTCAGAGCCAAGCTTGGACCCAAAGTTATCTTTGGTGATTCCAACTTTGGACAGACTAAAGGATATGGTACAGTCCAGATTGGTTCAGTAACCTTCAAGAAAGTAGCATATGTGGAAGGACTGAAGCACAACCTAATCAGCATCAGTCAACTATGTGATGAAGGCTACCAGGTGACCTTCAGCAAAGCCTTATGCAAAATCAAGTCAGAGGACAACACAATGTGTTGACAGGTATAAGGAAAAGTAACATCTATTTAGTAGATTTTCTTTCAACTGATATAGATATTTGTCTGTTTAATTCAGTCTGTAGACCAAATATTTTATGGCATAAGAGACTAGGACACCTAAACCTTAGAACTATTGCTAGGCTATCCAAGGACAACCTTGTTAGAGGACTACCTTCTGGCCCCTACAAGAAGGAAGGACTCTGCAAGGCCTGTCAATTAGGCAAGCAAACTAAAAACAGTTTTAAGTCACTTAATAAGAGTGATTCACCTAGGATATTGTACTGTTACACATGGATCTATTTGGACCCATCACAGTACAAAGCCTAGGAGGGAAATCCTACACTTTAGTAATTGTAGATGACTTCTCTACATTCACTTGGGTGTTCTTTCTAAGGAATAAGTCTGATAACTTTAAGTGTCTGACAGAGTTTCTCAAATATATACAGATTGAGTTCAATACTCACATTGCCCTGATCAGAAGTGATCATGGGACAGAGTTTGATTCTCTTCTTATGCAAGAGTTCTGTCAGAGTGAAGGGATCAGACATACTTTCTCAGCTCCTAGAACTCCTCAACAAAATGAGGTAGCTGAAAGGAAAAATAGAACCCTTATTGAATCTGCCACTACATTGTTGTCAGATGCTCATCTACCTCTATCCTTTTGGGCAGAGACAGTGAACACCTCCAACTATGTGCTGAACAGAAGTCTGATACATAAACTGAAGGGAAAGACTCCCTATGAATTACTCAAAGGGAAGAAACCTAAAGTTGACTATTTTAGAATTTTTGGTTGCATTTGCTATATTCACAATAATGACAAGAAATACTTAGCAAAATTTCAAGTCAAAGCTGATGAAGGAGTGTTTCTGGGATACTCCATGATCAGCAAGGCTTATAGGGTCTATAATAAATCATCTTTGAAAATTGAGGAATCTGTTCATATTTCTTTTGATGAAACTAACATGTCTTTCAAGGAGAAGATTTCTTCTACCATAGAACCTTTGCAGGAACATTCTCTAGTTGAAGATATGAACAAGTTACAGGTTGCTCAAGAAGAAGAAAGCAGTGAAGATGAAAGCAATGCTCAACATATTGAACACCACTTGAAGAGTCCAGTTGTTGTACCACAAGAGGAAACAACAACACAGGTTGGTGAACAATCAACACCCCCTGTTGATTTAGTAACATCAAGAGACCATCCAATTACCCAAATAATTGGAGAAATCTCAGCTGGTGTGCAAACCAGAAATCAGGTCAACCAAAACCTGTTGCACACCTGCTTCCTTTCTCAAATTGAACCTCAGTCCATTCAAGATGCAGAGCAAGATCCACACTGGATCATTGCAATGCAAGAGGAGTTGCATCAATTTGAGAGGAACAAAGTATGGGAACTAGTGCCAAAGCCTAAGGATCATTCCATTGTTGGAACAAAATGGGTATTCAGAAATAAACTGGATGATCAAGGAGTAATAATAAGGAACAAGGCAAGGCTAGTTGCCCAGGGATATTCTCAAGAAGAAGGAATTGACTACGACCAGACTTTTGCACCTGTTGCAAGATTGGAAGCCATCAGGATATTTCTAGCTTATGCAGCTCACAAAGGCTTCAAAGTCTATCAGATGGATGTCAAAAGTGCTTTCTTGAATGGAGACATCAAAGAGGAAGTTTATGTCAGACAACCTCCAGGTTTTATCTCTCCAACTTATCCTGATTATGTTTTTAGACTGAACAAAGCATTATATGGTCTCAAGCAAGCTCCTAGAGCATGGTATGAGACCCTAGCATGCTTTCTCTTGGAAAATGGTTTTATAAGGGGTAGAGTAGACCAAACTCTTTTTATTAGAACCCATAAGTCTCATACCCTACTAGTGCAAATTTATGTAGACGATATCATTTTTGGTTCTACTGACTCAAAATTGTGCAGAAGGTTTTCTAACCTGATGCATTCTAAATTTGAGATGAGTAGCATGGGTGAGCTATCCTTCTTCCTAGGATTGCAAGTCAAACAACATGCTGAAGACATCTTTATTTCTCAAACCAAATATGCTAATGAACTGGTTAAGAAATTTGGTATGTCTGAGGCATCTTGTATGAAAACAACCATGCCTACCAATGCTGTACTGGATGCTGATGAACATGGGAAACCTGTTGATCAGACAACATATAGAGCAATGATTGGCTCTTTACTGTATCTTACAGCTAGTAGACCAGATATAATGTTTGCTACATGTATATGTGCTAGGTTCCAAGTAAGCCCTAGAGAGTCACACCTAACATTAGTAAAGAGGATTCTCAGGTATGTTAAAAGTTGTCCAAATCTAGGTCTCTGGTATCCAAAAGATTCAGCATTTGATTTAACTGGATTCTCTGATGCTGATTATGCTGGATGCAGAATTGACAGGAAAAGCACCAGTGGAACTTGTCAGTTCCTTGGTGACAGACTTGTCTCTTGGTTTTGTAAGAAACAAACATCTGTGTCAACCTCAACTGCTGAAGCTGAATATATGGCTGCAGGCAGTTGTTGTTCACAAATATTGTGGATTCAAAACCAACTCCTAGACTATGGTTACAACTTAGAGAAGTCAAAAATCTTTTGTGATAATACAAGTGCTATTTCCATAGCTCAAAATCCAGTCCTCCATAGTAGGACAAAACACATAGAGATAAGACATCATTTCTTAAGGGATAATGTTGAAAAACACAAAATTGAATTACAATATATCCCAACTGATTTACAAAGGGGAGATATTTTCACCAAGCCTTTGGATGAAAAGAAACACACCTTCTTCCTAAATCAGTTAGAAATGTTAGATGGAGGAAGTCTTAAATAATCTCCAAGATTTTGAAAGCTAAAAATTGACCAAGACTAGGCAAAAATTCTGATTTTTCTTAGTGTCTAGAATTTTTCTGATCTCTGAACTGCGCTCGACGATTTCCCCCAAGATCGTCGAACGGAGATCGACGATTTCCAGAATCGTCGAACTGAGTTCAGCGCCTCTCAGATAGTATGAACTATCTCTTCCGGTCAACGATCGTCGAACGGCGCTCGACGATTATGTTCACTGAACGATTGTCAAACGGAGCTCGACGCCTTCCAAGATCGTCGAACGGAGATCGACGATGTTGGAGTCTCTTCAGATTCCTTTAGAAGCCTCGATCGTCGAACTGAGTTCAACGATCTTTCCAATTCTGCGTCGAACCCTAATATAAAACTCATTTTTCGCCGTCGTTCTCTCTTGCGCTTTCGATTTCTCTGCAAGAATTTTCTTTCCCTCCAAACAGTTCTACGCTTGGTCGTTTTGTTTGTTGAATTTTTGCAGGTACAATGGCTGTGTCAGTTGCAGTTCTAGCCGCCATGAAGTTCGATGCTGGATTCGACATTGATCTGGAATCTTTCAACACTACTGATCAAATATTCCAAGACATTCTGAGTTTATTCAAGGATCAGAACTTGTCTGCCCTCATGACCACCAGGATAAAGCTGGCCTCAGATGAAATCAAGGAATGGGTTTACACTGCTCATAATCTGGACAACTATACTATAGTTGGCTCCATTGCTGGAAACCAGGTACCCTTGACCCCCACAGTTTTAACAGAGGTTTTTGGACTGAGAAATGGAGAAGAACCTGCTGAGTTATCTGGGGAGGAGTTTTCTGACATACTTGCCAGGATGGGTCATCCAGAGGGAAACCCTAGCAAGCTATTCAAGAGGAATCTATCTGTTGAATACAGATTCCTGGCAGATGTAGTAGGAAAAGTGCTGCTGGCAAAGCACTCAGCTCATGATACTATCTCCAGACATCAGCTCTGCCTCATGGGAGCTCTGGTAGATAAGAAAAGTTTGAACTGGGGAAAGGTCTTCTTTGACCTAATCAAGAAGAAAATCAACAAAAGCTTTGTTAATTTTGGAAGGATTCTTGGAGTTTTCCTGCAGACAAGGTGCCCTGCCTTGCTGGTCTCCTCTGGAGTTCACATTAATGCCTCCAAGAGACTTACCTGTGCCCTCTTTGGCAAGTGGGACAGGCAAATAAGCAAGCCCAGCAGGCCCTCCTCTAGTGCTCCTTCAGGCACCAGGACTCACAGAGTCACTCTCCCACAGGTCTCTGCTCCTGCAGAAGACCTGGCTGCTGCTGTTGCTGCCTCTTCTCCTCCTCCAATTCCAACCCTACCTCTTCCATCCACCATTCCAGCTTCATCCCCCATTACCATATCCAGCCCATCTCCAACCTCAACTCCATCTCCAGACCCAATTTTACCTCCACCTGCAGACCACTTCCACCCATTGTTTTCATACCCCCCACCAGATATCACATCATCACCATCCATACCATCTTTCACCCTTCTGCATGACTCCTACATGGATGATTCCCCCTCATCTTCTCCTGAGTTACCCTCCTCCTCCACATCTTTTCAAGATCTCCTCCTCCACATCATTGACCAACCAACATTCACTCCATCCATATCCATCCCCTTGTCCTCCATATCCACCATCCCCACACCTCAGCCATCCATCCCTCCACTCTACAACCCTCCACCTCCAGCATCCTCAGCTATCCCTATTCCATCTACCTCTGCTCCTGTGGTTGAGCAAGTAGACCTCTCAGCCCTAGCTGACAGGTTGTATGAGCTAATTGCCCCCAGGCTCTCTCTATTATTAGAGACCTCCTTAGCTCCTCTACAACAGTCAGTGGCAGCTCTCTCTGCCAGGCTTTCCTCCCTCCTTCATCAGACAGCACCTCCAGCAGTGTGCCTTGATACAGATGTATCTGCATCTAGGCAGGGGGAGATGCCATATGAAGCAAGCTTTCATGATGTTGCTGCTGCTGTCTCTGCTCCTGCTGTTGATGATACTGCTGCTGCTGCTGATGTTTCTGTTTCTGCTACCTCTGCTCTTGCTGCTGTGCCTCCTACTCCAGTTCTGGCACTAAACCTAAAGTCCTTGCTCTCAGCCTTTGATACTGCCTTTTTCAGTTGTTTGCCTAAGAGTAATGCTGTCCAGCCCTCAGAAGACCTGTCCAAGGCACTGGTGCCTTTCTCTGGCTGTGACCCCAGCATTATATCTTCTTTTGTACTCTCAGTAATTGCTGCTACTGCTGCTGTTGAAGAAAGGACTGTTTTTGCTGCTGCTGAAATCCCAACTGCCTCTGATGAGCAGATATCCAAGGATTTTCTGATGACAGAGGCCACTGATTTTGAGCCTGCTGCAGATTTTATTGATGTTACTGAAGTTGCTGCTGCCATCACTCCTGCTGTTGCTGTTGTTGGTTCTGCTTCTCCTCCTGTATCTGCTGCTGAATCTGCTGCTGTATTTGCTGCTGTCTCTGCTGCTGTCCCTGCTGCTGCTGTTTCAGCTTCTACCTCTTCTGCCTCTGCTCAGCTGAAGAAAGACTTGATGAAAAGAATAGATGCTTTATATGATGATCAGAGCTCTGAATCTGATGAATACAAAACAGACTCTGATGATTCATCTGCCACTATTGCCAGGAAGAGGAAGGCAAGGAGCAAGGCAATGAAAAGGGTTCCTCCTGCAAAAGTCAAGGATAATAATGATATTCCTTATTATATTCTGCATAACTGCCCCATCACAGAACATTGGATGCAATATTCTAAAAATCAGCTCAAGGCCATGAAGAAGAAGAGAAAGTATGAAAAGGGCTCATCCCAGTTCCAGCACCCTCATCCTCCTCCACCACCTCCTCCTGATGCAGGTGCAGGTGACAGCTCTGCAAGTCAAGCCCCAGCTAGAAGCCAGGCTCCCTATCAACCCCATGCCAGATCCTACCAAAGGGAAAGCCA
Organism: Platanthera guangdongensis; assembly: GCA_039583875.1. Taxonomy (NCBI): domain Eukaryota; kingdom Viridiplantae; phylum Streptophyta; class Magnoliopsida; order Asparagales; family Orchidaceae; genus Platanthera; species Platanthera guangdongensis. The sequence continues at coordinate 157,131,672 of CM077165.1, forward strand.
GTCTAGGGGTTTTTATTCTAGGAGAGGAGGATACAGGGGAAATCAGAGAGATTTTCAGGTTTATTCTAAAGGGCATTCCAGGCAGCACCCATACTCCAGGGGAGGACATGTTTCATCTGATACTACTTCTGGTCCATTCCCCTACAAGCTAAAAGAGACAGTGTCTGACAGGCCTCCTCAAGACAATTCTTCCAACATGTATGAGCCACCTGTACCATTTGAGGACCCTGAAAAGAATCCAGCTGCTTGGACTGCTAGGATGAAGGAACTGGCTGCACTAGATCAGATCAAGAAGGCCAGAGACCAAGGCTTAGATTCTTCAAATATTTCTACAATGTCAGAGCAGAGACAGAAGGAACTAGAGAAATATGCCTCCAGTAAATTCTTTGATGCAGACAGATATATGGAATTGCATCCTGCTGCTGTGGTTCCCAGGACTTCAAAGCAAACCTATTTGGGTGCAGCAGATGACACCAGGTCCAACAAGGAAGCCCTAAACCCTAACAGAGAAATCAAGATGGTTAAAGGCAAAGAGAAGAAGTGACTTTGTAAGGTGACAATCTTTGGATTTTCTGACTGCTATCTGGATGTCATATACATATATATATATATATATATATATATATATATCTTTGTGATGTTTCTGCAATGTCTAACTGTTGTTTTTATGTTTTTCTAATTATATGTTGTTATTTGATTTTTCAAAGTCTGTAAATAGTAATCCTAACCCAAATAGGGGGAGATTGTTGGAACACCCTATTATTATTTTGGGTCAGGATCACTATGTCTCTAGGAATCTTTTCTTGACCTTCTGTATAGCTTAATAGGTCAATTAGAATTGAGTCTAAGGGTTAGAAGTCTAGGATTGGAAGCTGCCCTGAAGACCAAGTTTTTCAGACTGGAGACTAAGTCTGATCGTCGAGCTCAGCACGACGATTCGTCGAACTCAGATCGACGATCGTCGAACTCAACTTCGACAGATCGTCGAGCTCCACTCGACGATTGCTGAGCTCAACTTCATAATATCGTCGAACTGCATTCGACGATCGGTGAGCTCAGTTCGACGATTTTGACTCTGCTTTGGATCTTTATCTCTGAGCTCAGTTCGACGATCTTTGAGCTCAGATCGACGATTATTTTGCTGCTTGAGTTTTCCAGTTCGCTGAGCTCAGCTCGACGATAGCAGAGCTCAGTTCGACGATTTCAGATAACTTCCAGAATTCAAATTCAAATCAGACAGGAGTTATTCTGCAATTAATTCAGAGATTTGCTAGCCGTTTTCATTTATTTCTGGACCAAGTTTCAAGGGATCTTTCAAGGAATAATTCTGTGGACTTTCCTCTAGAAGAGATTATGCAATTAAGGATGCAATCAATGCAGACCAACGACTATCTTTGACAGAGAATGATATTATATTCTGAAACAGAGAATAAAAGACAGAATGTTTTTTGAATCAACAGAGATTAACAAGAAGAGAACACACAATACAGAGTACAGAGACTCTTTCAAAATCTTCTGTCAAAAAGAATTCTGAAGAATACTCATCAAAGAGATCAAGCTTTCAAAATCTCTTCATCTTTCAAAGTGTTCAAGGCCAACATCATTTCAAGACTCCAGACACTCAACATTTCAGCCATTGTTGAAACCATTTATTGCTGGAGTTCTACCTTTGAAGGCCTATCACCCTCAGCAAAGCTTTTCTTCCTGAAGATTTCAAGGATTCAGGGGGAGCTTTGACATCAATCCACATAGTCTTCTCAGTTGTTTGAGAAAGAGAAGACTGTCATCACTCTCTCACCCCCAGTTTGTAAAGGGTTTCTCAAACTCCCTTCAAAAGTTTGAATCTGGTTTTTGAGCACCTTGTCAAAAGCTCATTGGTGGCAAGACACCTGATCAAAAAATCTGCTTTGGTTTTTGAGCACCTTATCAAAAGCTCATTGGTGCCCAAGACACCTGATCAACTCATCCTGCAGTGGATTCCTACCTAGGGTGGTAGAAGAGTGGATGTACCCAAGTTTGGGGAACCACTATATTTCCTTGTGTCCTCTGGCTCTGTTTCTTTACTTTTTGTTTCTGGCCTTGATTTGTCTGTGCTTAGTTTTTGCATAGCTTAGTTCTGTGATTAGATTTATATTTGTTTCCCTGCTCACACTTATTACAACAATTGTTGTAAAAGTTTTTAAAAGTACTAAAACACCATATACTCTATTCACCCCCCTCTAGAGTATATCAGATCTAGTTGCACTTTCACTCATGTTGCCATCGGAGCTTTCCCGCGGGAGCTAGGAGCTCCTTTACAACGCAACGTTACCATCGCTCTGGCGGGAGGAGGATCTGTGCGCTGGGGAGGAGGGGCGGTGCTCTGGCCGGACTCGGAGGAGGATCTGTGCTGGGTGTTTCTCCGCCGGCTTTGCAGGAAAACAGATTTCTTCTTTTATTAATAATTTTGGGGGCGGGATCAAACCCATGTTTTGAGGTCAGTGACCTTCCTCACATGAGAATGGAGCTGCAATGGAGAACTATGATTATGGTACTGCTTTTGGCCGGGCTTTGTTTCGTCGTCTCTGTACAGGGGAAGAGCAATGGCGAAACGGTGCAGCCTTTCTCCGGCGTTGACCCCGTCGCCGACGCCGCCTGTAATGGAGCACCAAGAATGAATAACTCCGGTGGCGCTCTGTTTCGTGGCAGCGTGAGAAAAGTTGCCCCTGCCGGCGAGAGGTGAGGTGCGGCGGCGCCGTGCATCGGCGAGGGGCGGCAGAGGCTGATCTGGCAAGGGTTGCAGACGGAGATGGGAGGAAGACCATGAACAGTTTAGATTTTATTATTAATGAGATTATATTATTATTATTATTATTATTATTATTATATATGATTATTATTAATAATAAATTAAACAGAAATTAATTTAAATTTAAATTATTATTATTATCATAATAAAATTATATGACATTATTATTATTATCCTAAGTTTAAATTATTATTACATATTAATTATAACTAATTAAAATTAGTTCAATTGCAAAATTTTTTATAATTAAATTTAACAATACCTTAAATTTAACAGAAACGCCACCGTTGTTTTACCAAACTGTTTCTCCATTCTGAACAGCTCTGTCACCGTTGTTTTACCAAACTGTTTTGTCATTTTGAACAGCTCCATTCCAACAGCTGCATTTCCACAGCTCCATTCCCACAGCTCCTTTTGTCACCGCCACCGCCCAAACAAACTGACCCTTAGTATTCTAGATTACAGATAATCTGTTAGCTAATATTTGTATTATCCTACATATATAGGGGGTTTTCTTTTTCAATACAAGTTTTCTTTTTTCCCGTTTAACATGGTATCAGATCCACGAGAAGAAAAAACGCCCTAGACGCCGCCCGCTGCTCCGCAGCCTAGGGAACTCCTTCGTCGGCCACCCTTCTCCCCTCCACCTCCTCCCTTCTCCCCTCCACCACCTCCCTTCTCCCCAAACCTCCGACTGTCGCGGGTACCCGCATAACCCGCCGATCGGCGCCCCGGATGGCCGCCGCTCCGACAACCGTCTGATTTCCCCATTTTTCTAAGAAAAGTTTCATTTTTCATCCTTTTACCTCCTGCTAGGGGGATCAAGTAATCTCTCCATCGGATCTCCCTATATCATAGATCTTGAGATTTTTCTCTCTTTTGCTTTCTCTCATGAAAAACCTTCTACCTCCTCATTCAAGCCTCCTTTGAATTAAACACTCAAGGATCTATTGCTCTAGGATCTGAGGCGGTCCTATTGGTGATGTCTGACATTTTTTCCCGGTATCGCCCTTTTTTCGGTGATCTCGTGGCGGCTGGTTTTCTTCTTCTTGAATTTTTTTTCTTCTGCCGTCACATCTTTGTTCTCTGATTTCATTATGTCTGACGTGGTGGATTTTCCTGAGTCCTGACGTATCACAACCCGCTGGATCTACCCGGGTTGGGCATGATCATACGACATCTCAGATCACCATGATTCATTTTGATACAACAAATTACCTATCATGGTCTCAATCTATTGTCTTGACCCTTAAGAGTCGCCGTTTGTTTGGCTATTTTAACGGGACTATTACGGAGCCAGCACAGACCTCATCTACATGGGCTTAATGAGAATCAAATAACTCTTTAGTTATGTCATGTTTGATTAATTTCGTGCAAGAGACTATTGCACGGAATTACCTATTCTTGGATACCGCTACATATATTTGGAGTCGTGCTGAATCTACCAATTCCCAGAAAGGCAACACTGCTCAGATCTTTCAGCTACGACGAAAGATATTTCTCCTTCGCCAGGGGATTGACCATCGTCCGCTTATTATTTGGAGTTCACTCAGCTATATCATGAGTATGACCATTTTACATCCCTCGACCTTGTTTGCATTGTTGATGCTCTTCTTGCTCGTGCTCACGAAAATCAGAATAGGGTGTTTGAGTTTCTACATGATTTACACCGGGACTTTGATCAGATTATTGTTCAGATCCTTGGCCCCATACCAGTCCCTTCATTGTTAGAGACCTATAGCATTGTCCAGCGGGAATATGACCACCGACAGTCTTGGAGTTCAGAAGGTCTTTCTAGTGGTTCTGCTCTTGCGACTTCTCATTTTGGAGGCACCACTTCTCGGGACTTTAGGCCCCGACACTCGGACAAAGACCACTTGCTGTGTAATTATTGTGGTCGAAGTAGGCATACTCACGACACTTGCTTCAAATTGCATGGGCCCCCTCCATCGAGAGGTGGCATGGTTCCTCGTGGGGGTTGTGGTGGACCTGGTAATGGCCGCTCAAATTTTAGATCTCCCTGCTCTGCTCATCTGACTGAGTTCATTGATGATAGAACTTCCAGTGCCCAAATCTCAGAGCATTTGTCTCTACCAGGGGCCTTTTCTGCTAATGAGATGATGACTCTCCGTTGCATGATGCAGGGGTTATCCTTGGAGCCCACTTCTGGTCCATCCTCGTCCTTTGCTCATTCAGGTAGTCCAAGTACTCACTCTGCTGGTGTGCCGCCTGCCACTCATTTGATTATTGATTCTGGAGCCACAAATTATATGACTGAGACATTGTCAGGTTTTGTTTCTTATTCACCATTATCTGGCAGAGACAATGTAAACATTGCTGATGGAACCCTTTCCTCAATTGCAGGAAAAGACTCTATCACTTGCTCTTCTCTTTCCCTGGCTTCTGCCCTTCACGTCCCTTATTTTACTCACAACCTCTTACCTGTTAGTCACATCACAAATTCCATGAACTGCTCTGTCACATTCTTTTCTTCTTATTGTGTCTTTCAGGACCTGTAGACGAAGAAGGTGATTGCCTCTGGTACAATGTATGATGGATTGTACGTGTTTGATGATGTTGTTCCTCAGGCCTTTCATGATCACCAACTTCCTCAGTTGGCTACCTGACATCGTCGCTTGGGCCACCCCTCTATTTTTACTATGCAGACGTTATTTCCTAGTTTTTCATCTTTTGCTTTTTAAAACTTTTATGTGTGATGTTTGTGAACTTGCTAAGCATAAGCGTGTCTTTTTCAATCGCGTGTCTTTTTCAATCACGTGTCTAAGCCTTCTGTTGTACCATTTCATGTTATTCATAGTGATGTATGGGGCCATGGTTCTGTTGCTTTGATCTCTGGATATCATTAGTTTGTTTCTTTCATTGATTGTTTTTCTCGTACCACGTTGGTATATTTGATGTATAGTAAAAATGAAGTGTTTCCTCTTTTCCAAAAATTACATAAAATGATTTTGACTCAATTTGATGTCACTATTAAAATTCTTCGCAGTGATAATGAGCGTGAATATATGGATATCAAATTTGAAAACTATTTGAGTTCTCATGGTATCGTTCATCAAACCACTTGTGCACATTCTCCTGCATAAAATGGTGTTGATGAACAAAAAAATTGCCCTCTTCTTGAAGTGACACGATGTTTGTTATTTACGATCTCTTCCAAAATACTATTGGGGTGATGTCCTTCTCACTGCGGCTTACCACATCAATCGTATGTGGTCTTGTTATCTGGACAAGTGTATTCCTCTTCATACCCATGGCATACCTCCTACTATCCTTGTATCTCGTGTGTTTGGGTGTTTATGTTTTGTTCATATTCATAACACTACTTGAACAAAACTTGATCCTTGTGCCCTTCGTTATGTGTTCATTGGTTATTCCCCTACATAGAAAAGGTATAAATGTTATCATCCTCCAAGCAGGAAAACTTTTGTCTCCATGGATGTTAAGTTTCATGAAAGTACCTCCTATTATGGGTCCTCATTTCAGGGGGAGCCTTCATACTTAGAAGTGAGTGCTCCTACTCTTCTTCTTCCTATTCATCCTCCATACATTACCACTCAGAGGGAGATTGTGGATATTCCCAAAGAAAAGGAATTGCAGGGGGGGAGTGAGGATATTCCTAACGAAAAGGAATTGCAGGTGTACACTCGGAGAAGCAAAAGATCAAACACTCAATCACATCCCATAATACAAGAGCCGCCACCAGATTTGTCTACAACATCCCTAGAGTTACCTATTGCCCTCCGAAAAGGTATACACATATCCACTCAACATTTGTTATCTAACTATGTGTCGTATACCACTTTATTCTCTTCCCACAAAGCCTTTGTTGCTTCTCTTTCTTCTGTGTTTGTTCTTGGTACATGACAGGAAGCACTTTGTTGCCCAAAATGAACAAAGGCAATGGAGGAAATGCAGGCTCTAAAAAAGAACCACACAAGGGAACTAGTCGATCTCCCTCATGGCAAGGGGACAGTTGGTTATCGATGGATTTTTACAGTAAAGCAGAACTCTGAAGGTATTGTGGAGAGATTCAAGGCACGATTGGTGGCAAGAGGCTACACCCTACACCCAAACTCATAGTATTGACTATCAAGAGACTTTTGCTCCAGTGACAAAAATGAATACAATACGAGTCCTATTATCCTATGTCGTGTGTAAAGGGTGGGACCTTCAACAACAAGATGTAAAGAATGTTTTCCTTCATGGCAAATTGGAAGAGGAAGTCTATATGTCGATGCCTCCCGGTCTTGTCCCTATCGATTCTGAAGGGAAAGTGTGTAAATTGAAGAAAGCTCTATATGAATTAAAACAATCTCCAAAAGCTTAGTTTGGAAGACTTCACAAAGTCATGATCTCATTAGGATATACCCAAAGCCATGCTGATCGCACTTTATTTATCAGACGAAATGATATGAAGGTGGCTATCCTGATTGTATATGTTGATGATATGGTTATATTTGAAGACCTCGCCTGGTAGGGAATTCTATTCTCCCCTAGTGATCACTTAAAAATTTAAATATATACTGATGCTGACTGGGTCAGATCAGTTGATGATAGGAGATCTACCACAGGATATTGTTCTTTTGTTGGATCTAATTTGGTCACTTGGAGAAGCAAGAAACAACATATAGTGGCTCGCTCTAGTGCAGAGGCCGAGTTTAGAGCCAAGGCTCATGGTATATGTGAGGGGGTGTGACTTCGTTCCCTCTTGAATGATATTGGTTTATTGAAAACCGGACCTTTCAATTTTATTGTGACAATAAGGCTGCAATCAGTATTGCTCAGAACTCTGTCCAGCATGATCGCACCAAGCACATTGAAGTTGACTGACACTTCATTAAAGAAAATATTGTGAAAAAGATTGTATGTACCCCTTTCATTGACTCGGAGGGACAACTTGCTAATTTTCTCACCAAAACATTACGTGAGAAAACATTTACATCGATTATTACCAAGCTAGGAATGAAGAACATTACATGTCCAACTTGAGGAGGAGTGTTAGCTAATATTTGTATTACCATATATATATATATATGAGGTTTATTTTTCAATACAAGTTTTCTATTTTTCCCGTTTAATATAATCAATTATCACTATTATAAGTAGTACCATGCACTCCATTTGTACAACCTGTATTAGGCCAGTAGGTGGAGTAGGAGGAGACAGAGTGGAGCAGACCTTTAATTTCTTGTTGTACTCGCCTATCGATTGAGGCAGTAAAAGGGTGAGTTCAGATAGCTAGGTCGTGCTCGCCACTTCAGAATAGTGTCGAGCGAGTTCAGGCAGCCCTAACTAGCGAGTTCTTATTTGTTTTTGGCTACCCAGCCGCAGGAGAGGTTCCTCGCAGGTTACAGGGGTTGTGGATAGCATGGCCAAAAGGCGCGATGGGCAATCCGCAGACCATTTGGGTCAGCGTATAGTCGTTTGGTTAAGGCAGGGGTAGCTACTCGTAAATCAGAAGAGACCATTTACCTTTGGGTTGGTTGGCCTATAAATAGGACCCTTAATCCCTCAGATCAGACATATCCCCCCCCCCCCCCAACTTTGAAGAGTCTGAGTTCTCCCTTGTCTTTTTGTGCTGTTTGAGGGATTGGGTCAGCTCCTGGTTTTTGGAGGGGAATTGACTAAAAACTTCCAGGTTGGTGGCGGGACTTGCTCGTTACAGCCTGAGGATAATTCTATAGACATTAATCCACCATCTTTGAGAGCTAGTTCTAAGCTCGAAATACTCATTTCTTGAGATTCGACAGCAATAAAAGTAACTCAAGCTACCCCCTCGGTTCAAACTCAGTTGAACCGGTTTCCGGGTTTCAAAACCTCTTAAATCACCCGTAAGTCGGCATTTATTATACATAATGTGTAAAGTAATAAACATTTATCAACATAGCAAGTCCAACATGTGTAGAGTAATAATTATGCAACAGTCAACAACATATGAACAATTATCACTAACCGAGCGAGATGAGAACCACTCAATCAATATTTCTTAAACCTTACCATATATTATCCTCCTTACCATAAGAAGTTATAGTCTTATACAATTCAAGAATACCAAAATAAGTTATGGTCCTAGCACCCAACTACAAGCCCGTCAGATCTAACTCACGCGACAAGTGCTCACTCAAATAGTAACATTGCATCAACGATTCACGTGAACTCCTAAAGCCTCCAGTGAAGGAATCATCACAAGAAAACATATTGTTACAAAGGTTCACATGCCTTGACGCGAGTCACATGCCTTCTAACAAGCCTTACAAGGTGCATTCATAGTTGGGTACTTGGGAAAATAAATTCTCTAAATCGCCCATAGGTCATTTATCGACCATTGCTACCTATTTAGTCTTTTTGCGTTCTCAAAAGACAAATTTCCCTCTCACATGCCTATGCCTTCTCACGAATCACATTTGCTATATTTCTACCCTCAATCACAATCATACAAACAATATAACACGTTTTAATCACTTCACAGCTCAATGGGATCTAACTAAGCAATCACACCACGACAAGGCTATCACACATTGTATGGATTCTCAATCCCTTCTCATAAGTCAATATAATAAGATTTTTCATCAGATCTCATAAGATGTTGCCAAGGACACGACTCTATCAAGTCATTCCACCATCTTTGGGTAATTTCTAATATTGTCAACCCACGTACACTTGAAGGTTCTATCACACGCTTATCTGGAAAAGATGCCTAGATTTCAAAAAGAGCACAATGCACAAGATCTTCTAGAACTCGATCTCCATTTTCGTTCTCAATGTTCTTGCTCACAAGTATACATCCTAATTATACATCGGTTCACAAAAGTATGTAACTTAGAATTAATCTTAAGTAACGACTATACAAGGTTCAAGAGCCTTAACGTCAAGCAAGAGTACAACCCCACCGGTCATAAGCAAAAGTTTATGACTCCTAGGGTGAAGAATCAGCCCAAAGACCCACTTTATGACGATACAAATACACTTGCATTCAAGCATAACAATTAAATACAAAATGCATCACAAAAGGATTCTACTCACATCATCAAAAACTCATAATCCATGTGAGAGTGCGTAAACAAAAATAATAGTCATCCGTACCTCAGCTCCACTTGGCCTGGTTAGCTTCACAAAACAAACTCGAGCCCAATAGACTAAGCATAAAGCATGCATGCGTGACACGAGCCCTACAATCCTTAATCATATTCGAAAGACACCAAATCTAGCATATGGGTCAATCAGGACATGCAAGCCATCCTTTGCCTGAGAGAGAGAGATCATTATTCGTTGTCAGTGATCCATCCCTCTACTCGGTGCGACGAAACTATGAAGAGAACATCTATGCCCTCTTAACAAGGCATTACCATTCAAAATGATCCACTCCATCGACTCCTTAGCGGCCTATGTTGCCGATAGAAACCTCAAGACATCAACCTTATGACATTGATCAATGTCAGATGGCTCCATCACCTTACGGAACTCCACCGCAACCTCAAGCCTCTACTTCCAAAACCAATGATAATACCTCAACACCTCAAAGAAGGACATTGGCACGATACCTCAAGGAAAGCGACACATTTCCTCAAGGATCAACCACCGACTATCACTGAAATTTCTACCCTGCTCACCCGCCACCTCCTTTGAGCTGGAACAATATTTGACGTCAACTCAGACCCTCGTCCACTCAAATGGGTTCAAAGAAGCCAATACCATGGTCACTCCAAGGGTCACTGACAACGATCAGGGTTGTCGTAGAGCCTAACAGCCTCGCCTGAACTCCTCGGTCTAGCAGATGTGAGCTCCAATACATGGGATTTGGGTAGGGGGGAGAGAAATGAGAGGGTTTCCAAAAAAATCATAAGGTTGCATTCTTTAATAAGAATATATATAATCAACATCAAATTGCATGCATGTTGTTTGATCCTTCTCTGGATGGACAACAAACAAGAAACCCCCTATAGACGCACTGATTAAATAGATCTATGATGCGATGTTCGAGACATTAATTGGGCCTCTAATAGGATGAATCGAGACCCTGATTAACTCCAACACAACAGATCTACAACTCATGAATTCGACATAAGTCCAAAAAGGGACATCAAGCCCCCGAAAAGTACAGGCTAATTCACATTTGTGAGTGCTCCACTAATATAGGTTTCATACGGAAGAACATAGCAAATAGCAAGCATAACATCTCCTTGATCTTCAGCAAGATGATAATGGTTAGCCCCCATCATGCTTCAAGCATATTGAAGCTTGGATTCTGCTTGACCAAAGAAAAAAATTGATGATCCTTGAGAACCATCAACCTACTAATAAAAATGAGGTTTCAAACCTTAATTGTCACCCATAACAAGCATGCAGTACATCTAAGATTCAAATGATTAATCACATACTGACTATTATTATTTTATGGTATTTTAGTATAGAGGCCTCCTTACGAGGCGTGCATTAAAAATACAAACTAATAAACAAAACAATCATTATTTACAAAAATGAATAAATAACGCAAGTTCCCAAGTTATCACAAGTTTCAAGATTTTTATGTAACTCGACGAAAATCAACCGATAGAGACCTCAACAGAACTATTTCATGGGCACCTTCATGTCATAGCGTCATCCATGTTAGTTGCACGCATCCGTTCATGAACTTCGGCTCTGTTTGACGTGACGGTGGACATCGCGAACATGGTGGTTATAAACCACCGTTCGTGAACGCCCGACCACACTTAGGCTGCATTCGTTTTGCTGTTTTTCAGAGACAAGAATTGATTTTGGCCGAAAACCTTTGGCGCAGAGGTTTTGGAATTGGGTCAAAACCAACTCTTGTGTTCGGTTGCAGGAAGGTTTTCAGTCACAGAAATTGAATATTTCAACATTTCTGTTCGGTTGCAGAATAGAATTCAGAGACAAGAATTGACAGAAATGTTTATTCCAATCATTCCAATCAGATTTTTCGGCATATTCAGACAATCTCACATGAACATTATCGATGAATAAACAACATTAGTGACAACAATTAATCAACAATCAATCTACGCAAATATGACATAAAAAAATAAAACATAACAATACGCATAGTAATATAATCAACACAACCGTCCAAGCCAGAACATAGAAATGCATAATAATACATCACCGCTAAGGTAAGAATCCATTTCGGCAAAATAAGAAACTACGACTACCGCAAAATAAAAAAACTACAACAAAAGGTGTTCATCACAGCTCATCACAGCTTACGGTATCGATGGATCGTAAGTATGTACCGCCAACAACCCGAAATTTGGTGTTATGTGCTAGGACATGTAGGAACAATCCTACAGATTCCTGAACTGTTACATATTATGTCTCGCTCAAAAGGCCTCAATCCACTAATATCTTACACAAACTACGAAAAGCATTCTTGTTCATACGCAAATGGTTATAGCAGTTCAGACCTGTGCTGTTATATAACATATTTAAAAGCGTAAATCTTAGAACACCGCGTTTTTCCTTATTGCTTGGACAATTAATTCGGTTATTTTTTATCTGAAGAACAACCCAACAGAAGATAAGGCAGCTACCATAACTCTCTTTCTCATATCCATCCTTCTTTTTTTATGAACTTCGATAAGGGTATCCATCTACGAAACAAAATAAATAATATCCTATGAGAGAACATTAACAAACATCTATACTATTATTTATCTTCGTACCGTCAACTTTTCATTAACCTAAAATGTGTAATGATCTAAACCTAGCAATACCTATCCAGAGAGGAGGAAAATCTCTTTTCTATCCCACGTTAAGAGATCAATAAATGTATAACGATCTAAACCTAGAAATAGCTAGCCGGAGAGGAGGAAAATCTTGTTTCTATCTCATGTTAAGAGATCAAGTAATGTGTAACGATCTAACCCTAGAAATACCTAGCCAGAGAGGACGAAAAACTGCATTAGAAGAAAGTATTATACCTAGACGGGAGAAAAGTTTTCCAACACTTGGTTGCTAGAGAGGAGGAAGATGTACAGTGCTCTGCCTCGCCTAGGTCACAGCTGCAGTTGGGAAGGAAGGTTTATTAGGGCCGAAGAAGGAGGACTACAAGAAGAACATTAGCTAGGAAGAGAAGACATACCAGAGGAAGGAGAGGCGGGCCGCTGGAGCTTGCCGGAGCAGGTTTCGTCGATCGCCGATCGCGCACAGGGAAGAAGAACAGGGCCGCGGGATTTTTTTCTATCCCAAAACTCGGTAAAACCGACGGGGTAGGGAGGGTTTTGAGCAATAGACATTTTTTATATTTGGTAAAACCTATGGGTTTTAGAGGAATTCCAATTCCGCCCTCATTTTTGACGAAACGAACAAAAAAATTGGAATTGGAATACCCAATTCCAATTCCGCTGGCCGAATTCTTAGCAAACGAATGAGCCCTTAAAGAACTTCATCACTTTAATGTTCAAAACTAGTTATCTTTTTCTTCGTAGCGGTCATAACCGCTGTCATGCCAAACAAACATTCTACGTTGGTGATTTTTCGTCTAAACTCACCGGAGCAAAAACGTCCCGCCAAACAAATCCTTAGTATTCTATAATACAGATAATCAGTTATCACTATTATTTTTAGCATTATGCATTCCATTCATAGCTATTTCATCAAAAAACCAACCACTAAGATACATACTGGTTTTCATGCATACGCCCTATGTATTCCCAAGCTCCCCAAGCTCAACCAATAAGCATTTCAACACAAATAAACTAGCAATCAATCAATACAGTATATTGTCTAAATTCAGATATTATGAGCACGATTTAGAAGGTTTACCCCCAACAAATAATTTGGAATATAAATTTCAAACCAGATAGATCCCGGTCAATTCCTTGAGAAAAATGCAACGGATAACTCCAGTAGTAATTTGGAATATAAAATTGCATCTGCAGCAATTAATTTATCACAAAGGTCAAAGGATAATATAGTTCATTGACGGACGCCATGGATGCATAACAAAACAGGATCAAATAAGACAAAGAGAACATAAACCGGTGAGTAGCATGTCGGGAAAGAGTGGCGGAAGAACCATCGGTAAAATTAGTGATAGAAGAAACCAATTCTCGATGGATTCAGGAAGACGAGCATAAGGAAACAGATGAAAGGGCTCACAGTTTCTTGGCCTGTTCCAGGGACCGTGCATGGCCGAAGTGGAAGAGATCGTATATGCCATCGGCGTAGACCCTCACCGGCATGTGCCCGCCGGCCGCCCTCTCCTCCTCTACCTCGGATCTGGGATTCTTCATTCGCCGATTGGAAGTCACAAGTGCGTCAACCCCGCTTCCGGAATTCTTCACATTTTCTTAACTTCCGAAGGGTTTTCATCAGCCATCAGCCATCGGCCATCAGCCATCAGCCATCAGCCATCAGCCTGTTTTTTTAATAATAATAGGGAGTTGTTAGGGGTAACCCCCACTTCCGGAACTCTTCCGTTTCTCTTAATTTTTTCGGTGATAAAATTATCAAATTAGTCCCTAAATTTGACAAATTTTTTCAAATCAGTGCATAAACTTTCAAATGATTCAAATAGCTCCATAAATTATTAAAATCAGTACAAGAAGTCTACCCTCATAGGGACCAATTTGAGATTACTTTGAACTGATTTTAATAGTTTAGGGACATATTTGAATCATTTGAAAGTTTAGGGACTGATTTGAAAAAGATCCCAAAGTTTAGGAATCAATTTGATAATTTTGCCTTTTTTCGGGTGTAGAACTACAACTTTCGTGTTAAATATTTTTCCTAAAAAACATGTACAAGACGTACTTTGTAAATACGTCCCGATTTCGCGACTTTTAAATACACCTTGTATATGCATTTTTAGGAAAAATGTTCAACACGAAAGTTGTAGATCTCGTCGAAATCTATAACTTTTGTTTTGAACACTTTTCTTACAAATGCATATACAAGACGTATTTTCAAAATACACAAAAAATTAGGAGAAAATGTGGTGCACCTAGCCAAAACTGCGGTGCCCTTAACAACTCCCTAATAATAACAATAACAATAATAAATTAATAATAATAATAATAATTTGGCTATTTTCTCAGTATTATTCTCTGCCTCTTGCTTAATTTTCTTATTAATACAGCCAATTACGGTTAAGCATACTAATGCTATGTTTGTTTTTGTGTTTTTTTCTTTCTTTTGGTGGGGGCACATGTTGTTTGATAAATTTTCGTTCTCAATTTTTCAAAACGTCATATTTGATCAGCTTCGGCCCCTCCCTCCATTCTCTCTGCTCACATCCGAACAGTACTCCAAAACGCCTCCGCTGGTTAAGGCTCCGTTTGGGAGGACTTATTTTCACCGCTCAAGCGGTTACGACCGCATGAATCGGATCTTGATTACGGTCTGATTCATGCGACCGTAACCGCATGACCGGTGAAAATAAGTCCTCCCAAACGGAGCCTAAGAATCCCGCTTTCATTTGAGCGGGTGAAATTTTTGGATCCAAACCCGGTGTTAAATCGGAGTCATATATGTTTGAAGCATGACATAGCTGTTAAATTCAAAACAATGTGTTGGTTTCATTATTGGTTCGGATCCGGATCCCACCCGGATCCGGAACCGTTTTCAACATTAAGTCCTTTAATGTTATTAAAACCTCCCTCCCGGTTATAAATAAAAAGAAACCGCTGCAGTTTTCGGGGAGGTTTTAACTGAGTCAAGCTGGCCTCTTCCATACCTCCTCTCGTAAACAGTCATGACCAGCCATTTTGGAGAGCTTTTATTGGCTCCTGTAACCGCAGCTTTTATGAGGGGCGTTTTCTTCTTTGATGGCATGGAGGTGGTGGCTTCCTATTTATAGGAGCAGGATTTTGCAGCCAGTAGGAGAGCCCCGCCTGTGTAGAGTAAGCCGTCCCCCCCTCTCTCTCTCCTCTCTCTCGAGCTCGTTGAGAGAGGTGTTGCCGTCGGGCTTGGTGGAGTTTCTCGCCGGCGTTGCAGTGGACATTTTAGGGAGTGGAGAGGCGCGGCGTCGACGGCGTGCACGTGCAGTTAGCCTCAACGGAGGTTTTCTCTCCGGTGTCGGCGTTGTTTCTCCGGTGGTGGCGGTTGAACGTCGGACCTCGACATTTAAGGTTCGGTGAACCTTGTGCGTCCGCTGTGCTAGCGGATTGCAGTCAAGATTGTCCTCTCTCCCGCGGACCGAGCGTGTCCGGCTTCTCCACGGCGTTTCTGTATCAGACGTTGATTGTTATATTGATATTCTTGTTGTAAAATATTGACGCCTTTTTCTGTGGTTTTGACTGTCCTGGGGGATTATAGATCTCATTTACTAACAAGTGGTATAAGAGGCAGGTTCGGTAGGCGACCATGATTGGACGTTATAGGAAGGGTTTGACTGCGGTGGTGAGCGACTAGGTCCTCTTCCCACTCTTTCAGATCCGACCTTTGAACAAATCAGGTCTTCTAGTTTGTCGGAGACAGTCATGGCAGAGAAGAACACAATTTTGGACAGATTTTTCGTAGATAAGTTTGATGGCAGTGGGAATTTTAGTCTATGACAGATTCGAGTTAAGGATATGTTGGTTCAACAAGGTTTGATTCGAGTCTTCCGGGGGCGCGACAAATTAACCACGACAGTAAAAGATGAGGAATGGAAGGATCTTGATGAAAAAGCCACGAGCACAATCAGGATGTGTGTTGCTGGCCAGGTGCTCTTCAACATCGGGACTGAAGAGACGGCAGTCGAGCTTTGGGAGAAGCTGGAGCGACTGTACTTGGCAAAATCCGTGATGACAAGATTGTTGCTGCAGCAGCGCCTCTATGCGCTGAAGATGCAGGAAGGTGGCAACCTGCAGGAACACTTCAATGTGTTCAACGGTCTTATGAGCTAATTGCATGTGGTTGGCTCGAAGGTAGAGGAAGAATACAAAGCCCTCTTGCTTCTTACCTCGCTCTCAGCGTCATACAAGCACATGGCGACTACGCTCCTGTATGAGAAGGATACAGTGGGGCTGAAAGAAGTCACGTCGGCGCTGTTATCTAGTCAGATGTTAAAGGACCCCACTCCTAGGGGTGACCAGATCTTGGTAGCACATGAACGCGGGAGGAGTTTTAACAAAGGATCAAGCAGTGCACGAGCTCGGTCGGCGTCAAAGAAGGCAGTGACGTGTTACCACTGCAACCAGGTTGGTCATATTAGGAGAAATTGTCTTCAGCGTGCAGGAAGTTCTGGAACTTCGAATGATGTCCAAGATGTGGGCATGGTGACACTCGACCTGGAAGGAGATGACAAATTTTATTGCGTCACTGAGAGTCAGAATGACTCTGATAGTTGGATTTTGGATTATGGTGCTTCGCAGCACATTTGCTCAGATGCGGCGATGTTCAGTTCACTGGAGGTGACGTCTGGGTCGGTCTTTCTGGGTGACGGCTCAACATGTAAGGTCACAGGGATTGGGACGGTGAACTTACGGACGCATGACGGAGCTATGCGTAGAATTGATCAGATACATCTAGGACCTAAGCTGCGCAGCAATCTGATATCGTTGGGCAGATTGGATTCCAGTGGTTGCAGTTTTGCAGCGAGAGATGGAGTTCTGACGGTGAGGCAAGGGCGCACCGTGCTCATGCGAGCTTTGCAACACGGTAGTTTGTACCGGCTGTTGGGGACCACGATGCGAGGTGGTGTGCCCATGATTTCTGCGGCCGACAGAGGTGATAGTCGTGGTGGTGCAGTGGATCGCCTTCCAGGGACTCAGGTTCGACGAGTCAGTTTTTGCGATCCGGTTGCGACGACGTTCAGAGGTTGAGCCGAGCAGGGATGAGTCGACTGGAGCAGGTCGGCTGACACCTCAGGTTCTTGAGGTGGTGCTTTGTGCAGACTGGTGCTTCGTGCAGATTGTGTTATGTGCAGTGTTGCTTCGCGCAGTTGATGTCTGGTGCCGATGATGATGTGCAGAGAGTGCTTCGTGCAGGTGGTGGCTCCGGATCCCGAACCAAGGTGGTGATTGTTGGTTTCATTATTGGTTCGGATCCGGATCCCACCCGGATCCGGAACCGTTTTCAACATTAAGTCCTTTAATGTTATTAAAACCTCCCTCCCGGTTATATAAAAAAAGAAACCGCTGCAGTTTTCGGGGAGGTTTTAACTGAGTCCAGCTGGCCTCTTTCATACCTCCTCCCGTAAACAGCCATGACCAGCTATTTTGGAGAGCTTTTATTCGCTCCTGTAACCGCAGCTTTTATGAGGGGCGTTTCTTCTTTGATGACATGGAGGTGGTGGCTTCCTATTTATAGGAGCAGGATTTTGCAGCCAGTAGGAGAGCCCCGCCTGTGTGGAGTAAGCCGTCCCCCCCTCTCTCTCCTCTCTCTCGCGCTCGTTGAGAGAGGTGTTGCCGTCGGGCTTGGTGGAGATTCTCACCGGCGTTGCAGTGGACATTCTAGGGAGTGGAGAGGCACGGCGTCGACGGCATGCGCGTGTGCAGTTAGCCTCGACGGAGGTTTTCTCTCCGGTGTCGGCGTTGTTTCTCCGGTGGTGGCGGTTGAACGTCGGACCTCGACGTTGAAGGTTCGATGAACCTTGTGCGTCCGCCGTGCTAGCGGATTGCAGTCAAGATTGTCCTCTCTCCCGCGGACCGAGCGTGTCCGGCTTCTCCGCGTCGTTTCTGTATCAGACGTTGATTGTTATATTGATATTCTTGTTGTAAAATATTGACGCATTTTTCTGTGATTTTGACTGTCCTGGGGGATTATAGATCTCATTTCCTAATACAATGGTGTATCAGTATATGGTGTTTTTTCGCTGAAATAGGGTTTCAACGCTCTCTAGCACAAAAGAGAAGTTGATAAAACACTACTAAGAGAATCATAATGGAAAATGAAAAATAAGTAGTTGACTGCTTGGTGGTAGCACACCATATAATCCAACTGGAGCTCATGCACTCCATTTGGAATATGTGCGATCCCAAAGGATCAAATGCGATCCATCTGGATGGATCCATGTGCACGCGAGCCATGTAGAGCTTGTGCGGTCCAAAATAACTGCATGCATGTGGTCCATTTAGATCTTGCGGGATACTTAAGTGCGACCGTGAAGTGCTTCTTTCTTAACATGCTTCGTTATGAGAAACATTAGGCTTTATTTGATTAGGCGGTGGCAAGACAAACCGGCGGGACGAATTGCGGGTTTCAAACAAGAGGGGTAATGTTGCCGATCGAAATGGGCCATTTTGCGTCGTTTTCCAGGGCGTGACAGGAGGAAACACGGCAAACGCCGCCACCGCGGCCATTTGATTACCCGTTGTGTTGCGGCGTTTGACGCAAACGGAGCCTCCAAACACCGTGCCAAATGAAGCCTAAGCGAAGAAGCACTCCAAATGATCACAGGATCCAAATAGATGGCATGCGGGCGCTTCTTCGGTTTATGAACATCTTCCATTATGTTTCACTCTGATTTGTTTTTTAGTTTCTCTTGCACACTACATTGCGTTGGGACGTTACTTCTGTGAAAAAAGATACTGTGAGATGCTATTATTTACTTTCTGACTATGTAACGTGTTGCGGGTATCAATGACACACTGGCAATTTAAAAAATTTAGGTGGATTACTCACCTAGAAATAGGTGCTCAGTTAAATACTGACCATTGATCTGATATCCTACGATCTATATGATATTAAATACTGACCATCGATCAATATTTTGATCAATCATGTTATTTCTGCAGGAAATCAACGACGATCAATATTTAATACTGCACTTATTTCTAGGTAAAATAACCCATCTAAAATTTTTCTGTCGATTAAGCTAGTTCAACATTGGCACATTGCAATAGAATGCAATATAAAGACCATCAACTTTTAGTTCCATTTATGCACATGTTGCCTATCTCATTAAAAATCTATCATCTTAGGATCCAAGTAGCTACTCACAAAAACAAGCCACCCCTTCGACGACCGCTTTCAAGTTATTTCATATACGTCATCCCCGTATTTCCTACGAGCTATAACTACTTAGCGACTTCATTATTTCATGTATACTCCATATATATATGCCTCCTTAAAAACCGCTCGGCAATGACAAAGACGTAGATAGGGAGATCGACGAGGTCTCTCCCTCATGTCCTTCCCTCAATCTCCTTGTATTGAATGAAGAGGTTTGTATATATATATGACTGGAGACAGGAGTGCCCTCCTAAAGACAAAAGTGAAAAATGAGGGGAACTCTACAAAGGCATGCACTATCAAAAAGTGTTGGCTTGAAAGAATATTAGTCTCTATTTGAACACATATAGAGAATATGATTGTCTTCTAAAAAAGTAGTTCATGTTTTCATGCTGAAAAGATATTAGTCTTCGAAAAGATTATTAAGTTAATGACATGAACACAAATCGTCCACCCTAAAATCAAGTCGATTGGATGCTCAATGTTCATCGAGCGGCCATGCCGTGTTTTTTTTGTAAAATAAAAAAATGATTATTCCATCATAAGTTATTCATGATAAATTTTATTATTTTAGAGTGGTGTTATGAGCAGACCTACTTTGACTAATGATAGCTCGCGGTGAATGTTGATAACTTCTTAAAAACAAGTTATTTAAACTCATTATTCTCTATTTTTGATCAATTATATTTGATAAATAAATATTTAATTAAATTGAAATAAGATTAATTTTAACACAAGCAGCCAGCCCAGACCACTTACCCAGGCAGTCGGGTTTGTGTGTGCAAATATATAAATAACTTTTTTGATTGATAACTTATGTTAAAGTTCAAAGAAGAAAGTGATGGCTTCTCCTGCAAATAAGGCTCTGTTTGGGGGATTTATTTTTACCGATCAAGCGATTACGACCGCATGAATCAAATCATAATTAAGATCCGGTTAATGTGATCGTAACCACTTACCGATAAAAATAAGTCCTGAAAATAAAGCCTAACATTTGTTTTAGCGGTGGTGGGTCAATCCGGCGGTGAAAACGGAGAGTTCGAGCCGGAAGATGGCTGCTCCATTTTTAGCGTTTCTCAGCCTAAACAGAGCAACGCCGTTCATTTGTTTACCCTACCAGCGGCGTTTCCCAAAAACAGCAAATCAAACAAATATAATTGACTGAAGCATACACAGCAGGCCGATTGAAAAAAATCCCTTCTTTATCAGCGCCGCCGATCCGACTGACCGCGACTCACAATGCTGATTAATTTGCCTCGATCCCAAACACCAAAAAAGCCTCGAGAAAGCTTGGTAGGTTCCATGGCTGGCATTCCAATCTTTAAGAAAAGAAAGCCTTTGGCAAGCAATACTTTTCAAATTCAATTCAGTCCTACAAATTATAATCCCACCCCGGCCGGCCTCCTCTGCTTCCTCATCAACGCCCCCATTCTCTCTCTCTCTAGATTTCTCTTTCTATCTCTTCCGCGATGAGGCTCAACGGCTATCACCTCACCCTTATCTCCGCCGCAGCGGTGGCCATTCTCTCCCTCAAAAGCTATCATCTTTCTCTACATTTCATCACATCAAGCAGAGGATGTTTCTCCGGCAGCCGCCGCCATAACAAGATACCAAAGGCGGACATTTGCGGTGACTTCGACGCCGGCAACATCTTGCCGCCGGACACCAATACGTCGTCGACGCTCTGCGTCGACCGCAACGGCTGCTGCAATTTCACCTCGGTGCAGTCGGCGGTGAACTCCGTCGACGACTTGAGCCAGAGGAGGACCGTTATTTGGATTAATAGAGGGATATACTTGTAAGTTTAGTCACTGAAACTGCGTGCATAATTTTACAAGCAACCGTGAAGCCGGCGACAAGATGGCCGACGGCGACACTGGTTTCCGGCAATAGCCGAAAGCACAGATGGAGGCTAAAAAGAATCCGGCAACGCAATAAATTTCATTAAAAACTACAACAAAAGGGGAAATATAATTATGAAAGAATTTAATTGAATGATTAAAATTGAGATTCCGGCAGTTTGCTTAGCTGAATGATCCCCGCCTGAACTTAGGCAGAAACCACATTAACTCCGGCGATGTCGACGGCTGCTGTTCGCCGTCGCCGGCTTTGCAATTCAGGCTTTGGGAAGCAGCGCAGAGTAAACTTGTAATGGAAATATGGATAATTATCCAAACCTTTCTGTAAATTACCATAATTAGTGAGAGCATCCCTCTTATTTTTGAAATTACAAAAAACATCCCTTAAATTTTCATTTCATTACCAAAATCTCCCCTGATTTTTTCATTTCATTGCATTCATGAAGAAAAATACCCTCTGTACACTGTTCACCGGGTGGGGGGGGGGGGTGTTTTTGTGCATAGATGTTATGAAATTAAATCTCCAAGGAAGGTTTTTGTAATGAAATGAAAACTTTAGAAGAAGTTTTTGTAATTTCGAAAATAAGAGTGGTGCTGTCAATAATTTAACAAAGTTAGAGGGGAGATCCCTGTTGAAACCGAAAAACGGCCTCTTGTGTAGTTCACCCTTGTGGAAGGGGTGATCGCACGCCTACTTTGCTCCTGCAAGCAAACTAACAAAGGAAAACAAAAACAAGAACTGACCCAAGAGCTCGGCGGGGAGGACCCACCACACACCCGGAAGTCCTGAGAGCACTTCCCCTCCTTAGCCACAGGCCGAGCTAAGGCTACCTCAGAAAGCGTTTGCTCCTTGATCTCCTAGCGCTTTCTGAGGTAGCCTTAGCTCGGCCTGTGGCTAAGGAGGGGAAGTGCTCTCAGGTCTTCCGGGTATGTGGTGGGTCCTCCCCGCCGAGCTCTTGGGTCGGTTCTTGTTTTTGTTTTCCTTTGTTATTTTGCTTGCAGGAGCGAAGTAGGGGCGCGATCACCCCTTCCCCAAGGGTGAACTCCACAAGAGACCGTTTTTCGGTTTCAACAGTCCCGGTAAATGACCATATATATTTATATATAATATTAAATATATAGATATATGGCTCCGTTTGACACCGTGGTGGCCACGAGATTAAATTGTCATTTGTTAACGCTTACTTTGATTTTGTTTGACGGGACTTATTTTACCGGTCAAGCGGTTACGACCGCATGAATCGGACCATAATTAATGTCCGATTATGCGCTCGTAACCCCTTGATCGCTGAAAATAAGTCCCCCAAACGGAGCCTTAATGAGCTTAATGTTGTAACGACTAATGTTTGTTAGATGATCGACTTTTAATCCATGCATTTACGACCGCCACCACCCTGCCAAACGAAGTCATAGGATTTGTTTGGTGATGCGGTTGCCATAGAGAAAGCGGTGGTTATGAGTGAACATCCAAACTCGCGTAACAAATTTCATTCATTTTTATGTTCAAAATTATTTTTTTATAATCATGATGTTTTTGTCTAAATTCATAAGAGCAATAAAACTGCGTCCAAACCGAGCCATAGATGTATAGATTATTTAGCCTAGATTATTTAGGCGTTATTGTTGAGAATTTATTCCAAATAAAAAATCTCATGTAATCACATTTAGTTTATCTTGCATGGATATATGTCTATATTATATATAGTAAAACATTCTTGCACATATTGAGCCTAGGTTTCAACCAAAAAAACCGTTGGATCTGTACGATTGGGCCTGCAAGCAGCGGCGGCGGCCAAGCTGGAGCCCTCTGATGGATTCGCCGAGGTTCGACGAACTCGCTGGAAAATTTCCGTCGACGAACGGACAGGGCGGTGAGCCCCAGTTCTAGGGCTATAAATAAAATTAAGCTCTCATTCAATTTGAATTTTAGGTTATATTTGGGAAATGATAGTTATATATTGGATTGATTAAGGAGGCTGTCCGTGGGCTTTGGGGTTTCCGTCTACCGACGTCTTTTTCACCTGCGGCTTCGTGCGCCCACATAACAGGCGGTCATGGTCAGCGCTATCGCCGGGCCCTACCGGACCGCCTCCAGCAAACCCTCACCAAGGTCGTCGGTGAACGGCAACCCCGTCGGTGGCTCCGGTCAGGCCGCCGTTGGCTCCGTCGGCGGCGGTAGCCTGAAATCCATTTTTTTTTAATAAAGTGGATCGTCGGCCGCCGCTTGTTTCGGAATTCCAATCTAACGGACGCGAACACACTGTAGCAATCAAACGTTTGCTTATATGGTAGTACACACACACACACTATATATACTATATATAAAAATATTTATCACTAGCCAATCACAATCCGCGGTGTAACACAGGTGTAATGCGTACGCCCACCATATAAATTTGGACCATCCTATATCTGGTTAGATCACATCATCTTAATTATATCGTTTGATGAAACAAATAATTTGGACCCTCTATTTAAAATTTCACAGGACTCCTACACTTATGAATAGTACGGGTCCAAAAGCTATATTTTAATAGGGCTACTATCCTACAATAGGAAATTACCGTTTTACCCTTAAGATTATGAAAAAAATCTTCAACCTGCAGCATTATCGTCCCGTTGTGCACTTCCGACAACACTTAAAGCCTCAAAGCTCCTTGGTGCAACACAAGGGCCGACATCAACAACGCATCTGACGCTCCACTCTAAATTCAACTTATATACAACAAGAAGTCTATCCCTTTAGGCAATGTGTGACTATAAAACGTGCGCATAAAGATATAAAAAAATCCCACACGCCCAGTGGGCCTCGAACCGACAATCACCTGATCAGAAGTCAGCCACCTTATCCATTAAACCATGAGCCTTTATGTGTGTATGTTCTAAAATTTATTTTTTATTAATACACATATAATCTCTACCTAACTTTATAATGCTCATGGCTATATATGTTTTTATTTTTGGTTTTTTATTTTGAACTATATATATATATATTACAAGATAAAGAAAATATTAAGAACCCTCGGGGGCGGGCCAAGCCCGCCGTCGCAGCTTTGATACTGTTGTGCAGGGCACAAGGGGTCCCCCGTGTATTGTCACTCCCACTCGTGTGTGTGTGTAAACATGATAATAAAGGGGAATATTTAATCTAAAAATGAATAAACATTAATTTAATTTTTCTTTCATGACTAACTACGCTAAATGTGATGTCACAAATATTAGCGAAAAAGTAACAATTCCAAGAACAAAGAGCAACATAACATTTCAAGGACAAGGTATGGATTCGACCGCGATCGTGTGGAAAGATACGGCCAACTCATCCGGTGGCACATTCTACAGTGCATCATTGTCGGCCTTTGGGGATAACTTCACTGCAAAGAACATAAGCTTCATGGTATGTTCATTTTTTCGTAGTATAATTACAGGTTGCACTCTCTATCTTTTGAAATTGTAAAAAAATCTACCCAAGTGCTTTTCTCCAAGGGGTGCGCCTTGTTTTTGTATGTAAGGCTTCATTTGTTTCGGTGGTGGCGGGTCGATCTGGCGGGTGGAAACGGAGTGTTCGAACCGGAGGGGGGAGATGGTTGCTCCAAACGGAACTTTTTGGAGCGTTTCTCAAGGCGGGCGGGTGGAAACGGAGCAAACGCCGCCGGAGGTTCATTTGTTTATCCTCCTTCCGGCGACGTTTGCCCAAAACGGAGGAGCAAAACGCCCAAACAAATAGAGGCTAAATTTATATGGCTGATTTTTGTGCATAATTTCTAGAGGGGGTACAACCTATAATTTTGCAAACTTAAAGGTGAGGCCCTAATAAGACCCTATATATGTATTTGGTTAACTATTGGGACCTCCCGTGGGAGTTCACATAATATCTTTCGAGATTAGAATTTACAAAAATGCCCCTCCGTTAGAAATGTAGATGGAAAGTGATAAAATCATCACCGAATAACTGTATGATATTCAATTTTATCCTTCGTAATGACTATAATATTGAAATGTGTGGCATTTGCTTTTAGAAATATAGATGGAAAGTGATCAAATATGTAAATTATTTTATGGTATTTAAATTTTATCCTTTGTAATAACTCTACACTGAAAAAGATGTGTTGCTATTATTATTATAAAATGATAAAATTTGAAGTATCATAAACTAATTTGATTGATTTTATCGTTGAAATGACATTTTTGTAAACTAAAGAAACTTAGAGGAGTGGTAAATCTAATTTCAAAAAATAGAGGGATGCAACCTATAATTATGCAAACTCGCAGAGGAGATCCCGATAATTAACCCTATATATATTGATATACATATAATATTTAGTCATTTAAATGGAGTGTGTATTTTATTTGTTAGTGTAATGAAATATCTCTTCTTAGAACTAGCTTTTAGAAGAATGAGAAGAAATAATAACACTTAAGAGCAACATGTTGAACCCATGGCCCCAATACTACATGATAATTCATGTTTATTGTCTCACATTAATTTACACCTATAGTTTTAGGATGAAAGGACCTAATGACACACAAAACATTGCTCCTGAAATTGAAAAAAGATTTTTTTTTTTAAAGAATATAATGAAAATAAGTATTTTAGATGATTGTAAAGAGTATCTTATATATTATTATCATTATTATAGTATGATTTTGTATATAAATATTAAATTGTGGATGTTAATAACAAGTATTTGCTTATTATTCTTATATATGTAGAATGTGGCACCCATAGCAAAGCCCGGTGACGTGGGAGCTCAGGCAGTGGCAATAAGGGTTAGTTGTGACCAGGCAGCCTTCTGGGGTTGCGGATTCTTTGGAGCTCAAGATACTCTTCATGACGATAGAGGAAGACATTACTTTAGGGATTGCCACATCCAGGGTTCCATTGATTTCATTTTTCGGAAATGCAAGGTCACTCTACGAGGTACTTTATTTATTTATTTTTTTAACTTAAGGCTTCTTTCTTGTATAGTGTAATTTAATTGAACCATATGTACAAAATTAATAAAACGAAAATAAAAAAATAAATAAGGCATGCAAATATATCATATATAACAGTAGAAAAGGTTTAAGTATAATGTGAGAAATTAGTGCTAAAGATAAGTACTATAGTCTATCACATACTATTGTTGCTAAAATAAGGCATGCAACATATTTAAATGATTATTTTAAGATAATCATATGAGATTATTTAGATTCAAAAAGATTATTTAATTTTCATTTGTTTCAGATAAATCTCTTAACTGTTTCAACTTTTTTTCAAGTTCTTAAACAAACAACTTTAACTATTTAATTATTTTGGATGACTAGAATGTCAAACTAGACATTGACATGACTTTGAACAAATCATTTATATTGCAATAAAATATCTTTTTGCAATAATTTAGTGAACAATAATTATTATTTTTCAGATTTATTTTTTTTCTCAACACACTTCCAAGTTCCAATACAAAAAAAATATAAATTATATATTCATTTGAAATTAGACTTATTTGAATTAGAGTTAAGGAACCATATTTAAAGCAAATAAATAATTTAAGATCTTATTTGGAACTAAAACTCAAAATAGGGACCAATCCTTATATTTATGTATGTATAATAAAAGAACTTGATTATTAATTTATTAAATATATTAATTTGACAATGTTAATGTCTACCTATGAAACTTCATCCATTTTTATGTCAAATTTTTCACCACCACCCTTTGTCAAATGAGGCCTAAATAAAAATTGATTGCAACCATCAGAGAGCTGTATGAGACAGCTCTGGAGGATGGAAAAAGCTGTATTCCAACCTACAAAGGTATTTTAACTGTTTGAGAGAGCTTTTCATGTCCAGCTTTTCAAAAATCAAGTTTGATAGAGCTGTGTTTTAAGAAGCTATGAGAGGTCGGCTTTAGCGGTTAGTAAATAGAGTTTTTAGGGTATGAACATGATTTTTTTCGGCTCGTATGCGATTTTTTCGCTTATACACGATTTTTTTGCCGAGACATAATTTTTTTGCATGTGCGCAATTTTTTCGCAAGAACACATTTTTTTTGCTTATGCTTGATTTTTTCGCCGGGGCATGATTTTTTCGTGCAGATGTAATTTTTTCTCACAAACACAATTTTTTCTCCCCAACACAATTTTTTTGCCCGATTGTGATTTTTTTCACCTGGAGGTGATTTTTTTCGCTCAGACACGGTTTTTTTCGCTCGGATGCGATTTTTCGCCCGTATCGTAGCGATGCAATTTTCTCCCCGGATACTATTTTTTCGCACGCGCTCGGTTTTTTTTGCAAGGCCGTGATTTTTTCGCCGAAGCGAATTTTTTCGCTCATGAGAGATTTTTTCGCCGGGATGAGATTTTTTCGCCCGAGCGCAATTTTTTTGCGCGAGCATGATTTTTTCGCTTGTTCCGATATTTTCGCTCGAACACGATTTTTTCTGCTCGGACACGATTTTTTTGCACGTGAGCGAATTTTTTCGCCCGAGATCGATATTTTCACCCAGACGGGAATTTTTTATTTGGGCGTGATTTTTTTCGGACGAACGCGATTTTTTCGCCCGGACGCAATTTTTTTCGCCCCGTTGTGATTTTTTCGCCTGAATGAGATTTTTTCGCTCGAACACGGTTTTTCCGTCCGGGAACAATTTTTTTGCCGGGACACAAGTTTTTCGCCCGAACACGATTTTTTCGTTTGCGCTCGATTTTTTCTGAGTTTTTTTGCAAGGTGATTTTTTTCGTCGGGGCGAAAATATCGCGTTCGGGCAAAAAATCATGTCCGGGCGAGAAAAAATGGTGCCGAGCGAAAAATTCGCGCCCGAGTAATAAAAATTGCTTCCAGGACGATGAATCCCGTCCGGAAGAAAAAAATCCGTCCAATTGAAAAAATCTAGAGCATTTCTGGGAGCTCTTTCTAAGAGCTCTCTGAGTTTTTTCTACCATACAGTCTGCAGCTCTATCTGTAGAGATTTTTAAGAACTCTTTCTACGAGTTCTACTCCATCAACTTTTTTTCATCCCCCAAAGTTGTCCCAAAGAGAGCCTAAGACTCTGTTTGGCTCTCTGGTGGACTTTAGGTGCAGGTGCAAACGCCGCCAGCGGCGTGCCTTGGGGCGTTAATTTATATAACAACGAAATCTCTCTGTATCTGAACCCAGCTCCCTCCCACCGGCGGCGATCGCCGTTGGTGTTAGCTGCCTCACCGGAATCCGCCTGAGAGTCAAACAAAATCTAAAACATGCTTCAACTTAAGGCACGTACTCAAGCTGCATAAAAACATTTGTGACAAACAAGATATATACTACAATATTTATTTATATAATTTAGCATAAAAATAGAAATCTACTTAAGATTGAGTCAATTAATTATAAGGATAATATCATACTCATCTAAAATATATCAAAAAAATCACAAAAAGTGGGCCTCAGTCAACACAAAAAACACTCAGACTCCTGTAATTAGAATTGCATAGTTGGGAAGATAAGGAGGTCGGGTGTATTTATGCTGAGCGAGACCCACTTTTTTTGTAATTTTTTGATATTTTAGATGAGTATAGTATTATCCTAATTATAATCCCATCTCACCTAGTAATAATTAATATATAGAAAAAGATCCTACTAATTAATTAATCATGAGACCACTGATTACTGAGACGGAGATCTTGCTCAGAATTGCCAGTTAATCTCCATAGCTGCCGCGGTTCCGGCAGGGATTGCGAGTCATCAACGGCGCGGTGACGGCCCAAGGCCGGGTCTCGAAGGACGAGAACACGGGCTTCGCCTTCGTCAACTGCAGCGTCGGCGGCAACGGCCGGATTTGGCTGGGCCGCGCGTGGCGGCCCTTCTCCCGCGTCGTCTTCGCCCTCACCGCCATGACCGACGTCATCGCCCCCGAAGGTTGGAACGACTTCAATGATCCCTCAAGAGACCAGTGAGTATATATTAATTAATTAGTTGAAATTAAACTGTTTAATTAGTTGAAATTAAACTGTTAATAATAATATCATTTAATTATTTTAATTAAATAATTAATTACAATTATTATTATATAAAAATGTATAGGAGTGTCTTCTACGGGGAATACAGATGCAGTGGGCCAGGTGCGAACCAGACGCTTGAGAGCACCGTACGCTATCAACCTGAACGATACGCAGGCTTCTATTTTCCTTAACTCTACTTATATTGATGGCGACCAATGGCTGCAGCCCTTTTAATTTTAATTTAATTTATTTTAATTTTTAATATATATATATATATATATATATCTATACTATCTTAAAAAAAATATGGTGGTCTGCCAATAGCGTGAGTTCGAAAATAGGGAAAAAAACAAGGGCCGTCGGATTCGAGTGTTTTGATCCAAAACCGTTAAATCTTGTGCTGCAAATATCTTCTTCGATTATATTTGAAAGGATGTTAATCTTCCATAACAGCATAACTATATAATTATATGTTTATTTCACTGTAAACTTCATTTTTTATAAAGAGTTCTTTTTTTAGGTGATTGTTATTAGCATTACAGTTTTGGCTAGTCATACAACGTTTCCTTTTAATTTCTCGCGCCTTTTAGAAATACATCTTGTACATGCATTTTTAGGAAAAGTGTTCAACACGAAAGTTGTATTGAACACTTTTCCTAAAAATGCATGTACAAGACGTACTTTGAAAATACACCCAGATTTCGTACCTTTTAGAAATGCGTCTTGTACATGTATTTTTAGAAAAAATGTTCAACAAAAAGGTTATAGATCTCTTTGAGATCTAGAACTTTTGTGTTGAACACTTTTCCTAAAAATTCATGTATAAAACGTATTTTCAAAAGACGCAAAAAATTTGAAGAAAACGTTGTACAACTAGCCAAAATTATAGTACTAATAACAATCACCTTTTTTTCTAAAAATACATGTCATTTTCGAAAAATGCACTGAACTTTTATGGGCTCTTAATTTATAATTACCACAAAAAATTGACTGTTAAGTATTAAATATATTTCGTCCTTAAAGTTCGTCATTAAAGATGTATTTATTATGAATATCTTTGTAGCATGTCTGTCAATTAAAAATTTGTCAAAATATGAAAATAATTCCATGAGCTTTGCCAACTTAATTAAATTAGTCCTGTATTTTTTTAGTTAATTTTGGTCATTCAAATAGAGATTGGTTTAGTGGTCTTTAAATTATGATATGTTTGCTTGGACGGTGGGAGTGAGGGGCGTGAGATGGAGGGAGGTGACCGCGGTCTTAAAAAAGAAAAATAGTTGGGTCTGTCACTCAGACCAAAAAGAAGTCCTCTGTGAGATTTGATCGTACGATTTTTGATCAAACAGTTAGCGAAATACACCATCTAAAAAAAATAAAATCCGTTTGAATTTTAAAAAACAGAATATTCGGCCAGATTTTTAATTTTTTTTATAATGTTTTTTTGATATGGTTCCTAAGACAAAAAAATTCCCTTAAAAAGGGGGGGGGGGGGGGGGGGAGGGATCAAAATGGACTTTTTAAGAGGTGACTGTGAGAATGAAAGTTTACCAAATGACTTAAAGGAGCGATGAAGTTTTACTGTAATGGAAATCAGAGCAAAAAGGTCCTAGCATGCAAATAAACCCGTTAGTCTTCTGCTTTGTTTAATTGGGACGGTGACGTTGGTGGAAAAATAAGAGCTATATATAAGCACATCAATTATCGCTATTGATAGCCAAATTTTATTGACACATCATATTATTTTATTTTCACACCAACATGTTATTGCCACACCAAATTTTAAAATCGTTATTAACACGCCAAAATGACCATGATTCTACTTTTATTTTCTTATGTTATTTTCACACCAAAGTTGTTTTTGATTAATAACATAAATCGTTAACAGTGTGCATAGTTCAAAGCATAAAAAAATATAAATATATTGCATAGTCCAAAAAGCTACTACAAATTTTTCACTGAAAACTTTCTAGTCCTTGTTGCATGCGTTGACAACACAAAATTCAGACAAAACGTCGGTCATCGAAAACACCACCAATGTTTCATAGTCCTGCATGTATTTGAAACAACTGCAAGTTAGCGACATATAAAATATAGAATCAAATTTAAAATAACATTTTATACTTTTGTTTTAAAATCATATATAATGATGAAGATCCAATGCAAAAGCGACTTCAACACCTACATGATATTTTATATTGGAAAAATAAATAAATGTTAACATGAGACATTATGTTCGAAAATTATATACCTTAAGGATCGGCCAAATTAACGATTTCCTCTTGACTTTTATAATTCAAGTCCCACTCATCTACAATTGTAGTGTGATATCTCATCCACATACTGATCACTGGTGGAAGTGGACAATCTTTGGAGACTAATAATTGAATGAAGTGATTGTTGTTGACAAAACCAATATAAATAATCTTCTTAGCCGTTGGAGGGGCCGAATGTAGTGGTAGGAATGCGAATGACTGAAATTTTGATAAATGTACAACTGCTACATTGTAACAAGATGAAATAACTAGTCCCATGTCCAACATCGTCATCCATTTTGTCACGACCCGTCTCAACAAGATCGAGTGCGCTTCGGGCGGGTCGTGATGCCACAGGCATGCAGAGAAGGAACATGCCTGCTGAGGCGGAACCAAAAATTCTACAACTAGTTTTTAAATTAGATATTTTTGAAAAGAGTTTTTTTTTTAAAAAAAGATATTGATGCGGAAGCCATACATAAATAGTTAAAAGTTGTTGTGCATGCATTTCATTTATAAAAACTATGTCACAAGCAATGCTAAAATGAATGCAATTAGTCACAATTGTGAAAAATGCATAAGTGAAATGAAGTAGTACAATGTTTCACCCTACAAGTTGTTCTTGATACAAGAGAAAATGTCTGATAATAACTAGTACATGAGTAGAAAGAAAAATCCAACAGCAAAAGAAACAAAATACATAGAACCTGCTGATACATTTAAACAAATGAAACCTCCGAACAAGGCTGTATCTGAAAGAAGAAATAGCTCAGGAACCGGGCGGCGCAGTCACGAAACCTAAGGCAAATCCAAACAAAAGGAAAGTGCCTCAGAACATGAATATACATGAAGATTCAAATTAATCTAATTGCACAAGAGTAAGCAGAGGAAACAAGAGCTTAGTGAACCAGTTTTTACACGTAGCAATCTACTACCTGACAAGTAACCATGTTAAACAAGATGCTTTTAATCTAATGGCCTACTCCGGAGTTTAGCCTAGCTGTAATACCATAAACGGAAAACATTGAAGGGTGAAGGTGTTGTCATTTGGTGCACAAGATTCTAGTGTTTGAATTGACGCAAGGTTTATCAACAACGGTGCTTGCAATGGTTGACTAATGGTTTCTGTTACCAGTTAGTCGGGAGCTTGACTCGACGCGTCACACCAAACCAACACTCTCCTTTCAATGTTCGCCTAAGATATTAGGCAAATTTCAAGGATTCATAAATAATTAGACGGTTCCCGGTTTATAAGAGGCTACTTCATAAACAAGGTGAAGTAAATTAGATCTCATGTTTGCAAGCGAGAGAGAGTCTCTACTTGCCTTAAGGTGATTTCAAAAGTGCTAGTGACAGCTAAGTGGCGCAGGCGAGGTTAAAGCTTGAGCTAAACCTGTTTGAGGTCAAAAATACATTCCAAATTGAATTAACAAGTTTCCTATGTCCGCACATGCGTTTAATAATAGCTCCACACAAAAGGAGAGGGGTTTAGGAGTTTACCTCCCTCGAAAGTGAGGGGAGAAGAGTCTACCGCGAGGGATCAGGAGTTTTGGCGGCGTTTGGAAGCAAGAATCCCTAATTCGGAGAGGGCTTGGAGTGATTCCACCACCTAGACCCGAAGAGCGGCACTGGAAAACAAGTAAAACATCGAGGTTAGAAGGGTACACGACAACCCCAAGAGGGATCGACGTAAATGCATCAATTGGGGAGAGATAATTATTGTAACAAAATTCACGAAGAGGGGTTTCAAAGGAATTTCTTACCCAAGGAGACCAGATTGGAGCTCCAAAATCCACAAAGAGGGGTT
Organism: Platanthera guangdongensis; assembly: GCA_039583875.1. Taxonomy (NCBI): domain Eukaryota; kingdom Viridiplantae; phylum Streptophyta; class Magnoliopsida; order Asparagales; family Orchidaceae; genus Platanthera; species Platanthera guangdongensis. The sequence goes on from CM077165.1 coordinate 157,165,250, forward strand.
TTGAGCGAAACCCTAGGAGACCTCTCACGAAATCCACCGGCCGGGACGAGGAGGAGCTAGGGTTGTCGGAAAAGAACTCTGCCTTTGCTCTCACTGGCCGGAGGAGGAGAAGAGGAAGGGAACAAGAGGGTGTCCGTCCTCCTTGGAAGCAGCCGGCCAAGAGAAGGTTGCTGCGGGAGTTGCCGGCCAAGGGAAGCGTCGGAGACGGCGGGGAAGCAAGAGGAAGGGGAACCGGGCCTGGAGGAGGGATTTGCCGGCCACGGGGAGGAGTCTCGGGGCGGCAGGAGGCGCTGGCGGCGGATCTGGGGCTGTCGGGGCGCGGAGACGGGAGCGGAGTCGGGGTCGTGCATTGCGGCTTGCGGGAAAGTAGAGTTGGCTCGGGTTCATTTTAAGGGAACGGGGGGGGGGGGGGGGGGGGGGGGGTGGGGGGTAGGTTTATGTTTTATAGTCTTATTATTATTATTATTTATTATTATTATATTTATAATAAGGGTTGTTACATTCTCCCCTACTTAGGAAGTTTCGTCCCGAAACTTGCATGAGAACTCTCTGAACGAGACTAAACAACGAAGTTTCAGATGACATATACTTCAAACAGAGGTTCACAGATTAACGCATGAAAGCTAACTATGAAAGATGTTGAAATAACGAGGAAGTAAGACTAGGAGTTCTCATGCAGCCAAAGTACTTGCTGCGCATATCAGATTCGAGTTCCCAGGTGTACTCCTCGGACTTGCCATGCAGCCAAAGTACCTTCACCATCAGAATGGTTCTCTTGCGAAGCTTGCATTCTTGATATTCGACGATCTTCGAAGGCTCAGTCAGATAGGACAGATTGGCCTCAGGAATCACTAGAACTTCTTCAAGAACATGATTTGGATCGTGGATATATTTCCGAAGCTGGCTGAAATGAAAGACATCATGAACACCGGCCAAAGAAGCTGGTATCTCCAGACGGTAAGCAGATCCTCCAATACGTTCTGAGATGGAGTACGGTCCCACAAACCTCGAGCTGAGCTTATGATGGCGACCAAACTGTTTCACCCCAGGAGTAGGAGAAACCTTCAGGAACACTTGATCGCCCACAACGAACTCTAACGGACGGCGGCGGTGATTTGCATACTTTCTTTGCCTCTCAGTGGCACGACTGAGCTGAAGACGAGTCTTCTTGGTGGCTTCTTCCATTTCCTGAAGTAACTCAGGGCCCAAAATCACCTTTTCGCCAACTTCCGACCAATAGAGCGGGGTCCTACAGCGGCGCCCGTATAGTGCTTCGAAGGGGGCCATCTTGAGGCTCTTTTGATAGCTGTTGTTGTAGGCGAATTCAACCAAGGGTAGATGTTCATCCCAATCCCCTTGTAGTCCAAGATATAACAACGCAGCATATCTTCAAGAATTTGATTAGCTCTCTCAGTCTGCCCATCAGTCGTCGGATGGTAAGCAGTGCTTAGGTTGAGATCAGTGCCCAAAACTTGCTGAAATCCTTTCCAGAAGTGCGATACAAATCTCGAGTCACGATCAGAAACGATTCGCAGAGGAATACCATGGAGTCAGACAATCTTTGCAACATAGATCCGGACCATCTTCTCGGTGGAATGACCCTCCTTATACGAAATAAAATGAGCCACTTTAGTCAAGCGGTCCACAATAACCCAAATCGCATCATGTCCTCTCGGAGTGCGAGGCAATCCAGTGATGAAGTCCATAGAAACATCTTCCCACTTCCATTCAGGGATAGACAAAGGCTGCAAAAGACCACCAGGACGCTGACGCTGAGCTTTCACCTTCTGGCATGTAAGGCATCGAGAGATAAAACGAGCGATGTAATTTTTCATACCAGACCACCAAACGATCTGCTTCAAGTCATGATACATCTTGTTGTTTCCCGGATGTCCAGATGAGCGAGACTCATGCGCTTCTCTGCAGATACTATCAAGTAACTCAGGGACATCAGGAATGCAGAGTCGACCTCGGAAACGAAGAACATCATCAGAGATGGAGAAATCCGGAAGAGTCCCAAGCTCAACTTGCCGGCGAATGCGCTGAAGTGCGGGATCAGATGGCTGTAAATCCTTCACCTGCTCTACCCATAACGGATCAGAAATCCCCTCATGACCCTCGGGTGCGATGGATATGTTCATCCGGTCGAGGTCATCAATCAGGGCTGCAAGAATAGCTGACATGGGCGCACAAGCGGCAACAGAAACCTGCCGACTCAATGCATCTGCCACTGAATTGGCCTTACCAGGAACATATGTGAGCTGCAAGTCATAGTCTGAAACAAACTCGAGCCAACGTCTCTGACGAAGATTGAGGTCCTTTTGAATAAAAATGTACTTCAAACTCTGATGGTCGGTGTAAAAGTGACACCTCACACCATAGAGATAATGACGCCACAGCTTCAAGGCAAACACCATTGCAGCAAATTCCAGGTCATGGGTGGGATAGTTATGCTCATGAATTTTCAACTGCCTTGACCCATATGCAATAACACGGTCATCCTGCATCAGAACGCAGCCCAAACCAACTCCAGAAGCATCAGTGTAGACTGAAAAGTCCAATCCATCTAACAGAAGAGCTAGCACTGGCGCGGAACATAGTCGCTGCTTCAGCTCAGAAAAGGCGCGCTCGCACAGATCCGTCCACTCAAACCTCACGTGCTTTTGAGTTAGCCTTGTCAGAGGAGCGGCAAGGGAGGAGAAACCCTTGACGAAGCGCTGGTAATAACCAGCCAACCCAAGGAAACTGCGGATCTCGGTAGGAGTAGAAGGCCGCTTCCAGTCCATCACTGCGGAGACTTTGGCGGGGTCAACAGATAGCCCATCCCCTGAAATGACATGCCCCAAGAAGGCAACACGATCCAGCCAGAACTCGCACTTCGCCAGTTTGGCGTAGAGTTGATGCTGGCGTAGGGTGGATATGACGAGTCTAAGGTGAACTGCATGATCTTCACGAATTTTGGAGTAAACCAAAATATCATCTATGAAGACGATGACGAACTTATCAAGGAACTCACAGAATGCACGGTTCATCATATCCATGAAGCCAGATGGGGCATTAGTCAATCCAAAAGACATCACTAAGAATTCAAAATGTTCATACCGAGTTCGGAAGGCTGTCCTGGGGATGTCAGATTCCTTGATCTTTAATTGATGATAACCCGTTCTGAGATCTATCTTGGAAAACACAGAACTGCCTTTGAGCTGATCAAAGAGGTCATCTACGCGTGGGAGGGGGTACTTATTCTTGATGGTAACCTTATTCAGCTCCCGATAGTCGATACAAAGCCTCAGGGAACCATCTTTCTTTTTCACGAAGAGGACGGGGGCTCCCCAAGGAGACGAGCGGGGAAGAATGTATCCACGCTCAAGCATCTCATCCAATTGCAATCTGAGCTCTTCCAACTCGCGCGGTGCCATACGGTATGGAGCTTTAGATATGGGGCGTGTTCCAGGCTCCACATCAATAGAGAACTCTACCTCACGATCGGGAGGCATTCCAGACAGCTCGGTAGGGAACACGTCGGGAAACTCGGAGGCAACCGGGATAGATTCAAGTTGCGGTATGACAACATCCGAATATGAAGCATACACGAAACAAGCAGAGCAACCTTGACTAAGAAGGCGAGCGGCACGCACAGCACGAATTACCTTCAGGTGGCTGCGGGTCTGAACATGAACACTGTAGTCCTCGCCGCCAATGCCGAGATTAACCCTCTTTGCTACACAGTCCAGCTTAGCTTGATACGTGACCAACCAATTCATCCCCAAGATCACGTCGAATTCCGACATTTCCAGAACTATGAGGTCGGCGAAAATTTGCAATTCTCCAAGCAAGATCGGGCAATTGAGAATGCCGCTGATTGAGAGGTGCAGATGACCGGGTACAGAAACCTCGAAAGGGACCTCTAGTGTCGAAGTAGGCCAACTGTGAAGGTCCACGATGTGGCGAGCAATAAAAGAGTGGGATGCACCGGAATCAAATAAGATTTGCATCCACTTATTCTTGACCCTAAATCTTCCTAAAAAGAAAAAAAAAACATGGCGCATATCAAGATTATTCGAGACTAAGGCAGACCAGTTTATTTGCATGTAGAAAAATTAAAATTAAAATTCCACAAAACAACGTACCAGAGATGACGTCGGTCGAAGCGAGCGCCTCGCCCTGAGTGATGACGTTCAGCACCATCTTACCCCTGTCCTGAGCTCCGGGGACAACCTGCAGTGGCTGAGCGGGAATCGGGCTTTCCCTCATAGGGCAGTATATATTGAGGTGTCCAACCTGCCCGTACTTGAAACAGGCCTTCTGCCTACGACGACAGTCCTTCAGCTGGTGGCCCGGCTTCTTGCAGTACGCACAGACAGTGGAGGTAGAGGCAAGCGTCATCTGAGGCGGCGGAGCATGGATGTCCTTCTTTTGCTTTTTCAGGAGAGAACGACAGACTTGGGCAACATGGCCCACCTTGTGACAGAAGGCGCACACCTCCTTGGGCCCGGGACCTTGCTCCTGAGATGGAGCACTCTTGCGCTTGAGGTCGGATGCTGCAACATTGCTGGTGCCATGCTGGACTTTCTTGGCGGAACGATCCAGCTCAATGGCTTCCACCCTCAAGGTGGCTCCTACGGTCTCCGTGTAGGTGGTGGCGCCATGGGCTACCACATGCTGCTGGAAGTCATGTCGGAGTCCCTTCATGAAACGGCTGATCGTTTTGGCTTCATCTGGCACGAATTCCACAGCAAGGAGCGATAGGCGGGAGAACTCTCTCGCATACTCGGTCACTGTCCTGCCAAACTGCTGAAGGGACAGGAACTTCTCAGCTAACTTGTCCCGCTCCACAGAAGAGAGGAAGTTTTCCATAAGAGCGTCCTTGAACTGTCCCCAAGTCAAGGTGGCAGAATCGGAGAGGCTGCGGCGCTGAAGCCACCAAGTGTAAGCATCTTCGGTCAGCTGATAGGCCGCAAGGAGAACCTTTTGGGCCTCGGGAACTGCAGCATACTCAAAGTGTTTCTCCATCTGGGAGACCCATTCAGTGATCACAAAGTAATCTCGGTCACCATTGTAGGTAGGTGGATTTAGTCTCTTGAAAGCCAGAGTGTCTGCCATCGCTACAGGGGTGGTCGGACTTGGCACGAGCGGGGCCTCCATGGTGCCAGCAGACAAGCCGGTCCCAGATCCAGGTGCAGGAGGGGTGATGGTAACAACGACTCCAGTCGTCCCTGCGCTGCCGAAACCAGAGGCTGGATCAGGAGTTTGGCGTCCCCCCTCCAGACGGGAGACACGCTCCAGAAGCTGTCTCAAAAGCTGGGCAGTTTCATCTCTAGGGGCCTCCCTCGCAGTAGGAGTAGCTTTCTTTCGCTGCGAGCGCTTAGGAGCCATCTAAAATGAGCATAAAAGAATTGAGTAAGAGAAACAGTCAAGTTAAGCATAGTAGATCGAGATTACAGGTTCTAGCATTATAACACCATTGGATACTTAAATCATGTAATAGTTATAACATTTTCAGTGGACAACTCTAGGTGAAAGCCATGCAAATGCAAATGCGATGATAGAATCGCGTGCGATAGAGTTATGATTGTGAAATCCATGTGTGCACAATCATCATCTGTTGCTCTTAGCTGAACACTTGTGCAATGAGTTATGATATGCATGCAATGTAATTATGCCTACAATGCATTCCTAAAAATGGCATGAATGGAAACACATGTCATGTTAAGTGCCCATATCACTTAACATGTCATGCGCATTATGATTCTAATGTCACGCACTTGAAAACATTAAACCTCCCATACAATTTAATATTTGCAAGCGGTGTATATCCTAGTGGAAATTCATAGGCATATAAACGTTAAGTTTGCCCATACTCCCTTAACATTTGCATGCATACTACTCATGCTTATGAGTGAGTGTGTAACGCCCCCACCTGTCACATGACATATAACGGTGGGTCCGGCCGGGGCCCCACCCCATATATCACAGACACGTGAAGAAATTACTTGTGGGAATCAAACTCTACGCGTATCGTTAACTCATTCCATTCTAGCGCAGCATTTTTATGTTAGCATGAACTCAAACCAGAATGTCCACCAATATATAAAGATCACATTTATATATAACAACACCAGGAATGTATACAACCCACACACCCTGGCCTTATGGCCTTACAAGTTCCTCTTTACACATCAACAATTTCGTACATCGGCACGCAGGCCGGCACACATGAAATCCAAACACAACTCTTCGCATGGCCTTCAAGGGCCTATAGTAACAAGCTAGCCATTCTTTCCACTTATGCATTTCACGCCACAGCACCTGCAAGTAGACATCCAAACCAACACCAAAACAAAGTAACGGTCAGCATTTGGCTGACCCATTATAACGACCCTACCCCCTACCCGGGGTAGTGGTTCATTCCATGTATACAGTGCTATCATCTATCATCAAGTATCATCAAACAAGCAGCTCAATTGGTGATGAGAGTTGAAAGAACTCCATAGTTAAGCGTGCTCGGGCTGGAGTAGTACTGGGATGGGTGACCTCCTGGGAAGTCCCCGTGGTGCGGGCTTGACTATCGAGTTTACCTCATCAAAGGGAGGCCGTGGCCACCAACAACCCGCCTGTGGATGGAGAGGGGTTGGGGTGCTTGGGCTGCAGCCCGGTAGCGTCGCCTAGAGCGGAGCCGTGACGCTGTCACGTTGGATCGGCTAGGGGCGTTACAGAGTGTGTGCGTGTTTCAGCCTCGAACAACAAATAATGACAGGGTGAGTGAAATATGATGCATGTACCTATATTTACATAATAAAATTTAAAATACTTGAAAATTTCAGAATAAATTTTTTTTTGAGCTAACCTCGCTTTGATACCAACTATCACGACCCGTCTCAACAAGATCAGAGTGCGCTTCGGGCGCGTCGTGATGCCACAAGCATGCAGAGAAGGAACATGCCTGCTGAGGTGGAACCAGAAATTCTACAACTAGTTTTTAAATTAGATATTTTTTAAAAGAGTTTTTTTTAAAAGATATTGATGTGGAAGCCATACATAAATAGTTAAAAGTTGTTGTGCATGCATTTCATTTATAAAAACTATGTCACAAGCAATGCTAAAATGAATGCAATTAGTCACAATTGTGGAAAATGCATAAGTGAAATGAAGTAGTACAATGTTTCACCCTACAAGTTGTCCTTGATATAAGAGAAAATATCTGATAATAACTAGTACATGAGTAAAAGAAAAATCCAACAGCAAAAGAAACAAAATACATAGAACCTGCTGATACATTTAAACAAATGAAACCTCCGAACAAGGCTGTATCTGAAAGAAGAAATAGCTCAGGAACCGGGCGGCGCAGTCACAAAACCTAAGGCAAATCCAAACAAAAGGAAAGTGCCTCAGAACATGAATATACATGAAGATTCAAATTAATCTAATTGCACAAGAGTAAACAGAGGAAACAAGAGCTTAGTGAACCAGTTTTTACACGTAGCAATCTACTACCTGACAAGTAACCATGTTAAACAAGATGCTTTTAATCTAATGGCCTACTCCGGAGTTTAGCCTAGCTGTAATACCATAAACGGAAAACATTGAAGGGTGAAGGTGTTGTCATTTGGTGCACAAGATTCTAGTGTTTGAATTGACGCAAGGCTTATCAACAACGGTGCTTGTAATGGTTGACTAATGGTTTCTGTTACCAGTTAGTCGGGAGCTTGACTCGACGCGTCACACCAAACCAACACTGTCCTTTCAATGTTCGCCTAAGATATTAGGCAAATTTCAAGGATTCATAAATAATTAGACGGTTCACGGTTTATAAGAGGCTACTTCATAAATAAGGTGAAGTAAATTAGATCTCATGTTTGCAAGCGAGAGAGAGTCTCTACTTGCCTTAAGGTGATTTCGAAAGTGCTAGTGACAGCTAAGTGGTGCAGACGAGGTTAAAGCTTGAGCTAAACCTGTTTGAGGTCAAAAATACATTCCAAATTGAATTAACAAGTTTCCTATGTCCGCACATGCGTTTAATAATAGCTCCACACAAAAGGAGAGGGGTTTAGGAGTTTACCTCCCTCGAAAGTGAGGGGAGAAGAGTCTACCGCGAGGGATCGGGAGTTTTGGCGGCGTTTGGAAGCAAGAATCCCTAATTCGGAGAGGGCTTGGAGTGATTCCACCACATAGACCCGAAGAGCGGCACCGGAAAACAAGTAAAACATCGAGGTTAGAAGGGTACACGACAATCCCAAGAGGGATCGACGTAAATGCATCAATTGGGGAGGGATAATTATTGTAACAAAATTCACGAAGAGGGGTTTCAAAGGAATTTCTTACCCAAGGAGACCAGATTGGGGCTCCAAAATCCACGAAGAGGGGTTTTGAGCGAAACCCTTGGAGACCTCTCACGAAATCCACCGGCCGGGACGAGGAGGAGCTAGGGTTGTCGGAGAAGAACTCTGCCTTTGCTCTCACTGGACGGAGGAGGAGAAGAGGAAGGGAAAAAGGGGGTGTCCGTCCTCCTTGGAAGCAGCCGGCCAAGAGAAGGTTGCTGCGGGAGTTGCCGGCCAAGGGAAGCGTCGGAGACGACGGGGAAGCAAGAGGAAGGGGCGTCGGGCCTGGAGGAGGGATTTGCCGGCCACGGAGAGGAGTCTCGGGGCGGCAGGAGGCGGATCCGGGGCTGTCGGGGCGCGGAGACGGGAGCGGAGTCGGGGTCGTGGATTGCGGCTTGCGGGAAAGTAGAGTTGGCTCGGGTTCATTTTAAGGGAACGGGGGGGGGGGGGAGGTTTAGGTGTTTATAGTCTTTTTTTTATTATTATTATTTATTATTATTATTATATTTATAATGAGGGTTGTTACACATTTGTCAAGTGGTGTCGGACAAGAAGTGCATTCCAAAGATGACAACAACTCTGTCAATCTCGCATTCCCATATACGTTGTTGTACAAGTCGTGATTATTCTTAATTTCTTCTGACAGATCTCGACGTATTTTCATCCAATTATCCCTAATCTCTAAGGCTTGACTTACTACTCGGTAACCACAATGTCTATCTCCAAGCATATTTATGACATCAATCAAATGATTAGTAATGTAAGAAGTTTCGGATTCTTTTCCCTGCTTGAAATATTTCTTGCAATGACCTAGTATATTCCTATTTATGTGAACTTGAAATAAAATATTTTTTGTTTGAGAAAACACCATCTTGATTGCATTCATTAAGGCCATCTCTCTATCCACTATCAACACATTTGACAAAGTAGTTGGATCCAACATGCTTTTAAAACACTCAAATGCCCACTTGTAACCACCTTCAGTTTCATTGGATATGAATGCAAATGCAGCAAAAAATGATAAATTTGTATAAGTCTGCCAAACTGTAGAAAGCAGTGGTAGTCTATAGTGATTAGTCTTATATGTGCAATGCATGATAAAAACATCCGAAAATATATTACACAGTTGAATAGATGTAGGGTGAGCAAAATATATACTCTCCAAATTGCAACTATCAGAATTCACATAATTGTAGCTATTATACTTTGCATCTCTGATACATTTATAAAAAAAATTCGATAGGAGTGCCACCATCAAGCTCCTTCTTATACAACTTAACTTTTTGGTTGTATATTGTTCGCATAATAGAAACATTGGAGGAATTTCTCTTGTTTAAAGATGCTAGTATTTTCCGAGGTTTCACACCGGAACCATACATCTCTTCAACTATCTTTTCTTCTTCAACATCTAATCTACCAGCATAACCGTGTGCCTCTAAATGAACAAACTGGTGATTATGTGTGCCGCATTTAACATTAATTTTCTACTATTCAACATATGCATCTTTTTGGCCAAGTAGGAGAAATTGACATCCACATCACTTCGATGTAGTTTTCCTTAAATTTCTCTAAACATGGCCCTTTCTTTGTTGATTATCACAAGGAAAACCAGATCTATCACATCCCATAAAAATCATAGGCTTAGGTCTCCCATCAATTTTGTCCGCTCTTTGGATAGTGGCAACGAATTCCAACTCTTATGCAACAATACAAACACACTCAACTAAGGTATCTTTTGTAGAAAAAATCATGTTTGTAACAAAATGCATTCATACATTGATTTCATTTAATTTGGGAATAATTTCCATCCCACAAACAAGATAATAAAAAAAATAATTGTTGGGCTTTTTAATTTTTTAACAACACATGACTCAAAATTACATAACCGGAACAATATAAATTTGAACAACAATATGCTTAGATTTGCATTGCATAATAGTAAGAAAAGTTATACCTCGATTCTTGAGAAAATGTCAAATAATCAGAAATATACTCTGAAATCTTCACAATATCACATCTAAATCCAAAATTTTCAAGGCTTTTGGGCTGAAAAAAAAACGAAACAAAAAGTTAGGATTTGTGTGAAAAAATGAAGGAGGAACACAAATACCATGCCAGAAACTTCAAAAGAAGGCCTACCGAGAAGCACAAAGTTCGGACTCGGGCGACGTTGGCAAGGGGCTGGAGCGGCGTTCTGGTCGGCGGATGGAGATCAGCCTCTGGTCGGCGGATCAGCCTCTGTTCGGCGAATGGAGATGAGGCTCAGGTCGATGGGGAAAACAAGGGGGCTGGTTTTCCTCTGGTGGACTTCTTCAGCACCGACGAGCTCGGGGGCGATCGACGAATCTGAAGGAGACGAAGTCGCGGAATCGGGTTTTGTTCGACGAAAGGGATGAACAGGAAAAATAAGGTGTGCGGTTAATGGAGGAGAGTTAGGGTTTTGGTGGTTTTTAGGGTTTAACTTGGTGTGGCAATAGCGATAATTAGTGTGCTTATAACATTGCTCAAAAATAATGGTGGTAAATCATTGGTGGTATTCAGGTTGTTCATTTTATTGTTTTGATAACGTTGTTGTAGAATGTTTGGACAATCTTCATTTAGTTTTATAAAAAAATTTACATTTTTTTGTTTGGAAGACAATCTTCATTAGTCTTAAAAATGGACTTTTTAAGAGGTGACAGTGAGAATGAAGGTTTACCAAATGACTTAAAGGAGAGATGAAGTTTTAGTGCAATGGAAATCAGAGCAAAAAGGCCAAGCATACAAATAGACCCGTTAGTCTTCTACTTTGTTTGATTGGGACGGTGACGTTGGTGGAAAAAATAAGAGCAATGTTATAAGTACACCAATTATCGCTATTGATAGCCAAATTTTATTAACACAGAAGATTATTTTATTTTCACACCAACACATTATTGCCACACCAAATTTTAAAATCGTTATTAACACGCCAAAATGGCTATGATTCTACTCTTCTTTTTAATGTTATTTTTGCACCAAAGTTGTTTTTGATTAATAACATAAATCTTTAACAGTGTGCATAGTTCAAAACATAAAAAAATATATAAATATATTGCATAGTCCAAAAAACTATTACAATTTTTTCATTGAAAACTTTCTAGTCCTTGCTACATACGTTGACAACACTAAATTCAGGCATAATGTTGGTCATCGAAAACATCACCAATGTTTCACAGTCCTGCATGTATTTGAAACAACTGCAAGTTCATGACATATAAAATATAGAATCAAATTTAAAATAACATTTTATACCTTTGTTTTAAAATCATATGTAATGATGAAGATCCAATGCAAAAGCGACTTCAATATCTACGTGATATTTTATGTTGGAAAAATAAATAAATGTTAACATGAGACATTATGTTCGAAGATTATATATTTATTGACTATGAATAACAAAAGAAAACATACATACCTTAAGTATTGGCCAAATTAACGATTTCCTATTAGCTTTTATAATTCAAATCTCACTCATCTGCAATTGTAGTGTGATATCTCATCCACATATTGATCACTGGTGGAAGTGGACAATCTTTGAAGACTAATAATTAAATGAAGTGATTGTTGTTGACAAAACCAATATAAATAGTCTTCTTAGCCGTTGGAGGAGCCAAATGTAGTGGTAGGAATGTGAATGACTGAAATTTTGAGAAATGTACAACAACCATATTGTAATAAGATGAAATAACTAATCCCACGTCCGACATCGTCATCCATTTGTCAACTGGTGCCGGACAAGAAGTGCATTCCAAAGATGACAACAACTCTGTCAATCTCGCATTCCCATATACGTTGATGTATAAGTCATAGTTATTCTTAATTTCTTCTGACAGATCTCGACGTACTTTCATCCAATTATCCCCCATCTCTAAGGCTTGACTTACTACTCGGTAACCACAATGTCCATCTCAGAGCACATTTATGGCATCAATCAAATGATTAGTAATATAAGAAGTTTCAGATTTTTTTTCTCTGCTCGAAATATTTCTTGCAATGAGCTAGTATATTCCTATTTATGTGAACTTGACATAAAATAATTTTTGTTTGAGGAAACACCACCTTAATTGCATTCATTAAGGCTATCTCTCTATCCACTATCAACACATTTGACAAAGTAGTTGGATCCAACATGTTTTTAAAACACTCAAATGTCAACCTGTAACTTCCTTCAGTTTCATTGGATATGAATGCAAATGCAACAAAAAATGATAATTTTGTAGAATTCAGCCAAACTATAGAAAACAGCGGTAGTCTATAGCGATTAGTCTTATATGTGCAATCCATGATAAAAACATCCGCAAACATATTACACAGTTGGATAGATGTAGGGTGAGCAAAATATATACTCTCAAAATTGCAACTATCAAGATTCACAAAATTGTAGCTAGTATACTCTACATCTATGATACATTTACAAAGAAATTGGATAGGAGTGCCACCATCAAGCTCCTTCTTATACAACTTAACTTTTTGTTTGTATATTTTCGCATAATAGAAACATTGGTGGAATTTCTCTTTTTCAAAGAGGCTAGTGTTTTTCGAGGTTTCACACCGGATTCATACATCTCTTCAACTATCTTTTCTTTTCAACATCTAATCTACCGGCATAACTGTGTGCCTCTAAATGAACAAACTGATGATTATGTGTGTCGCATTTAACATCAATTTTCCACTCTTCAACATATGCATCTTTTTGGCCAAGTAGGAGAAATTGACATTCACATCTCTTCGCTGTAGTTTTCCTTAAATTTCTCTTAACATAGCTCTTTCTTTGTTGATTATCACGAGGAAAACCAAATCCATCACATCCCATAAAAACCATAGGCTTAGGTCTCCCATCAATTTTGTCCGCTCTTTGGATAGTGGCAACGAATCTCAACCATCTTTATTTGGTGGTTTTAAGGTTTAATTTGGTGTGACAATAACGATAATTGGTGTGCGTATAACATTGCTCAAAAATAATGGTGGGAAATCAGTGGTGGTATTCAGGTTGTCCATTATATGTTTTGATAACGTTGTTGTAGAATGTTTGAACTATCTTTATTTAGTTTTATAAAAAAAAATTACATTTTTTTGGAAGAACATCTTTATATTTTTGAAAATCTCAATATTTCACGAAAGCGAGTATTTTTTTAATATAGATATACAAGCAGCTCGTGCACAGAGATCCCTTATAACTAGAGGTGAGTATGCACGACTCTCACCATCTCAGCAATATTTTTAGCCGAACTCAAAATTTAATAAAACTTAATAAGAGATCATGTGTTTATCCTTTATATGATGTAAAATCTTGTAAAAGCTAATGAAAAGTTTCATCTTTCACTAAAAGATAATTTTCTCTTGTATATAATATTATTAATATAGATAACCCTACACAATCAATTATGGGGTAACTAACAAGCACAAATAAATCTTTTTTTTGCGGCCAACACAATTCTCCTGATAGACCGGATTAAACTAGGCCGCCTTAGCCCGTGGAGTGGTCAAGCGCGCAAACAATCACAAAAAATAGAAAGTTGACAAGACAATTTTTTTAACGTGAAAAAAACCGTCAATTTGGTGAAAAACCACATGGTCGGATCTGTGTCGATCCAACGTCCACTATTTGTTGTCATGTTACATGACTTTTGAGGGATGTGAGGGCAATAGACTGCTCGCCATTACAATTATTAGAGAGAGAGTACTGCGTTCGGAGGGTGACAGATCACATCTCACAGAGCTAATTATTTTACTGACTAAAATAAAGAGCTTCACACTTTGGATGTTTTGAATGCTTTAGAGTCTTTGACTGGTGCTTGAAATGAGAGCAGCTTATTTGACTTGTCCTGATTTCAGCGGCTTGGAAGCTTAGGCGGCTTATTCTGCGTGTCTTATCTTTTGTGGCTTGTCTCATGTTTTGTTTAGAGGAGTCTGAAACGTTGGTCTCGTCGGCTACCGGTATGCTTCTTCCTGAGTTGAGAGCATTGAACGCTTATAGAAATCCCGGGGGAGAAGTGCATGACGGCACACTTGGAGCGGTGCGCGCAAGGGGGAGCGCGCACAAGGAGGAATGTGTGTACAACGGGATGTGCACACGTAGGAAGCGAGACACGCGCAAGGGGGAATGCGCGCAAGGAGAAACGTGCACACGTATGGAAGTGCACACGTTGGAGGAAAGACACGTGCAAAGGGGGAACGTGTTCACGAGGGGATGTACGCAGTTAGGAGAGACACACACAAGGGGGAGCACGTACAAGGGGGAATGTTTGCACGGAGGGGCGTGCACACTTTGGAGAGACACGCGGAAGGGGGAACACGTGCAAGGGGGAATGTGCGCACGGAGGGACATGCCCACTTAGGAGGAGAGACGCGCGGAAGGAGGAACGTGCGCACTGAGGGGTAGAGAATGAGAAATCGTAGGAGAAATGAGTGAGGAGAGAGAAAATCTGTAGGAGTGTGAGAGGAGAGAGAAAATCTGTAGAATGAGTGAGGGAGGAGAGTGAAAATCCATGGGAGGAATTCCGAGCCGGAAAAAAGGTTAAAATGAAGGAGGATATGAGCTTATTTATAGATTCTAAGATGGGCGCTCCATTAATTTCCCCCAATAACTACCGACTGGATGAATAGAATCGTCTGAAATGGGGCACACAGATCGCTAAATTCTTGCAAATGACGAGACCGCCCCAGGGAGGTTAAAAATGATTGGAAAATCCAACCGCTCATCCCGCGAGGGGAGGAGCGGTCCGGTGGTGGGGAAGGGCTAGGCTGGACGGCAAGGCCGTCGCCCTCCATGGGTGGCGTGCAGGCCGGCTCAACCGGGTGGCCAAAGGACCGCCCGATTTGGGGCGGCCCTGCCCCAGGCGGAGCAGTGCCATGGAGCGGGTGGCCAGGGGCCACCCATCCCATACGACGGAGATGCTGCCAGATCGGGCGACCTTTCCCCCTAGGCAGGGGAAAGCTATGGGAGAGGGCAGCCAGGGAGCCGCCCACTCCATTTGGCAGAGGCGCCACCCAGACGGGCGGCCAGGAGGCCGCCCGATCTAGGCGGCCTTGCCCCCGAGTGAGGCGACGCCATGCGAGCGGGTGGCCAAGGAGCCGCCCGCCCCATTTGACAGAGAAGCCGCCCAGATCGGGCGCCGCCTGATCTGGGAGTCCCTTCCTCTCACACAGGGGGCCAACCAGAGTGCTGTGCGGCAAGCTTGTTGCCCTACCTTGGCAGCGAGAAGGCCAGCCCTCCATACGCCGCCAGAGGGCTGGGCGGCGAAGGGGCTCCCCTCCTTGGCCGGAGATGGGCGGCTGCGCGACCGAGCAATCGCTAGGCGATTGGAATGAGGTGGTTACGCCTCTAGTGGGGTTGACTGGTCAACCCTACCTTCCCCACGAAAGGGGGTGGGCTCTTTGGACCCATGGTTTGACCGGACCAGTTAAGGGGAACCTCATCATATGCCCCCAAATTTTGAGGTCCTAGAAAATGAGCCCGAAAATTTTCCTGAAGCAACTCTTTGAATGTTTCCTTGAAAGAGCAAGTGATCACAAGCCTGCGCAGTTATGTGCTCGTTGTTTTTCTTAGGCGCTAGAAAAAGTGGACTTATCTCATGGTGACGAGCATGTCGAGGGGGTAGAAAATGCACAGGAGGTGCGGTGAGTGGAATGTGCACGAGGAGCGTTATGTATTGTATGTGATGGGTGGAGTGTGCGCGTGGTGCAGACAATATGTGCGCAAGGCGCAATTTGTGGCTTGTGCAGGGTGTGCGACGTGTGCAATGCGAAATGTGCGTAACAGGTGCAGTGTGTGTGGGGCGCGATGTGAGGCACAATCCGCATGGAATGTGTGCAAGGCGTAATGCGCACGGTGTGTGCGCAAGGAGCACTGTATACGGTGTGTAATGTGCGCAACACACTTAGCTCTTCTTGGAGCAGGTTGGTTTTTGTAAGAAATTGCGCAGAATACCTATAAGATTGAAAGTACAAATGTTTTGTAAAATACTGCAGTTGTGTTGTTGCGATGTAGTCAACCTCTCTTTTTAAAGAAACTGTCTGAGATTGTAGGTTCAGGCCTTGACCCTGGTTATTGATGTTGTTGGTGAGTTTTTGCTTCGTCTTTGTTGAACCTTTGCATTTTGTATGGATGCACTTTATAGCGGCTTCAGATATTGTTGCTGCACTTTGGACGTTCCTTTGTATCACACCTTTGATGGTAAATTTTCCTGGCGTTGATTCCTGTTTCGATGTTGATCGAGTTTGTGTGGTGCTGAGACCATTGCTTTGTACACAACTTTGGTGATGGTGGGTGTAGATCTGTCTTATCCTTCGTTGTAGGCGGACACTGACCGCAAAAGGGGGTATGCCCCTGGCGATATCAGGTATAGGTCATGTGACCTCGCCTATTGTCTGGCGGGCGTGTCAAGAGGGGTTGGTCCCTGACGACAACAGGCTTAGGTCTTGCGACCTTATCTATTTGTCGGGCACCGACCGCCAAGGGGGGCAAGCCCCTGACAATAGCAGGTGTAGGTCTTGCAGCCTTACCTATTTGGCAGGCGTCGACCGCCAAGTGGGGCAAGCCCCTAGCGATGACAGACGTAGATCATGTGACCTTACCTATTTGACAGACACTCCTTTATTAATTGTCGCGGGGGCATCGATTCTATGGCCTCTCCTCTATTCCAGACTTCCAGGGCACAGTTTCTTCCTAAAAGATAGGAATCGATTCCAGGGCATAGTTTCTGCTTTTCTCCAGCCGACTTCCTCAAATTGCTAGAAGAGTTATTTTTTATAACTTAATTTTAACAATTTAATTTTAACAATTTGATTTTAATAGCTTGATTTTAACAATTTACTCTTAAAAGATTGATTTGACAAGTTGTTTTGTTTAGAGGCATTTTTACTTCTTTTTTTATGATTAATATTAAAAATAACAATGCTTTATTAATTTTAAATATGAATATAAAATAGATTAAAATGAAATTTTCAAAAATCTCAATGTTTCTCAAAAGAGAGTTTTTGTAATTTAATTAAATTAATTAGAGATCATATGTTTATATGATGTGAAATCTTGAAAAAGAATTTAAAAGTTTCATCTTTTAATTAAAAATTTTCTAATTTTAAATATGAATATAAAAGATGATTTTCCTTTGTATATAATATAGATAACCCTTCACAAGTAAAAGAAAAAAAAAACCTACACAATCAATTATGGGGGTAACTAACAAGCACAAATAAATCTTATATATAATATAAAAAAAACTCCATGCTTTGATATTTGCATTATAATCCGTCTGTCACTCATTTTTGTGGGCTTTACTTCAAAAAAGGATCATGACGTATATATAAAAAAGATCATGAAGCATCCAACTTACCAATTTGACCTCTTCATTTTAACAACTTTTATCATTTTTTATAATTAAAACTTTTGTTTTTAGTTTTATTTTTCAAAGTCTGCCTTATCCTCTTAATTTTTATTAAATTCTATATTCGAGAGACTAAATGTGTGCATGAATGACAAAAAGTGTAACACCATACTGAAAAAAGGGAATCACACACACACACACTCCAAATCACTCTCTCTCTAGTTGACCACCCCATGAAACACCCGCCGTCCCCCCCCCCCCCCCCCCCCAGAGACCATGCCTCCTCCAATCGCCTCCGTGTCAGAAACGTGTCGAAATGTTCAGAAACGTGTCAGAAATGTGTCAGAAACGTGTCAAAAACAATAAAAAGAAACGTGTCAGAAACAATTTCACAAGGAGAAGGTTCTAGTAAAAGAAAATGATTAAGCGAACTTGAGGATAAGAGTTTATTTATTTAATTTTAAATACATATCTACAGCAAAAAAACATGGGCAAAATCGGAACATCATTGCACATGCCAGCACCAAACAATCCCCTTTATAACAGTATAATGAAATACACATTTATTTGATACAATTTTAGTCAATTCACAGAATAATAATATCAAGCCATAGTTTTATACAGAATAATAATATCACTAGTCACTCTAAATCATCAAGCCACATTTTATATATCAGAATAATAGCTTATAACCTGAAAATATTTCCGGGGAAGTAAAAGCCTGGCTGGTTGAGGTGTCTTGGGCATACTAGAAGGTTATCTCACTCGGCGCATGGAAGGTTCTTCCGCGGCATACGGCTTCTAGATTCTCACCGGCATAGGAGCAAAGGGGGGACAGCTCGACTCCTGCAACAACGAAGTTGATTACCGTGTCACCGGGTTAGAGGTCATCAGAAATATCAGCAGTCGTGCACGGGGCTTCGCCTGCTCCCCATTGGGGTGCAGGCTCCACCAGTGCTATGTTAAATCTTACAGAGGACAAAATTTGTATAATGAATGTTACACCAAAACCTCATCTAGCTTACGGTAGATAAACCCCGTGCACAAATGCCGGTAGGAATCGAAGTTCAGTCGCGCCAAAATGCGAGTAAGATCAAGAAAGATTGAAGGGGGGAAAATTATTTGCCCTCTAAAATTAGGAGTGTCGAATAGGTCGGGGCGCTCGTTTAATCCATGAGCGGGGCCCATAAGTCCATATATCATTTAACCTTGCCGGGCGATTAATTAAATAAAAAAATAAAATTGAAAATTATATCGATTTGAACCCATGCTCTCTCTTACAACACAACTAAATTGTGACCATTAGAGCATGAAATCATCTGTTCATGTGTAATAATTATCGTTTGGCGCAGGGGTTTTTGCTACGGTAAGTTTGGGCACAAATGCGACGATGTATGTTTGGCATGACAACGGTTGTGACTTGTGACCGTCACAAAGAAAGGAAAAGTAGTTTTGAACATAAAATCTGACGAAGTTCCTTTGGTGAGGTCGGGCATTCACAAACGACGGATCATAACCACCGCGTTCATCACCTCCACCACTGCCTCAAACAGATCCTTAGTTGTGCCTAGGAGTGTTCAAGAATCGAGTCGAATCAAATATTTGAATTTGTCATAGAATACAAAGATTCGGATTCAAATTCGTTCGAATATTTGAATTTGGATATGGATTCAAATTCATCACAAATCCTGGATACAAATTTAGATTCAAATTAGTCCCAAATCTTGGATTCAAATTGGTCCTAAATCGTGGATTCGAGTTTAATTATATAAAGTTTATTTAAATATATATTGTTATTATTCGCAAACTATTCGAGAATCTTGTCAATAGAGATAATATTATTCGAATTCAGATTCAAATACCACTCAAATACAAATCTAGATTCGAATTAAAAAAACGAATCTGGATCGAATTTCCGCGAATCAATTCCCGAATTATTCAAAAACTATTTGGCTCACAAGCACTCCTAGTTGTGTCACCAAAAAACTTAACTAATTTCAAACATTCTTATAGTATGAACACACTCGCTTGAAGAATGGCTCGAAGAATTTCGTTCAATGTTCTACTCGAATTGAGAATTGAGCGAAATTTACATTACTTTCTAAAAGTTAATATCTTATATGTGATCCAAAATGTGCTTTGATGGTATCCATTTCATTTAAAAAGGAAAAAGTTGCCTCATATTAACACAAAAATGAACGAATCAAGGAGAATGGATGGGTGTTATGCTTACCTGTCATATATAAAGGAACCGAATGCGTTAAGAATCCCCCAGCAGCGACCACCCAGCGGCTGTGAAGACGAAGAAGCATCAATCTGGCGCTATCAGGGGTGTCGTAGCTTGCACCATTAGCATTTTTTACAGGCGCAAACTCCTCCTCGCGCACCACCTGTTTTATTCGCTCATTTCATATTTTAACTCGTCTTCACAACATAAACATATAATGCAGTTCATTGGACTGGATGAAGGAATAACCTCAAGAGCGACATCGAAGGAGCATACTCGGGCATCGAATATAAACTGCTCGAGTTTTACTCCCATTGTTGATCCATGGATGGAGGGAATTTTCTTTTCTGCTATATGGTAGCTGCAGTTATGGAGAGGGCTCATCATGTATGGTATAGAGATGCATTAAAATTTGAGAGATTTAGGCTCCGTTTGGGAGGACTTATTTTCACCGGTCAAGCGTTACGACCGCATGAACCGATTAATGCGGTCGTAACCGCTTGACCGTGAAAATAAGTCCTCCCAAACAGAGCCTTAGGCTCCGTATAGCATGGTGACGGTCATGAACATGAGGGTTAAATTGTCATTCGTTAACACACACTTAAGGAACTTCATCCACTTTTATGTTCAAACGGGTGATGTTTGTTAGGTGATCCTTAACGAATGCCGATTTAACCCATATGTTTATGACCGCCACCACCGTGTCAAACAGAGCCTTACTAAAGAAAAAGTTGTATAGTAATTGAATTCTGTCAAAACATGTAGATGGTCGATGTATAGTTGCGGTGATGCAGCGTATGAACATATAATACTTGAAAAGGCATGATAAAACAAAAAAAAATCATCAAGCAGATTGTTAGAGATGTTTGTTTAGATGTTCAGTCCATCCGAAATTGAGAGCCAAAAGAAAGCAAGTATAAGTGTTAAGAGCGAAAAGTTAGATTCAATGTATTAATCCAAGTAATCATCCCATACAGGAAGAGTGA
The DNA here is from genome assembly GCA_039583875.1 of Platanthera guangdongensis. Classification (NCBI taxonomy): domain Eukaryota; kingdom Viridiplantae; phylum Streptophyta; class Magnoliopsida; order Asparagales; family Orchidaceae; genus Platanthera; species Platanthera guangdongensis. The sequence continues at coordinate 157,186,128 of CM077165.1, forward strand.
TGAGACATAAGGGCTACAAAAAGAAAAGGCAATGTAATATAAAACATACCACCAACTTGCCAACAATCTTTCCAAAGACACTTTTGAACAATCCCTTTCTGAGAATGTCGACAAGTTGTTTGTCGAACGGAATAAAGGGTGTATACAAGTCTCCTTTCTCTATGTTCTTTTGAGAAATAGGATATATTGTAAAGGCCCATTAATTTGGCCCATTTTATTCTCTCTTGCTTTAATCCCACATCTCTTGTATAGGACCCTTCTCCTCTCTCCTCTCCTATATATATTTCTCATACTTGTTTTTAATATATGGAAAAATGTTCAGAATGGTTTTGAGCCATTTCTCTACATGGTATCGGAGCCTGCGGTCTCCCTAGTCTTCAACCGCCCAGCTCGCCCAACCCACCTTCTCCTGCGGCCTGCCTTTCTGTCCGCTCCGATCTCCTCACCAAGGCATCCCACCAAGGCATTGCCCCGACATTTGTACCATTAGTTCTTATCCAAGCTTGGTGCCTACGATTTGTATGCTCCAGCTTGCGGGGGAGTGTTAGAGAAATAAGGATATATTGTAAAGGCCATTAATTTGGCCCATTTTATTCTCTCTTGCTTTAGTCTCACATCTATTGTATAGGACCCTTCTCTCTCCTCTCCTATATATATGTTCTCATACTTGTTTTTAATATATGGAAAAGTGTTTATAAGGTTTGGGACTATTTCTCTACAAACTTCAATGCATTTGGTGCAGTCATACTAGACGAGGTTGTGAATGATGATGATAGTAGTTTCGTTGTCACAGCAAAGTTTGATGGGTTCATTTTCAGTGAAGCCCAGATCACTCATCAAGGAGAGTGACCCTAGGCCGTCACAAAAAACATGATCTATGGCCACAAACTAAACTTTTGCGATTAATCTTGCCACAACATGTTTTTTACTCCTCTAGGTAATAAGCTTTTCGCCCACGAGAGTAGATCTTCGATCTTCAGTAGACCCAACCTAGTTTGTATCTGTGTTAGCTTCAATATTCAGTCCAGTATTGGGAGCAAATAAGAACCCACTTTATGGTAAGAACTTGAGATATCTCAGAATTCTATGAGAAATATCAACATGTTTAGATAAGATATCCAACATACCCACCACATAACACGACACAGAGTGGTCTCCCCAACCCCTCAGCAACACCGATCCCCCCCTCACACTCGGTCTTAGCCTGTCTGCATACCTCACCTGTGCGTCTCTAAGATCATCTCGTAGTGTCTCCCGCCGGTTCCCTCATTCACACTTCCAACCCCTAAATTGAGCACGGTCACTCTCCCCGACAACTCCAGCCCCGAGCAACTCCTCCTGCACGACCCTCCAGTCGAGCGACTCTTACTGAGTGTCTCTTCCAATCTCCAATCAAGTGACTCTCACGGAGTGTCTCTTCCATTCTCCAGTCGAGCAACCCTCCTTCCCGCACCTCCAACCCCAAGCGAAATCTCTCTTCCCGACACCTGCAACACCAAGAGACTACTCCCGTGTGACCTTCTAATCGAGTGTCTCATCTAGCCTCCAATGGAGAATCCTTCTTCATGGTTCTTTTACTGCTCTTGTTCGGCGCTAGTCATCCCTATGTGGTGAGGTACTACTTTTTTCGGCCATTTACAAAGAGATGATTTCTCTTCCCTTCCTCTTCAAGATTTGTGTGGTTTTTTTTGTGATTCATGGATTGAATAATGGTTCTTGGATGACTTAGGAATTTCATCTTGATTCTGAGAAATCACTAGTTTTTTGTTTGGTGATCTTCAAATTTCAAGTATTCAGTTATCATGTTGGGCAGTGCTGATTCTCCGCTCCCTCATCGACAATTGTTACTCCAATGAGATCTCTCAGAGCGAGTCGTGATCAAACCAATAAGAAAATAAACTGAATTGAAAATGTATTTTCATATCGTACGGTCCATACCATATGCCAAGGTTTTGGTCAAGGACTCAGGTTGATGTGCCACATGAAGCTTAAAAAGGGCAGCCCACTGCACAAAGCATCCCCGCGCAGCGAGGGTCCGAGGAAAGGTCCCACCACATGAAGCTTGAATAACCAAAAATGGCACCAAAATTGGATGAATCTGCTGGGTTGCTCGAAATTGGATGAAGCCACTGGTTGGATCACATGTATAGATGAGTTTTCTAGAGAAGATGAGTAGAAAAATTTTGTGATAGGATATCTTAGGACCTAGGGTCTCTTATGAAGGTCTAATTTGAAATAGAAAACATCATGCAACAACCACACAACATGGTAGCAAACTTATGACCTCGAACGATTATTCACCACATACAATGAATGAAGATATGATGAATCAATTTAGGCTCCGTTTGGAGGACTTATTTTTACCGGTCAAGCGGTCACAACGCATGAATCAGACTTAATTAAGGTCCGATTCATGCGTCGTGACCGCTTGACCGGTGAAAATAAGTCTCCCAAACGGAGCCTTAGCAATAAATCCAATGGCATTCTACTATAACTGATGATTAGAAATTCATGATCAAGAGATTTACAAATTCTTTATATTCATGCACTTGTTGTAAACTAGGTTGTATCAAATTTGATTGAATCCATACCAATAAAATAAAGTTGAAGAAGAGAGGAGTTGTTGCAACTTGAAAAATATGGAATCAGAGAAACAAAGGTTGCATATGTCGGATGTCAGGTTTTATGTCGGTTTGAGTTTGAATTGTCGCATGTCGGACTGTGGAGGACATATAAGATATATTTTACAATATAGTATTTTAATATTTAAAATTTTTTATTTTTATATACACACATTTTTTTATAAATAGGTACAATTGTACACATAATGTATGTTTATAAATTACATAATAAACATATAATAATATGATTATAATGAAGTAACGAACACACAAAAAATATTACCGCTCGGTTCTTGAAGCTAGGCTTAGAAAGATGTATGAAATAAAATTGTAGAAAGGAATGGCAAACCTTGCATATACTTCTTCATGTATAAAATACAGGAGAGATACAAATTTAGGAAAGGAGAATAATCTATACAAGAGATGTGAACTAAAGAGAGAAGAAGGAAATGGCCTATAATTGGGCCTTTTACAACAATTTTCCTATGTCATCTAACACTCCCCCGCAAGCTGGAGCGTACAAGTCGTAGGCACTAAGCTTGACAAGAACTGGTAATACAACTTGTGAGGTAAAGCCTTGATGAGGACGTCAACCACTTGCCCGATGTAGGGACATGTTCAAGCTTCAGCTCCTTTGATTGGACCTTCTCACAACGAAGTGACAATCAACTCAATATGTTTAGTCCGCTCATGGAACACCGGATTCTTTGCAATGTGTATTGCAGCTTGACTGTCACAAAACAACATCGTGGTGAGGACAATTTAACTCCCAAATCTCCTAAGAGACTTCCAAGCCAAGTTAGTTCAGAAGTAATAGCGCCATTGCACGGTACTCAGCCTCAGGAGACGAGCAAGTAACAACTGTCTGCTTCTTACTCCGCCATGTGATAAGATTCCTCCAAAGTAAGTGCGAAACCCAGTTGTAGACCGTCGATCATCCAACGAGCCCGCGTAATCCGCATCTGATATGCAATAAGAGAAGATAAGAGGATGACTTGTACACAAGTCCTTGCCCAGGAGAAGTCTTCAGGTACCTGAGAATACGCTCCACAGCCTGGAGGTGAGAGACCCGTGGGGTATGCATAAACCGACTTACCACACAACCGCAAATGATATATCTGGTCTGTGACGGTTAGGTAGATCAATTTACCCACAAACGGCGATAGTATTCTGGATTTGGGAAGTAGAGAGTCCTCCTCAGGCCTTGAGCACACATCATGTGTTGACTTCCTCGGGTATCCGCAGGTTTACACCCGAAGGCCGACATCTTGCAGAAGGTCAACGCAATACTTACGTTGAGATAAGACTAGGCCATCAGGCCGTCGAGCTACCTCCAGGCCAAGAAAGTATCGAAGATTTCCCCAGTCGTTGATTTCGAAGATAGAGTTTAGATGTTGCTTAACATGTTGTATCCCGATTGAGTCATCACCAGTGATCAGAATATCGTCTACATAAACCAGAAATATTACCGCTCAGTTCTCGAAGCTAGGCTTAGAAAGATGTATGAAATAAAATATTACCACTTGGTTGCTTAAAAAAATGAAAAAAAATTTAATACTCAATCTGATATATCGACCGTGAGATATTGCCCAATATATCAAGTAAAACCGGGTGATGTTTTCAAAAAATAATATTTTTGCTTAAAATGTCAATGTTGTGGAGTTTTCCCCCCAAATCCTTTATGTCGAGCAACATCTACAACACTGAGAGAGGTTGTAACTCTAGTTATTGAAGGAAGAGTATTGATGGTCAAAAAAGATATGCAAAGAACCTCTAGCTCTAGTTGGTTAAGGTCGAAGAGTTGTGATTTGAGGAAGATGAAAGCAGGTCATTGATAGCGACTGTAGCTTGAGTTGACTAAACAAGAAGCATTGTTTTGGCTCAAAGAAGACATGAAGATATGGGAACTGTAGCTCAAATAAGACGATGTGGAGGAACTTGATGGAAAGCGGCATGAGACTTCAATGAAGAAAGAGAGCGGACGGAACACATAAATAGCGTGGCTAGGTTAGGAAAGGAACTCACTCTGATACCATGTAGAAAGTAATGAGCTAACCCTACTGAGTATCTCATAAGAGCATAATATATGAGTACAAGTATAAGAATTACAAATATATGAGAGCCTCCACGTAAATTACAAAATAAAAGATACTAACATTATTTATTAAACATATGCTACACAAGATTAATTGATTAAGCTTACAAAAATAGACACTATCAAAATATAATCCCTTCATACATCTCAATCTGACAACAAGATTACTAACATTTTTGCATAGTAGAATAACAGTTTGATTAGATTATGACTGTTTAGACCTTGCAGATTGGTGATTTGTATTATATCTTGTTTATTTATCTTAACATGTATAATGCTTGATCATTGATTCACAGATTTGTTCAGAACTTGCAGTACAGGCATGCGACATGATTACAATATTACAAGAATGTATGGCTTTGTTTAGAACATAAGTGAAGGGTTTACAGGAACATAAAATAGGCTCACAGGAACATTACAGAAGGCTTAGAGGAACATTGCAGTAGGAATACATGCCTACAGAAACATTCAATATGCTGCACTACGTGATTCTGTCTGTTAAAAGTTTACTTTTTTTCATTTGTATTATCTTTATGGCTTGCTTTTGGGTTAAAGGACAATTAAATAATAAATTTGAACTTGAAATCGATCTTTTTTTAATCGAGTTTGGTTGACTTGAAAATTGAAATCATTTCAAGATCCATACTTTTCACCTCGCTCAAACTCACTTGAGACAGTCCTAGCTTTTACAAACGGTTTGACATTAGATCTACGGGCTAATCTCCTAGTGCAGAAATTAATAATTAAGTTAGTTACGAGTTTTTTCTGATTGGAAGTATAATGATTATAATGATAACAAACTTATCATATTCAATTTTGGAACATATAACTTTCACAGATTCATCTTAATGGAGGAGGATACAGACAAGGGAGCAAAAACACTAGTAAAAGTATGTTACGGGCCTCCTGCAGCGTGATCAGAACTCGCCGGAGAGGTGGCCATAGGTGGCTAGAGTAGTGTGGATGTCGGATATACAAGGAAGGAGAATCGTTTGAAAGGAGTCAAGCTCGACCGACAGGATACCCTACAGATAGGATCGTTTAGGTTAGGGAGAGAGAGGGAAGAGGGGGGACTAAGAGAGAAAATAAAGATAACTTCATGCTTACTCCATATGATCCAAGAAGGTTTTAATAGAAGATTCGTGGTAACTTTATAAATAAGTCCTCGTGCTGGGGCTAATTTACCGAACTGCCTAAACATAAAATAAAAGAACAGGGAAAGATAGAGAAACTTGCGAGGTATATCCAGTTCCTTGCTTTCTCACCAAAATACATCCTTGTAGCATGTTGCTGGAGCTGAGGCTTTATTGAAAGGTGAGCCTATGCCGTGCTCACAGATGACGTGAATGATGGTGATGTTACCGGGAGTATTGCTTACATAGAGGCGGAATCAATGAACCCTGATGAATGTGACAGCGGAGTGCCCCTGGAATGGTGGCTGCAGGGATCTGAATTGGAAGTGCCTGCTTGGGAGAGGCCTCCAAAAATAATGGCTGGGACGTGGCTGATGGAATTGGTGGCGCAGCAGTAGGGCGTGCTAAGGCTCGAGAAAAGAAAGAAGACCCTATTTTATGGTGGCGGGATCGAATGGGAAATGAAAGGCCCAACCTGCTCAAGTTGCGTAGGCTTGATGACATTGGGATCAAAATGGAGCAACACAACTCTATTGTCATGGAGTCAAAAAAGAAGTCGCATGCTTAGACACCAATGGAAGCAAGCACAAGCTTAGACACCAGTGGAAGCAAGCGCAGATTTAGACACCAGTGGAAGACACAGGATCGACACCAATGGCGCGGCTCTAATAAGGTGTTGGAAAGAAGTGGAAGCTGGTACAAGCTCTGATAATGTGTGGGATAGAAGTGGAAGCTGGTGCAAACACCACATGAGGAGTTGAGTCGTCGGGAATCAAAGTTCTGAAAGGGGGTTCTGCATGATGTTGTAGGGAAGAGACATGTCAGCTTCTGGCACAGGGTTTTACAAGGGAAATGATGCATGTGACTTACGTAGGAAGACGACGCATGTGGCTAGCATAAGTTCCGTGGAAGGCGATACATTGCGTGAGATGTCACATGAGGCCTTCTGAGTAATGCTTTAATCAAAAATGATGTGCGTCTGGGCTGTCTAGGTTGTGTAATGAAGTTGTTGGCAGATCTGATTGTAGAAGTGTTAGGTGATGAAATCAGTGAGGGAGAGGAAGGCTTGGTGGATAGTGGAACATGCAGGAGGTCCTGATACCAATATGCTATGGACCTCCTGTAACGTGGTCAGAGCTTGTTGAAGAGGTGGTCGGAGGTGGCGAGAGTGGCAGAGATATCAAAGGTACAAAAGGAGTTGTCAGAAGGGACCCAAACTTAGCAAACAGGATGTGATGGAGTCAGGGTCAACCTCGAGAGCACTATGTTATGGATCTATTATGTTATGGGTTGTGTGTCCAATGATGATGTTATGGGCTCCAATCCCACTTATTATGCTGTGTTCTTTTAGTTTTTTATTACGTTCTAGTGTTCGGGGGGGGGGGGGGGGGGTACATGTTTGCCCCTTTGTATCTCTATTTATAGAAATAACCCTAGGGTTCTCATATGGTAAGCAATAAAAAAGTTCTAATTCCCTGTCTTTGAATGAGAGATCTTGGTAGGTCTCTTCTCTAACGAACAAACCCCGCTTAGGCAGGCACGATTAAAGCTCCGTTGTATCCTCCACCACCATCATCTCCGCCTACGACGACTACTCCAGGCACAGCTCCGAGTAGGCCCATAACAACTTGGTATCAGAGCCATTGGCCCTCTTTCGTTGCACACATCGCATCCGCTTCCTCCGTCGTTCGCCAACAACAAGCCACGCCCCTCCTTACAGTGGTCAGCCGTAGTTTCCGCTAGTCCAACTCCATCGATGGATCTTCATCCTCCTTGTTCCAGTCACTGCAACTTTCTCCATTCGACGACCCCACAGTCGATGGAGTTCTCTGTGTACTTGCTTTTTCAACGTCGACGACATTTTTTGCTTCATCTCCCAGCCATCGAGCACCTCCAACAAGCTGATGCGTCGACGCCACCTGCGTCGACCCAGTCCTCCTCTGCTCCTCTAAGACAAGGGCGGATATAGGCGGCGGCGGGGGCCCGTGTCCCCCAAGAATTTTGCAAAATCACTAGTGAATTTGGATTACTCTCATCAAGACAATGAATTTTGACTACTTATATACAACAAAAACTGTGACCGAATAAGGGAGAAACGACTTTGATAAAATTATGGTCTTCAAAGAAAATTTTAACTGCAGGCAGGCAATGCCCCCCCCCCCCCCCCCCCAACAAAGTCACTATCATTTTGATCCGCCCTGCTACTTTGGTTCCCGCAAGCGTGCAACGACCTCTATGCCAGTAGACAAGCACACCAACATTTGCGTCATCTCCATCAAGCACGTTGACGCCTCACAGCACGACTGACCCGTCCCTTTCCTGCATCTGCTGTCTCCAACGCGTCCACGAACCCTAGCGATGTCGACGAAGACATCCATTTGGTAAACGACACACTTGCAAAGGGGAAGCAACATTGCTCACCGTTCCATTTTCATCATGTCGCCATCCCGTCATCGCCAGCCACAACTAAAACCTCCATCAATCTCCTTCTTTTCGGCGCCTTATCAGTGGTGTTTGCTTGCTCCTCGCGAGATCCTTGCTGACCGAATCTGCTTAATCACTCGTGTTTGGTCCTTGCTGATTGTACGGGGAAGAGCGGTATTTTCCGAGCCTCGGGCCACCTTCCATAGGCACACCGGTCGTTTAATGGCCCGCTGCTCGTTCCATTAAGCCTAACCTTGTGGACCCATCAATCGGCCAACAATTTTCTCCCCCGGACGCACTACCGCCGCGATCCATCATAGCTTCACCAACCCCTATTCTACCGGCCTTGCCGACTATCTCTCTGCCTATTTTGTTTGTTCCCGCTTGTTGAAATTCCTAGATCTGCCTCTACTCTAAGCCATGACGTCACGGCTCCAGAATCATCCTCCCGGCTTCTTTCCTGGCCGACGCACCTTCTACAGGTCGAGCCTCAACACGCTCCATCCCTGTCGACACCAGTAACACCCAAGCCTCCCTCGTTCTTCAAAAACGAAAAGACACACTCGATGGCTTCGACATCTGGACACGGCGTGCTGCCCGCAAGCGATGACATTGTTGTCACATCCCTGCCTTGCTACTCGCTTGCTTCCTCCAAGCCCCGCGCCTTCAAGCCCCATGCCTTCAAGCCCCATCCCTCTAGAGCAGGTGACATCTCCATCGAGCAAAGCAGATCCCTCGGTCAGCAGACCTCTCCCATCACTGCACTTTTTGATCCTCGTGTCGTTGTCCTTCCCGATTTGGCTTTAAATTCTTAATTATTTTTATCAAGTGTTATTCTTGATTGATTAATTAATTTTTAAATCATATTATTGCATTATGGAGAACATCAAGCAGACTGTCGCAGAAGCGGATGCCAATGGATCGATGCTACGAGATTTCATGGCCTTCATGGACGCACGCCTTCAAGGTGTCGATGCGGGCCTTCAGGGTCGACGCACTTCTACATCAAATTAAGATTCTGACAGCCTCCTTTCTATCGCAGCCCATGCAACTGCCGCGTCAACCACCACTACCAGTCCATGTGGTTGTCCCTCCCCTCCCTCAGCCAAGGTTGTCAGGATCGCGATCTGGATCGTAGGATCACACAATCCTACGATTCGGATTACACATTTCGATGCGGATCTTAAAATGGATCAGAATTAGGGCGCGTCCATGTGGGATCGCGATCCGGATCATGGAATCGTTAGGATCACGATCCGGATTGTGGAATTGTTAGGATCGATCCCTATACGATCCCATGATCCTGATGTGCCATATTAAAAAAATGTGGAATCGGAACCCAGACTTAGGTTAGAAAATAAAATCTCCCCCCCCCCCATTTCATTTCCCTTCCCGACGACTCAAATCCTCAAACCCTATTCCGCTCCCGACAGCTTTTATTCCGTCTTCCTCCCCCTCGTCTCGCACTCGCCTACCATCGTCTTCGCCAGTTTGTCGAGCTCCAGTCTCCAGGCTCCAAGCCTCCTAATTCCAGGAGTCCTATCGCCGACGTTGACGAAGATTTAAGGGGAACGTCAGCGATTTCAGACGGCGTCCAATCATCCAGTGCTTTTGTCCTTCGACATTCAGGTCGAACTTCACTCCTCTCCAATTTTCTGCGCTTATTTCCATCATATTTCATAGTTCATAACTTGAAATATGTCTCGGGCTTCCAGAGGGTTTGTCCATCAATTTATCCAGTCATCCAGAGCAGCGGAGCAGGACCTCCACGACTCCACCTCCCGGGCTCCGACCAAGGTTCTCAGTCATACACTCATACTTATCCATTTTTGATTTTTCTCAATTATTTTTCATTGAGTTTAAGCACCAACTGAAATGTGTTTTTACTTTGTAGTTTGTATTTTGTAGTTTATACTAGTCTTATAGAATATAGATACACTCATACACATGTAGCCAGATTGTGATCTGTGAAATATGTAAGTGTAAGTTATAGAAATGTGTAAGTTATAGAAATGTGTTGTGTAGTCCAATAACTCTAGTGAAGAGTTGTGTATGTAATCAGTAAAGTGTATTGTGCAGTGTATGCGTGTGCAGTGGTGATGATGAGAAAAATGTGACACTTGATGATGAAGATATGGTCGACATACAGATTAAGGATTTGTACTGATGCTTGATGGTTTTCATTGACCATTAGATGAACCTCCTCTTGGATTTGTTATTTTATTTTAGACATTATTTTTGTATTTCCTATTTGATGCGTTGGATGACTCCTATTTGATGTGCATGTTAATGATTTGTGTATGTTCATAGTTAAAGTTGATTTTACTTGTTTAACTCGCGAACATGCATATTATTTCAGATGTTATTTCATGTGTTTAGTATAAGCACTTTCAACTTCATCTTATTTGTTTATCTAACGTTCTAATTTTAATAGTGAATGTTTGTGGCTGACTTTGTTAAAATTGTACTGAGCAAGTCAAGGAAGTGAGGCTCAAGCATGGACCAAGTTCTGAGACGAAGGTAGCTGAAAAAATGTTGGAAAGATTTAACAATCAGTGCAGATTACTAATTAACTTTAGTTTATCATACTAAAATTGATTATTTTAGTTTACAGTCACAAATTTGCTTAACAAATAGCTAATGCTCTTTTAGGAGCTTTAGATAGTTGTTACCGTCGCACGTCTGTTGGAGGAGCCAACCGTCGCCGGGACCACTGGAACACGCATTTGGAAACCACCATAAATATTTGTGTAATTAATTGGTATTAATTAACTAATTGACTTTAATTAATTAATATTAATATTATTATTTTATGATTAATGTCATGTGAGCCCCCCTCCCTATATAAGGAGGGGGTATGGGAGCGTTTGAGGATATCATGTTCTTTAGGGTTTGAGATCTCTTCTTGAGAGAAGGATCATTGGAGGACCCAGCCTCCTCAGTCTTGGCCGGAGTTCGCTCCAGATTGTATATGTGTTCCTTTTATTAATGCAATCATGTTTCGTGCTTCCTCCCTATTCGTATCAATGGTCCGACCTGCCACCCCCGTCAGCTTGTTCCAAGCCGTCGGGAATCATGTCGCGATGGACAGCCGCCTCAACTCCATCGAACGTGGTCTCGCCGTCGTCGACCGTCGCCTGGACGAACGATCCGCCGCCCTCAACGCGTTGTATTCCGCTGTGCAGGCCCTGGCCCAGCGTCAAGACCTTCCGCTGTTCCACGGCCGCGGTGCCCCCCGCCAGTGTCATCATCCAACCCGCCTCCTTCAGCATTGCCGCACGACTTCTACTTCCGCCGAGAAGTTCCCCCAGCAATGAACACAGCCCACGCCTCCGTCGTCGTCCTCCGTCGACAACCACGCTCAGCCGCTCCTTCTCCGACCGCGTGCGGACTACCAATTCCAGCCAGCAGGGCCTACATCAGCCGCAGCTAACGTCGCACCGCCTCCGGCCGCTGTAGCAGAAGCCCGCGCCGCAGGCGCCTTCGTCCGCCGAATTCGGCCCGCACCACCTCCTGTCGCGGCAGAGCGCGATCGCGGCCGCTCCCTTCTGCGCCCGTCTTCTTATTCCGCCGCACACGTCAAATCCTCTTCCGCCGCCTGCATCACCCTACCTTCCCACTCGGCCGCTATTCCCCTCGAGCCGCACGCCTTCCCTGCTTTTCTCTTTTCCCTAACCTGCCTTGCCCCCTTTCCCACGCCCAATGCCTAAAGCTTTTATTTTACCCCACTACAAGGCAAACCCCTCTCCTTTTATCCTCATACCCTTTACCCCCCTATTTTTTATCATTCCTCCCCTTCATACTTATTGGCAGCCCCTCCACTTTTTCATTTAAATATTTTATCATTTCGCCGCCTTTATTCGAGCTCTCGCTTACCCACGGCGACAAGTTATACGTCGCTTTCGTTCTTAAATACCCCAACAAAGATATATCACTCGGTTTTGAGGACAAGGCCGATTTTCAAGATCGGCGTAATATTATCGTCGCATGTCTGTCGGAGGAGCCAACCATCGCCGGGACCACCGGAACGCGCATTTGGAAACTACCTTAAATATTAGTGTAATTAATTGGTATTAATTAATTAATATTATTATTATTATTTTATGATTAATGTCATGTGAGCCCCCCCTCCCTATATAAGGAGGGGGTATGAGAGTGTTTGAGGATCTCTTGTTCATTAGGGTTTGGACTCTCTTCCTGAGAGAAGGATCGTTGGAGGACCCAGCCTCCTTGGGTCTTGGCCAGAGTTTACTCCGGATTATATCTGTGTTCCTTTTATTAATGCAATCATGTCTCGTGCTTCCTCCCTATTCGTATCAATAGTTATTTTACATTTTACCTAACAATTATCCGATTTATTATGCAACATCGACACAACAAAATATGTCACGATAGAAGTTTAGGGTTTTGGTATTGATTATTTGTGTAATTGTATGATATCAAATTCAACTTCATAATTTAAGTCTTACTTTATGAATGGAGTAGGATCTTACGATACTCGATCCAATCCTACGATCTGATCCGATCCAACCCCTGAAACTATCCCACCTAGAATCGCCATCCTGATAACCCTGCCCCCAGCAGCAACCGCGCCGCCGCTTTCCACGGTAGTTGTCCTTCCGCGGCCACCAATCCCCGAAGTTGTCACCTCGTCGCCTCTTTGGTCGCCCTCTGCTATGTCGGCCCCTTCGACCAACTCACCACCTCCTCAACGTCCACCTATTATGTCATCCCTTGTCCCTCCAGATATCTTACCACTGTTGGCCGCCACCGCTCCGCCAGCACCACCGGATAGAGTAGTTCCATCGCCAATTTTTTTATCGGCGCTGCAACTTCTTGCAACTGCCCCTGCAGTCGTGACCCGAAACCGGAAGTTTTTATAGCGCGAACTCAAGGAGCCAGATAATCTGGTCTCCACGTGGAGTTCAAGTAAGAGGACAAGTTCGATTTCAAGGGCGGAAGATATTTTATGGATCTATTATAATGTTATGGGTTGCGTGTCCAATGATGATGTTATGGGCTTCGAACCACTTATTATAATGCGTCCTTTTAGTATTTTTATTATGTTATTGTGTCAGGGGGGAGTTATATGTTTGCTCCTTTGTATCTCTATTTATAAAACCTTATGGGTCTCATATGGTATGCAACGAAAGAGTTCTAATTCTCTGTCTTTGAATGTGAGATCTTAGTAGCTCTCTCTTCTAATGGGCAAGCCCTGCTTAGGCAGTCGCAATTAAGGCTCCGTTGTATCCTCCACCACCATCACCTCTGCTTCCGACCACTACTCCAGCCACCACTCCGAGTAGGCCCATAACACACTACAGATGGGATAGTTTGCACTAGAGAGGGAAAGGGAATAGAAGGGAGAACTGACATAGAAATAAAGATAACTCCATGCTTACTTCCCATGATCAAAGGAGGTTTTTAAATAGATGATTTCTTTGCGAACAAGGTTGCGGCTATTGGATGTTGGGGATACATGGGCTTTAGATTTTTCATGTCGTTTTAATATCTTGGGAGATATTTCATGTGGGGTTTAAATTTTTAATTATTTACATACATAATTATATATAAAGTAATCATTTTTTAAATTTATACAAATTAATGTATTCATAATTTAAAATTTATTGAACTTCTAAATTTACCAAAGTAGTATAAACATTTAATGTTACACAATTAACACATGGAAGAAATCAAGAGGAAGCCAGGAAGTCATTGATACGATGAAAGATAAGGAACCTTCGGTCAAAAATTCAAAAGTCAAGCAAAATCAACATCACTGACGAACCGACGCAGAGAAAAAAATTAAAGGAAGGACACAAAGCAACCTAGTAACAAAACAATTTCGGTTTATTGTTTATTAGACCATAGACTCTAAATAAAATAAGTTGAAATAAGTCAGCCGATATAGAGTCGGGATATATCGAGCAATATATCGGCGAATATATTGGTCAATAGTGAATATACCGGATGATATATTCAAAAAGGATATTTTGTAAAAAAAATATCGGAAACGTGTTATTTTGTCCATGAAATCTTTATGTTGTCTGGCATGTCGATCATGTCAGAAGATATCCGCAACATTGTTTCCGAAAGAGTACACATAATCGAACTAATTTACAAAAATATTCAAACATAAAATAAAAAACACATGTTTATGACACCTACATGACAGTTTAATTAACAACAAACAAAATAATACATACTATGAGGCAATTATAAAATAACAGATGCTCGTATCCCAACTATGCGAATTTGCCTTCTAGGAGTTTTTAGTGCACTAATCCTAGCAAAGCATTGAATGAGGTGTTAAACCTATTTACTTTTCAAATTCCTAATCGTTAATTTTATCTATCAGTCTTTAGTAATCTTTTCTTCCTACTCCTAAATTTTTCTACAAGTTTCTTATTATTGCATCCTCTACACCAAACCATTAAAATCTATTTCTATCCTCCCCTACTTTTAAATAAGAAAACGTAGCTAATATAACCATTATCAAAAAAGAGCATCAAACATAATGTAATATAAGAGGTATGCTGGAATTATCGAGTCAATGTCGGTCTTGTAGTGTCTTTATGTGTTTGAGGTTTAGTCTCACACCGCCTATCGATGTTATATGTCTTGTTGTAACTTGTATATAGTGCCCTAAGTGGATGAATAATAGCATCAAACATTTCTTTTCTCTACTATTCAACATGGTATCAGAGCACTCGTCCTGAAACCCTAAAATCTCTTTCTGCCACTTGATTTCCGTTATTTACTTTTCAGATTCCTAATCGTTAATTTTATCTATCAGTCTTTAGTGATCTTTTCTTCCTACTCCTAAATTTTTCTACAAGTTTCTTATTATTGCATCCTCTACACCAAACCATTAAAATCTAATTCTATCCTCCCCTACTTTTAAATATGAAAAAGTAGCTAATATAACCATTATCAAAAAAGAGCATCAGACATAGGCTCCATTTGGTTCGGCGGTGGCGGGTCGATCCGGCGGGTGGAAACGGAGAGTTCGAACCGGTGGGGGGAGGTGGCTGCTCCAAACGGAGCTTTTTGGGGTGTTTCTCAAGGCGGGCGGGTGGAAACGAAGCAAACGCCGCCGAAGGTTCATCTGTTTACCCGCCTTCCGGCGGCGTTTGCCCAAAACGGAGCAGCGAAACGCCCAAACAAATAGATCCATAATGTAATATAAGAGGTATGTTGGAATTATCGAGTTAATGTCAGTCTTTTAGTGTCTTTATGTGTTTGAGGTTTAGTCCCACACCGCCTATCGATGTTATATGTCTTGTTGTAACTCGTATATAATGCCCTAAGTGGATGAATAATAGCATCAAACATTTCTTTTCTCTACTATTCAATGTGGTATCAGAGCACTCGTCCTGAAACCCTAAAATCTCTTTCTGCCATTTGATTTCCGTTGTTTCGACCCCGCTCTTGTCGTGATCTGCTCGGGTTCCCGCCGGGCCATTCCTCTCCCGCTCCCGTTGATGAAATCGGTCTCTGATTACTTCGACGGGAGCGACATTCTGCCCCACAATGTTCGTATCATTTACAGAAGCAAAACTTGGTCACGTCGACGCTCTGTATCGTTGACGCCTGCTCCGTCGCTACTTGTCTCCGGATCCGACAGATTGCGCCTCTCCTCTCAATCCCGACCGCAAATCTAGCATTTTCTGATCCCGTCAAGCTCATCTGCGTCGTATCCCGCTGATCTCGCCGTCGGGTGTGGCTGTTGTCGTCGTCCTCACTATTGACGGCTCTCGCCTCTACCATTTCTCTTCTTCCTTATGGATTCTGCAGTCTGCTGGTTCTGTCTACCTTCCAGAGCAGGCTCGTCATTGCTCCTTTCTCGGGTGATCCTCCCTGCTCCAGTTCTCCTCGCTCGATCCCGTCGACCAGTTGTTGTTCTCGTCGTTTCTACTGCCTCCCACTGCTCTGAATCTCGTCAATGGCTTTCTCTCCATTTCCAATGGGCTGCACCGCTGCTCCTCCAGATATGTTGCTCCTCCAGATCTGGACGACGACGTAGCCGGTTGGCTTTGTATTGTTTCCTTTCCTGTTATTGTGCTTCTGGTTGCTTGCTGCCATTGAGGATGTATTGTTTCCTTTCCTGTTATTGTGCTTCTAGTTGCTTGCTCTCGTAACGATGCTTCTCTTTGTACTGGGCTCCTTCTGCTCGCCACTGCTTGAGCCCTCTTTTGCTCACCGCTGCTTGAGCACTATGCTCGCAGCCGTTTGAGCCTTCTGCCAGCCGCTGGCTTGTGCTCGTGCTTTGCTCGCTGCATCTGGGATCGTGATCTTGCCGGCAGACGTTCGCCATAGCAGTTTTATGTTATGTTTTATGTGTCATGTTTATGTCTAATGTCTGTGTCATGTCTTAGTGTTATGCTTTCCTGCACGTGTTATCCACGTGAGGGAGAGTGTTGGGACGAAGACGACTCAGATGGTCTTTCCCGACTTTTTTCGCCTTCGTTCCACACGGCCTCCTGCTTATGTAATATGTATCTCATGTTTTTTTTATTGGTCGTGTGTTGGGACACGACTGATGTTGGTTGTTTTAATCTCAGTGGGTTGTGTCGCGTGGGACCGTGTCGTGAGGGACCGCCCATTGTGCGGATTATCCTCGACGAATTATCCCTGCTTGCCCGGTTGATGATTTGCTCCACATCTTTCGTTCTCTTTTGCATGTTATGTGTAGGTGATGTTGGTTGATCGGTTTCAAGTGAGTCCACGACGTGCGTGGGTCCTACATCGTGTGTGGGTCAGCGTCGTGTGTGGCTATGTCACCAGCTTGATTCCCCGGTTTGGAATTTCCCCCGGTGGCTCGTCTGATATTTTGTCCTGCATTGCCTACCTCCATTAACGTTATTTGATGTGTCCACGCTGAAGGGTCCCCCCTTCAGCTTGAGGGAGAGTGTTGGAATTATCGAGTCAATGTCGGTCTTGTAGTGTCTTTATGTGTTTGAGGTTTAGTCCCACACCGCCAATCAGTGTTATATGTCTTGTTGTAACTCCTACATAATACCCTAAGTGGATGAATGATGGCATCAAACATTTCTTTTCTCTACTATTCAACAAGGTATCCAATTAAAAGTTCAAGAATAAAAAATAGAAAACATATAAACCATGTGTCACGTTCTGGTTGTGTTTGGTTGTTTCTTAGCATGCTTGCAAATGCCAGGTCTATCCCGCTAAACAAGAATGTGTTAGATACAATTTTAAGTTTGTCCATTTCCGACATGAACACAGTCCTTTTGAAAAGTCCATGATTCTTATATAACTATGTTAAATTAGGAAAGAAAAGCCTTACAAGTAAATTTTATATAACAGGGATGAAAATCCAGGTCATTATTATATACAACAAAATTTAAGGAATATATGCATGCTGAAGCATCTTATGCAGTCACTAAACATTAATAGCCCACAATATTCCATTTGAAGCAGATGAAGATATTCAAGTAAAGAGGATGTCTTACATGCTGTCTTTCTCCAGAGCATGTGCAACTTGATTTAGGAAATCCAGAGTAAACATGTGCAAGCATATCTGAAAGGAGTCCATAAATAATATTTTAGAGCCACCTCTCACAAGAAAGTTAATAAAAACATCTATGTGAATGTGAAGGTTTTGAAGAGGAAAAAGAACAGCAATGAATATGAATTGAACATTAGAGTCGTACCATCTAATTGCATAAGAAGCCTAGCATAGACAAAATAAAATGAATCTGCGCAGAATGCATAGATATATATACTGTACAATTGTTTACAAGCCCAAGATGCTGAAATGTCTTTTGAATGTAACTCTAGGATCTCATCAAATGGCATTGTTGGCTTCTTTAGCTTATTGTCATTTGTATGGTTAGCATATTAAGCTTCTCCAATTAGTGAGTGTTGAGAAAAAGAATCAATCATAAATCATTACATTAGAGGCTCTCATATATATATATATATATATATATATATATATATATATATATATATATATATATATATATATATATATATATATATGGGTGTACAAGACGATAATACAGTAGCAACATAAAAACCATTATTCTAACATATTCCAACACTCCCCCTCAAGTTGGACGTGTAATGTCTGTCATGTCCAACTTGTTCAGTATTCTGTCAAACGAGTTCTGACCTAGCCCTTTTATAAGCACATCTGCAAGCTGTTGATTTGATGGGACAAACGGGGTACTCACAATACCCCTAACAATATTTTCCTTGATAAAGTGTCTGTCGATCTCCACGTGCTTGGTGTGATCGTGTTGCACCGGATTGTGGGCAATGCTGACCGCAGATTTTTTATCGCAATAAATCATAATTGGATCATCACACTTCATGCCAAGATCCTTCATGATCGTCTGGATCCACAACCCTTCACATAGCCCTTGTGTCATAGCACAGAATTCTGCCTTCGTGCTGGATCTGGCAACAACATGTTGTTTCTTGTTTCTCCAGGTTGCCAAATTACCCCCAACAAGGGGACAGTACCTTGATGTTGACCTCCGATCATCAACTGATCCTGCCCAGTCCGCATCCGTATAGACCTATACAGTCAATGCCTCATTGGGTGAGAACAAAATTCCCTTGTCAGGAGTGTTTTTAAGGTACCTCTGAACTTTGTGTGCAACTTCCAGATGATGTGATCTAGGTGAATGCATGTACTGACTAAGGACCCCCACAACATAGGATATGTCTGGTCGAGTGTGAGATAGATAGATAAGCTTTCTCACCAATCGTTGGAAGCCAGGTAAACCATCAACGACTTCTCCTCCATCTCTTCCAAGTTTTTGATTGACCTCAATTGGGGTATCAGCTGGCATGCACCCGAGCATTCCAGTCGTCTCAAGTCTAAAACATACTTCCTTTGAGATATAAAGATTCCATGCTTGGATCTAGCCACCTCGATGCCCAAAAAATACTTGAGGGGGCCAAGATCCTTCACTTCAAATTCCTGAGACAATTTGGATTTCAGATGTTCAACCGCTTCGGTATCATCGTCGGTTATTATTATATCATCCACATAGACAATGAGAACCACGCACGTGGAAATTGCTTCAAGTCATACAGAGCTTTCTTCAACCTGCAAATTTTCCCTCCCGATTCTTCTTGACTAACACCAGGAGGTAAGGACATGTAGACTTCCTCCTCAAGGTCACCATGGAGAAACGCGTTCTTCACATCCAACTGAAGGAGACTCCACCCTTTACACTCAGGACAAAAAAGCAAGATCCTGATGGGGTTCATTTTTGTCACTGGTGCAAATGTCTCCTGATAGTCAATGACCTTGGGAGTTTTGCTTCACAGAGAAAACTCACTTGCATCCCACAATAGTTTTCCCCTTAGGGAGTTGGACCAGCTCCCAAGTATTGTTCTTGTCAAGGGCTCCCATTTCTTCCAGCATGGCTGCCTTCCATTCACTATGCTCAAGTGCTACCTGCCAAGATTGAGGAATAGAAATGGAGGCCAAGGAGGTAACAAGTGCTCTATGCGAAGGAGACAATGAGTCATAAGTCACAAAGTGAGAAAGAGGATGTAGAGTAGAAGCAGAGCTACCTTTGTTAATACCTGACGATAGATCGGATGATGCCTCAGGTTGAATAACAAGAGCTTGAGTGTTCGCGCCCCTTCTACGTCGAGTGTAGACCTACAAAATAGGAGGAGGCACCGGAGGCACCGGAGGAACCAGATTAGTAGGAACATGAAATGACGGTGGGGTGACCGGAACGAGAGGTGGCACTTGAGATGGAGGAATAGGCAAAGGAACAGAAGGAGGGGAACTCACTTCTATAGTCGTGCTCTCCCCCTGAAGAGAGTTCCCATAATAAGCTTCAGATTTCGGGAAGGTGACATCCATGATAACAAATACCCGCTTGTTAACCGGGTGGAAGCACCTATAGCCTTTCTGGGTAGGAGAGTAGCCAATAAACACACACTTCAGGACGCGTGGATCAAGTTTGGTCTTAGGCTGGGCGTGGACAAAGCAGACACATCCAAAGACACAGGGAGAGAGAGGTAGGACGGACCCCTAGATTGGTGAGAGGGGTCTGAAATCCGAGGACCCGTGTAGGAAGACGATTGATGAGGTAGGCCGCGGTGAGAACAACATTGCCCTAGTAATACTTTGGGAGACACATCCGAAGGAGAAGGCACCTAGCTACCTCAAGGAGGTGCCAATTCTTACGCTCAGTCATCCCATTTTGAGCATGGGTGTACACACAAGAGGTTTGATGAATGATACCTAGGTCACTTAGGTATTTATCAAGACGAGCGTCAATATATTCGCGACCATTGTCATTACGTAAGATTTTAACAAGAGCACCATATTGAGTAATGACCATCTTGTGAAAGCGCTGAAAAATAAAGAACACCTCATTTTTATGTTTCATTAAGTAAACACAGGTACAACGAGAGTAACAATCAATGAAAGAAACAAACCACGAGCAACCAAAAATAGAAACAGTAGGGCTAAGACCCAAAACATCAGTATGAATAACAGCAAACGGAACTGAGCTATGGGGGGCCATAAGAGGAAGAGTACTACAATGATATTTAGCTAGTTCACACACATCACAATGAAAACATTAAACAAAGTAGAAGACATAGTAGGAAGCAACAACTTCATAATAACGACAAGAGGATGTTCTAGCTGACAATGCCAGGAATCCAACTCAGAGGGACGAGCATCAAGAAGGGCGTTGGGAGGCCAAGCGATGTTGGATGAAGTGGAAGCAGAAGGGTCGAACACATAGAGCTCGTTGCACAGTCTACCAGAGTCAATCATCTTCCCCGTCTTTAGGTCTTGAAAAACACAAGATGTAGGAAAAAAGATCACTGAGCATCATAGAATTTGTCAGGTGACTAATAGAGAGGAGATTGCGGGTGAAAGCAGGAACATGAAGAACAGAGGAGAGGGTAAGAGAAGAGCATGAAATGGATCCTTTCCCAGCGATGGGAGATAGTGATCCATCAACAATGCACACTTTGTCCCTGATGAACATAGGAAGAGGAGGCAGGACCAAATGGCTCCGCTGGAGGTCCAAGCATCATCTGGCGTAACGCCAAAATTTATTCAACCGAAACAGCAGTAGAGTCCTCCCAAGTGTCCGACAAGTGGGCTAATCTAGGCAGAGGAGGCCTGTGTTGAGAGCGAACACCTCCC
This sequence comes from Platanthera guangdongensis, assembly GCA_039583875.1. Classification (NCBI taxonomy): domain Eukaryota; kingdom Viridiplantae; phylum Streptophyta; class Magnoliopsida; order Asparagales; family Orchidaceae; genus Platanthera; species Platanthera guangdongensis. The sequence goes on from CM077165.1 coordinate 157,207,563, forward strand.
TGGCCACCACGAGAGGCAAGGATGCCTCGAGGAGGGAAACCATGAAGCTTGAAGTAGGTATCGCTAGTATGGCGAGCCTTCCCGCAATAATCACAAACTAGGTGATCTTTCTCCGCACTCCGCAATGCTCATTCTAGTGTCACGAGCAGGACGAGCCCCAGGCTGAGAAAGAGAGACAAGGTCAGATCCCTCGGGGGCAGAGTCGGGAAGCAGAGTCAGGCGGCGATCGAATTCCTGCTGGACAAGGTTGCACACCTTGAGCAGAGAAGGCAGAGGAGAGCGGCCAAGAATCTGAATGCTGATAGGATCAAAGTCCCGATGTAAGCCGTGGAGGAACTCAAAGATGCAATTACGTTCTTCTCTTGCTCGGACAAGCACCTCATCTTCAGGAGACACTAGGGTCAGAGAATTAAAGTGATCGTACTCCTGATAGAGTTGAGTGAACTCTGAGTTGTAGGCCGAAGGGGGTCGATCACCCTGTTGCAGGAGGAACAGCTGGCGACGGAGTTGGTAGATCTGAGCTGCATTGCCGCGAGCCGAATAGGCAGTCTCTGCACGCTTCCAGATATTCGCTGCGGTATCCAAGAACGGGTATTTCCGAGAAATGGACTCCGTCATAGAGTTAAGTAGTCAAGACATCAACAGGGAGTTGTCAGACTCCCACTGAAGCCACTCAGGAGAGTCATACGCAGGAACCTTCACCGTGCCACTGACATGGCCAAATAACCGACTTTTGATAGCAAGAGAGATGGAGCGAGCCCACGGGAGGTAGTTCAAACCATCCAATTTTATAGTGGTGATTTGAGGAGTACCATGATATGAGGGGACGTGATAAGGTCCAACAGAAGCCGGAGTAGGTGAGACCACTCCACTGGAAGATATGGTGGTAGAGGACTCACTGCCCGTCATAAGGAAACCCCAAATAGAAATCAAGGAGACACCAAACAATTACCGAAGACGTGAAAGGAGAACCACCCTCATAGAAAGAGGGAAGAAGACGAGGGGACCGCCGACATCGAGAGATTCAAGACCGCATGGATCTGGCGTCTCTAGAAGAAGAAGAAGAAGAAGCGGATGGTGGAAGAGCTGGAGGCGGATGGCAGAAGGGCCGGAGGAGGACGGCGAAAGAGTCGGAGGCGGACGACGGAAGAGCCGGAGGCGGGTACGCGCTATACGGGAGCAGGCCGACGACGCTGTGCGGGAGTCCGACCGACAACGTTGTGCGGGAGTGCACTGTACCAGAGCGGCGAGAATGCGAGATCCAGAAAACCCTAAACTTTGTTTGCCTCTGATACCATGTTGAGAAAAAGAATCAATCATAGATCATTACATTAGAGGCTCTCATATATATATATGGGTGTATAAGACGATAATATAGTAGCAACATAAAAACTATTATTCTAACATATTCCAATGGTGAGGATATCCTCTCATTACGCGATGAAGATAATGTATTATGTATTTCCTGTTTTTCTTGATGTAGTTGTCTATATATAGGCCAAGTATATGTGCGAATAAATATTACAGGATAAATCAGCTCCCGATATATTCTTCTTCCTGACATGATATTAGAGCTTTAGATTGTTGGCTCCAATATTCTCCTTAATGGGGTATGTTGCCCTCACTCTGGCCAAATCTAAACTTCCAACAAAAGCAATCTGATTGGAATCATGCCACAGGGCACGTTAGGGTCTCTATTCACGCCGATCAGGAACCCAATCATGATCGGGACCGTTCATCCCGAGCGGGTCGCCGATCATAATATTTTTAGTTTTTTTTTTCATTTTTTTATTTTACATTGTAATTTTATTTATTTTGACAGAAGCAATGAATGGAGAATCATAACCGTTCGTTGCCCCTCTCTAGTCTATATACAGAGATACAAGGCTCTATTAAGAGGGATCGAAAGTTGAAGTAATGAAGTCTTAATTTTGATCAACCAGTGTTGAAGACCCCCCCTCCTCCTCCTCCAGGTGCGACACTTGGACTGTTGGACCACCCCAGACCCTTGGTCACCAGCCACATCCTCCCCCCTTTCCCCTCCAAACCGAGCAACATCCTCCCCTCATTCACCTCCAACCGGCCCCCAATAAAGCCGTACCTCGTACAACGATAGCCCCCCTTTCCCTCCTACAATCACCACCCTCTAGCAGCCCAAAACCACCACTCAACATGCCCCTCCCCAAACACCTCCAAAACAAGCCCCTCTCCCCCTCCAAATCCCCTCCGTTTTCGGTCGGCGATCACCAAAAAATATTCCCCAACCACCCACGGCGAACCCCCCCCATCACCCTCCAAGTTTTCTTTGTTTTTAGTTTTCCGGCGATCGCCAAAAAACACTTACGGTCACCACCACAGGTCAACTCTCCGGCGACCACCTCCGGCCACCACCTCACTACCCCATAACTACCTTCTGCATGACCTCCATAACTCCCAACTATCCTAAAATTACTCCCAATCATTCATTCTCGCCACTACCCCTCACGTGGAACCACTTGGCAGCCCACAACCGATCCGCCTTTCCTCCTTACAGTAACAGGACCCCTCACACCTCACCCTACCTCTCCCACAAATCATGCCCCACTCCCCTCCTCCAACTCACTTGAAACCACCTCTTCCCCTACTCCAACCGAGTATTCCCCCATTGCCCAGTCGAAATCCTAAGCCACGGAGGCATCCTCTCTTGCAGAACCACCTCCAACCGACACTCCCAGTTACTATCCTAAAGCCGTCAGCACCTCCCTTCCACCCAAAGGGACTCCAACCCCATTCTGACACCCCCTCTCTCCCCTCTCCGTCCACACCAACCATACACAACATCAACCCCTTATTCCAGCCCCTCGGAAACCCAATTATAGCTCAGTTACCAGCTGCCCAGCAGCCCAAAGATCCACCAAGAGTCCGAATTTCAGTGTCATTACTTGTCCCAATTCTGGGAGATCCTTTCCAAGCCTTCTACTACTACTACTACTACCGTGTAAGTTTATTTGTTTCGAAGTTAATTCTTAGTATTTAATTAAGTATTTATTTCCTATTCAAAGAGTATGTCGTTTGTAATTGTTGTTTCAAACTCTTGAATTTTTGTGAGTTTTCATTTACTAGCTATTTGATTTCAAACACTCTTTCATATACAATGTCTTGTGCTTCCTAGTTTGTTTTCTTTATCTATTGCGACTCAGTTAGCATTTTGATTTATAAATAAAAATATATTGTTGCAAGAAAGATATATTGCCGGAAAGTACGTTTGCATATATTTCACATGCGGATCAGTTGGTGATGAGGGCAGACATTAAGTGCCTCTTATCAAGGAGGTCGAGGGATCGAGCCCTCGCCTCAACACCCCGCCGCACCGAGAACACGTGCGGAGATGGGTTGTGGTGCGTATGGGCCCCGCGGATCCATGTTGTGGCGTCGGCTGTAAGGGCGGGACTCTGGATCCAAAAGGGAGCAGTTCCCAGGCCTCCGGCCCAGAACAGAAACACTGAAAAATAATGATTACGAGTGGTTTTGAGGAGGTTAATGGGTGAATAGTGAGTGGTGGAGCAGTTATGGTGTATGAGGTGGTAAGGAAAATTAGTTACCTTGGCTTCGACACCAAGGATCCCCAGAATCAGTATTGTGACAAGACCGCGAGATCCCGGAGTTTCTATCCAAAAGCTGCAATATCTGAAAATCAGCCCCTACCCCTATTTATACACTTAGAACCCACTACGATCGGCCATGATATTCTGAAACATAAAACCACTAAATATACATGAAATAAAATAACAAAAAATAAATTAAAAATATGACGTCGTTCTGAACGCGACTACCGCTCAGATCGTCCATCCGACGATCCCAACTCTGCTTCCCGTTTAAGTAGACTCAGGCTCTGATATGGGTCGGCCCGCACGTGAAATTTGATCCCCATCGGATTTCCTTGAATTCCAGATTAGGAATCTCTACCGCAAGAGAGGAGATATGGCTGGAGACATGGTGTTGTGAAGATCATTGGTTGAGATGTCTATGCTTTTAAAAACATATTTTCTCAGGGTCCAAACTTGATGCAAAATGAACATGTGATACGAAGCGACCTTGACTATTTTTATTAGCACGTCCTCTAGTGTGCAAGTGAATTGTCCATTGAGAATGTCCACAAACAGGACCAATGTCTGAGGAAGGTATAATAGAGGGTTGTTGAAGGAGATCTTAAGAAGGTGTTGACATGAGCTAAATTGTAAGAGGAATGAATTTGAGGAGCAGTTAGTAAAATCTAAAGGGGCCAGAAATGTCATAGCATATGAAGTGTCAGATCTAACCATGTTGATGATGTGGGATATGAGACATTAGCATACCGATCACAACCGCCTTTGACCTCGGCCACCATGAGATTAAGCTATTGATCATAACCAATAGAGAATTTTTTTAGTAAGCTATGAAAACAACCCTAACTCCTAGCAGACTTCTAGGATGAAAAAATTCTACATGAAAGGAGAAGCAAGAAAGAACTGAATCTTGCATCAAAATTGCCAGAAAAGTTATTTGACTTCAGTAATAACTTAGACACTTAAATATCGGAGATGCCTTTTTGGAGCATGTGGAGTTCTATTGGAAACTTCATAGTTAAGCATGCTCTGGTGGGAGTAGTCCGAGGATAGGTGACCTCATGAGAAGTACTCGTAGGCCACCTAAAATGAGAAAAAACCATGTGGTTCAACTTTGTATGGGCTTGGTTGAATTAAATCGAACAATACCTTTGATATTATGGTGGTTGAGTCGCTACAAACGAAATCATAGTTAGACCTTCTGCAGTATGTGTGGTTTGGAGACGAATCACGCGAAAACTGGTGGGCCTGTGATATCCTAAATCCAATGAGGGTTGTCCGATAAGGTAGGGGAGTGTATTCGGGAGCGGTATAGCCCAAGTAAAGCAGCTCCTAACAGACTTCAAGGATGATAGAATTCTAGGTGGGTGCGGGGGTTGCAGGAATGAACTGAATCTCACATTGGAATTGAAGGAAAAGTTATTAGGCTTAAGTAATAACTCAGACCCTTAAATATCAGAGGTGCGGAACTTGTGGTGGACCTGTGTCAGACACTTTATAGTTAAGTGTGCTCTGGTGGGAGCACTTTGGGATGGGTGATCTCTTGAGAAGTGCGCGTAGGACACCTATGAAAGGGGACAAAACCAAGCGATTTAGCTTAATATGAGTTGAGCTGAACCAAAGCGGACAATACCTTTAATATTGTGGGGGTTGAGTCATTACATTAATTGTTTCATTTTCTCTACGTATGAGAGAGTTGAGTTCAGTAAGAAGATCATATAGGTGTTACAGGCTGTATTTCCCTGAATAAAATTATTTAAGCCAGTCTCTCATCATCTTAGTTGAGCCATGTTCCATGATGAGTGTTGAAGATGGGCCCACCGACCATAGAAAGGTAAAGACCGACCATATAAAGGTCAAGACCCGGGCCCAAAGCCCGACTACAGTCGGTGCACCTCAACCCGCTCTCCGACTTGGATATAAACCGTGTGACAGGTTGTTGAGGCCGGGAATCGATCTGAGGACCTCCTTTATAAGAGGATTTTATCTCCTCCTCTCATACCCAATTGCAGTGGCTGTTCTCGGTGGTAGATGGCGAGATCGGGCCGGAAATTGATAGATCCGGCCACATGGGAGTAGATCCGGGCAAGGGATGGTTGGATCCGAAGTTTGGAAGCGGATTCGGGCTAAGAGAGGATATATGTGTGGTGGGGATGATGAATGGATGGTGGAAATAACGGATCGGGGTTGGACCATCCGGATTGGGACGGTTTTGGCAAGGGGAGGTGGAGGGGAAGTGGATCCACGGAGGGGGGGGGGGTGAAGGAGGTGGTCGACCTGTGGTAGGAAGAGGGGTAGCCGGTTGTAGAGGGGGCGTGGGAGGGAGGTGGCGACTGTGGGAGACTCGTCGGGGATGGGGGAGGGCCACCGGGTGGTCGGGTGAATGAGGAAGAGAGGGGCGGACTGGGCGGCTGCAGGTGGACAGCAAGTGGACAGCAAGCCGACGACTTAGAGGTGGTTTTGGAGGGTTGCAACGGGAGGATCGGGGGTTTGAGAGGTAGAAAACGATAGCAAGAGTTAGGGAAAGATAGGGAGAGAAAACCAACCAAGGAATCTTCACCTAGGGCTTCACGACGTCGGCATCGAGGGGTGATCGCTGGAATCCGGGAAGACTATCTCCAAAATTCTGCAATGCCTAGACCAGCCCCAGATCACATCTATTTATAATAAAATAAAGATTATGGCATCCCTCATCAACGACTATGATTGGTCGGAGGTAAGACTACTCAAATACATCAAAATAAATGCAAACATAGGAAAATAATATATCAAATCGATTCACAACGCGAATCCAGACACATCTGCGGAGTTTGATCATCGATCTGGGCACGTCATATATGGTAAGTCGCCAAATCAACCCCGAATGGGTTCAAAACTTATCCTCGTCTCTGCTCCGCATCAATCTCTCCGGCTTGAAAGAATTCATCTCCCGAGGAATTGGGATCGGAATTCTCTCGATGAATGCCAGGTATAACTCGAAGAGGTCCATCGAAAGTCGTCCAAGTGTCTTCGACAGACGAGTGTACTTGCCAATCAACTCTCCCTGACTGAAAAGTTGTCATCTCTGGTGAATGGAGACGACCGTGCTGAAGTCAAAGTCCAGTGGAGAATCGATCAAGCTCTGCTGCAAGTATCTAAGCGTCGTCTGCATCGGTGCGACCCCGCCAATGTACCAAGTAGCGACAGCGCGACCCATCTGTGGTAGTAACAAGCTGGTGGGATCTGAACTCTGTGATGCTCTCATCACTCATCTCTCAAGTGGTGGATCTCAGTGCGATCGGTGGTGCCGTCGGTGAAACCAAAGAAGACGAATCCTCAGGTGGATGGGTGTGTCAGCAATATGTGGACTGTGGTGGCTATCAGATGTAGGTGGACTATGAGGGTGGTAAGACAACGAGAGTGGGGGTGGCGACGGTTGGGTATTTCCACTGCTCGGACCCACATACTCGTGAGGCGCGTAATATGGTGTCAGATCCTGAACATTAAATACTGGATGAATTCTCATACTTGTCGGGATATCGAGCTGGTAGACGTTTATTCCAATGCGACTTATAATAAAGTAAGGGCCCATTCACCCGACGCTTATTTTTTTTGGCAGGCCCCAAAGGGAGCCTCTCAGAGCGGATTCACACCATTACCTTTTCACCAACTTGAAATACTTGCTCTCGTTTTCGCCTATCTGCATGAGTTTTATAATTATCATTACTCGTTATTATCCGTCAGCGGACCGAATCATGCAACTCATGCAAATGTCGTGCAAAAGACTCAGCAGACTCATACAGGTAATGCAAATGATGCAAATACAACACGATAGACACGGTACACTCACTATAGGAAAATATCTAATGATGACCAAGATGTCTCTAAAATGTGGTGGCCTATCAGGAGGTTCTTTCGGTGGAAAATAAAAATATTCATCTAGTGGACGACGAATACCAAAAAGACTTCTTGGGACAGCAATACTGAGTTGTAAAACTCTGAGAAGCCAAATACATTCCAAGGGTTGTGAGCTATCGGGCGGCTCACCTGGTGGTATATAGAAAAATTCATCCTAAATAATGTCATCACTGAAAGTACTGGTGCAGGTGAGGACAAAAGAACATAATGTATGGGTGTGTCGAGTACTTCTCAAATGATAAGGCCCGTCAGACGGCTCTTCCGGAGGTATATAGGAGAAGTCCTCTCGAATATTCAGCTTGCTGGTGCGAAGGTACAAGTCAAGCATGCGAAGTATAGTGCTCCTTGGGAAGAAAAGCTCGTCAAATGGGTCTCTCGGGGGCTCAACAAAGGGTTTCCTAAGGGGGTCAATAATGACAAAATGATCCGCTTAAAGAAAACTGCCACTAACAATAGTGTCTACGAAAATAAATGGGACATCCACAACAAATTGAATGCTAGACTCGTGACCCTCCCAAGGGAGTAGTGGATTTTCAAGAGGCTCATCGGGTGGTTCAATGACAAAGTCAATAATAGTGGGATGATCCTCCGGATGAATGTCGATGATAGAGGTAGTGTCCTCATAAGCAAGTGAAGCAGACACTGGGAGGTCAACACTATGATTTCGGCTCTTGGTCGCAATATGGATCGGGACAATGCTAAGGGAAGAGTAAGAAAAATCCATACTCAATAGCGGCCTGTTAGGTATAATGTCAAGGCCCATCTTTTTAGTTGACTGGGAAACTAAGTCTATGTGAGGTGTATAAGGTGGATATACCACTACTGTGTCACTGAATCGCTCGTCCCCACTCTCGTGACCAAGCTCCCTAATCATATTAGTATCACTCTCCACCTGTATGAAATGGTCATGATCAGACTGTACTCTAAGGTCAAGTGGGAACCGAGTCTCATCCGGACTAAATAAATCAAAAGCAGGTGTCATGTCTTTCATGTCAGTAGGAGCACTACTAGACATGTCAGTGGCTTGACTTAAATCCCTACGCTTCCTCCCATTGATTTTTCTTAGGGAAGATCTCATGTGATCAAAACAAACATCCAAGCGGTCAAGTTGATAAAAAACTAACCGTTGAAATTCGACCTCAGGTATTTATGTTAGTGGAACATTAGGAGGGTCTTGATATGTGATATGATCTTGGCGATGGTGATCTCTATAGGGCTCCTGAGAGTAACCTAGACGATCATCCCTAATATAATCAGATCGTGCTCATGGGTGGACATATTCCCTACGGACGGGCGACGATGGAAGAAGATGATCAACATAATAGTATGAGAACCTCTCTAAAGGAACCCAATAGGGTTGAGCATGTACTAAGTTTGATTCCTCTAATAGTGGAGAAATGTAACGATGCCGACTTGAATGGTACTCAGTCCTACCATCATGCGATCGTGGAGAGGTGTAATGATGATAATGTGAGGATCTTTCATCATGGTGTTCGTCTCTAGCATAATGGAATCGTCTCGAGGGTCGACACGATCTCGGGAAGTAGTGTGCCGCATACGATAATAATCATCATAATAACGTGTCAATTTCTCTGAAGTCGCGCTATGAGATCGGGTATATGCGGACTTGGAATCCCCAAATAAAGGAGAGGAATGCCGACGATAATTAATCATGGATGTGTTGAAATTTGTGAAGTGAAAGTGGTTGATAGGCAGGCCGGGCGGCCTGCGCGGACAGAGTCTGCGGACTGGGCGGACTGGGCGGACTGCTGTTATGCGGCCTGGTGATAGGCCTAAGATCTGGCTGTTCTTCTGAGCGGCCTGTGCGGACTAAGTCCGCGGTCTGGGCGGACTGTTGTCTGCGGATAGAGCGTTGGCTGCCTTGCTGGCCTGGCCTTGGTTGAGCGGCCTGAGCGGTCTGCGTCCGCGGCCTGGGCGGACTGCTGTCTGCGGACAGGATGTCGGAGGCTTGGCTGATTGAGGAGCGGCCTAAGCGGACAGCGGTTTGCAGGCTGTAGGCAGTGCTCTGTTCAGTGGTCGTGTTGCAAGCTTGTGTTAACCGACAGATTGGGTCCTATCCGCGGGAGGCTTGCGGACTGGCGTGTCCGCGGTGTCCGCTGTTGCGGACTGGCCTTAGGAGTTTGGCTGTGGCTTTGCCGAGCTCTGCTAGTACAGCAGTATTGGTGTTGTGGCGGACTGGTGTGTGGAGTCCGGCAGTTGGCCGTTTGGGTAGCCATGCGAGGATGCTTGCGGATTTTGCCTTGACTCTGGAGGAGTGTTGGCGATTTCGCTTTTGGGTGGTCGGCGGACTGAGCCTTGTCCGCCGAGCTCGCGTTAGACCCTTTGTGATTTACTGGACTTGGTCACATTCTGTGACAAGTCAAGTGTGTTCGTTGTATCCGACAAGCCCGCTGTTGACCGGGCGGACAGTTGCTAACCCTGCCTTTGGTCGTGGGCTTGTGGCGGATGGAGGCTTGGTCTTGTACTATGCGGACTGCCTCTCTAGTGTGCGGACTGTTGTTGAAGGGTTGTGGCTGTCCATATGGTGATGTTGCGGACTCTGCGGACTGTGCGGACTATACCTAGTCCGCATAGTGTGAGGCAAGTCCGCCTTGTTGAGATCTTGCCTTGCTCCTGGCGGGTTTTCCTTGGAATCCGGCTAAGTCCTTGCGGACTCAGCGGACGGGTGTTTGTTAGCGCGCGGGCTGGGGCGGTGTCTCTATCCACTAGGGCGGTGACCACACTCCTCACCTCGCCTATAAATAGGACCCCCCTGGCACGTCTACAGTAACTGAGTGAACAGTAAGTGGGGGCTCGTCAAAGTGCTGCGGTCTCAGTTTTCTATCCGCGCGGATTGAATCAGAGTTAACTGTTTGCTGTGTGCAGGTCGCGCGGCTAGCTTCAAGGAGCCAGGAGTTTGGCTTTGACTTCGGTCAAGTACTTGAAAGTGTGCGGTCTCTGCGGTTTCAGCAGGTCGCTCTGCGGCTTGTCAGTTCTCTGCTTCAACTTTGCAAGTTCCAATAACCTTGTCCGCCAGTCTCAGGCGGGTAGGCGGTCTGTTCCTCAGTTCCTCGGCAGTAGGCGAATAACGGTGTGTCCGCGCGGCCTCGCGGCTTCGGCGGACTCCGTGTCTATTCGGCATGTTGCAGCTTCAGCTCGGGCGGCTTCAGCGGACTTGGCGACTTCGTCGGTCTCGGCGGTTTCCAGTGCTGTCCGTCCGGCTTGTTTTTTGTGCTTTCTGTTATAGCTGATTGTACTAGCGAAATCATGTCTCGCTACGTATACCTCGTCTTGTAAAGAAGTATAATGAATATAAGATCTGCTTGTTCTTCCATGTGCTTGGTGTGTTGAGCTTGCTTCCTGATTTTCCGCTAGATCAAAGTGTGAGCTGGGTAGTGCCGAGAATATTAATTTGGCTTTGGGCTATCTTGCTGACCACTTTGAGAAAATTTAACAGGATGAACCTAAAGACTCTATATGACCTACCACTACATATATAAATGTGGCCCAAACCTGTCTCTGATACCAAAAATGATGTAGCATAGGCTAAGGAGTACACAAAACCTAGACCTCTAGGTGAACATACAAATGTGACGCACTGATCCTAAGGCTACATGTAATGAAGCCATCGGATACGGCGACAAATAAATTAGAGCAATGTAATTTTAATATCATGCAAATTAATAAAAGAGCAAAAACGAGCATTTAATTTTAACAATTTTGTAATGGTCTTCCTCCGCTCGGAGGACCAAGGCCAAGCGCATGGCGAATAAATTCCATCTGCAATTATTAGTGTATTGCAACAAAGTTCTACAAGTACAAGTCCAAGCAAGCACAATAATCAATCCAATAATAATGTCAAATCACATAAACCAATACAACAAGTGACTCACTAAGTAGCGGGCTGACCGAGATACTGAAAATTCCGAAGCCGGAGGCGTAGACCGGCGATCGAAAGTGGAATCGTCGGCGTGAAAATAATGGCGGTGGCTGTCCTCAGCGGTGGATGGCGAGATCGGGCCGGAAATTGATAAATCCGGCCACGTGGGAGTAGATCCAGACAATGGATGGTTGGATGTGATGTTTGGGAGCGAATCTGGGCTAAGAGAGGATATATTAGTGGTGGGGATGATGAACGGATGGTGGAAATAACAGATCGGGGCTGGACAGTCCAGAGCGGGACTGTTTTGGCAAGGGGAGGTGGAGGGGAAGCGGATCCACGGAGGGGGGTGAAAGAGGTGGTCGGCCGGTGGCAGGAAGTGGGGTAGCCGGTTGTAGAGGCGGCGTGTGAGGAGGCGGTGGTTGTGGGAGACTCGCCGGGGATGGGGGAGGACTGCTGGGTGGTCAGGTGAATGAGGGAGAGAGGGGAGGACTGGGTGGCTGCAGGCGGACAGCAGGCCGGCGGCTTAGCGGTGGTTTTGGAGGCCTGCGGCGGGTGGATCGGGGGTTTGAGAGGTAAAAAACGAGGGCAAGGGTTAGGGGAAGGATAGGGGGAAGAAAACCAACCTAGGAATCATCACCTAGGGCCCCTATCACATCTATTTATAATAAAACAAGGATTAGGGCATCCTCCATCAACGACTATGATTGGCCGGAGGTGAGGCTACCCAAATACATCAAAATAAATGCAAACATAGTAAATTAATATATCAAATCGATTTGCAACGCGAATCCAGACACATCTGCGGAGTCCGATCGTCGATCCGGGCACGCCATATATCGTAAGTCGCAAAATCAGCTCCGAACGGGCCCAAAACTCGTTCTCGTCTCTGCTCTGTATCAAAATGTTTGTTCATCTAGAAGGCATTTTAGAAAAAATTAACCCATTGAGGACAATTGTCACGAGAAGTAAGAGAGATGTGAAGCTCCTCCAGATTTGAAAGGAGGGTGAGTCGAGACTGCTGGAGCAATGCTCGAGGAAGCATCCGATGAGATGGCCATATCAAAAGTCCCAAAAAAAGTTCAAGAGGATTCTTGAAGGAAGATAATGGTTTAGAAGGCAGAACCAAAAAAGAGTCTTGAAGTTGGAACCAACAGAAGCAGGTCTCAAAAATGGAACCTGCGAAACCACATGGAGTTAGCAAGATTATCGAAACCCTGGGAGGTTGTTTGGATTTACAGTACCTCAGATGGAGATGTAAAATAGATCAAAACCACGGGAGGAGGCAAATGGCCTATTTGTACGAAATATGTACACGACTAGAGTTGGATATGGCCCTAAATAAGGAAAACAAAACGAAGAAACTAGAGATACAGCTAGATATATTTAAAGTAACAATGTATTTAAACATAATAGCACAATTATACACTATATGTGAATTGATTATTCATGGTGATGTAAGTTAACCAAACACTGCACATAAAAAATAGCAGTTCATTCTTTCATTATTTTATATGAAATAAGGAAAATTCAATTACATTACTCCAACAATACCGAAGACGTCCTGTGCTCTGGTTTATCTCAGAAGCCATTGATGAATCTAATTCACTGTATTCAACAACCGTAAGAGGCCCGCCTCTTCCTCGTTGCACAAAAACACCAACCTTCTCCTGTGGATATGCCTGTAATCACATCTATTAGATTCTGAACTTAGTATTTAAGGTAACTGCATATAAGTTTAACATAAATGAATAAAGTCACATAAAGGCAGCTAAGCAATCAAATAACAAATAGACTGTAAAGGCAGAGTAGTCCTTTTGTGTGCATGCACAGACAATATACATCATTATAAGAATGCTCTTTTTATATAAGAATTTGCAAGAAAATTATGTTTAATTAACCTCATTTGCACACAACAATATACATCTAAATTAGGAAACGCATCAAAAGGCAATGTAATTAGCATTAATTACGATATAAAAATCACTCCATGTTGGAAGATTGTGATGATAATTCAAATATTTTAGTATGGATTGTTGAGTAAATGTGCTCCAAGATGGATGGCTGACATGGTGATCCATGTGCTCCAAAATGATTGGTTTTAGATGGTGATTTGTGGGCAAGGACAATCTAAAATAAGCCAGCTAACATTTCCCCCAAGTTCATAAGTGAATGTCTTTCATTCTCAGCTTGCCTAATATTTCCTGAAATCTTCATGTTTATAACGAATCTTATGTTGACATATAAAGAGTGTTAATCAATCCACTATTTAGCTTCTCTTTTATGAAGTAGGCGTATAAAGAGTACATCAATCCATTCTTTAGCTTCTCTTTATGAAGTATCAACCAACTTAAATATGTTTTAAGGTCTATTTGGGAGAGCGGTGGCGGTAGTGAAAGGAGTGGTGGTAAATGAAGAGTTGCAAATGTAGCTATAAGAATCTGGTTGTTGCAAATGAAGATCTGTTTGCAGTGACGGACCCAGGATTTTGTGTGACCCGGGCACCACGTAAAAGAATTAGATTTTTGATTCATGGACAAATATAACACATAGATCTTGCTACTATCATCCTCATTACAGGCTAATATGAGAATAGAATCACATGCTTCTTGCCTCTTTACATTCTCATGAAAATGATTAGAATCTTTATACCAATATTCTGAAGTATGATAACTATTCTTGTTGCAAAAATAACATGGATCTTCAGTATACCTTATATATTCATTGTCTACATCCTCCACCAAATCATTGGTTTTCTCATAATCTAATCTTTGTTTCTTCTTTTCCAAGAAAATCATAGTTTGAAGGAATTTCTCCAAAGGCTCTTGGTTCTTAGTTAAACTTTGTTCATAGTTTTTTAAAGAAACCATAAGGCCATCATTATCATGGATTCTATATCCAAAGGCTCTTGGTTCTTAGTTAGACTCATGATTGTCAGGATCGCGAGTAAATCGATCCAAATTTTGTAAAGCAATCCTCGATCCAATCCTACCATCCGATCTGATCCAATCTTGAAATGATTTCATCTAGGATCTCGATCCTGACAACCTTGGTTAGACTTTCTCCAACAATGTTTTCTAAATTAAGGAAACAAATTCCCATTCAATTATTATTATAATCTACATTAACTAAATGCCAGCAGTGTGCTTTTGATTTATCAATGTCAATGAACATTAACTAACATTGAAAGATCTTATTATTATCCCTGTTTTGCCTTATTTTATCAATAATCCAAGACTATATTTTATCCAACATTTAAGCAAAAGAAAATGCTGAGCTTGTCCTGCTGGGATAAACGTAGGTTAAAATGCCCATATACTCATACTTCACAATTGAAGAAGCTACAAAGCTATGTAAAGCACTTCCATGGATGCATCAGATTTGATTATACCCATCCTCTCAAAATGCTTCCATAGTTTCAGGAAAGGTCGAACAACACCCCGTTAAAGAAAATTACCTCGTCCTCCTGCCGCTGATTGTTGGAGTTTATCTGCTCCATCGAAAGCTGTGACTACCCGTTGTTGATTCTGAGCTCTTCTAACCTCATGAGAAAAGCTTCAACAACGTTATCCCGTGACTCCACAATTCTCTGATCTCGCTTGTTCCCAGAGATGAAGACCCACCGTAGAAGCTCTGCTGCCCTGAAGATCCCACATCGGCATCAACGCTATTACGATCCTCAAACGAATGGTAGACAACAAGATTCCCAGCCTATGAAGCCTTCAATCCATTTCTCCCACCCATTGTGGTTGTAACCTAAGGGAGATGAAGGCCCAGAGGTGGAAGGTGAGTCCAGGAAAACCGATGCTTGACGGTGGCAAAACGCGGGCGAAGAAGATGAAACGCAAATAGGGTCAAGTTGCTCATTGAAATCGCCATTGAGGAAGGAATCGAGGAAACTTGGAAGGAATTAGAGCAGCGCGGCTGCTCTGTTTTGGAGAAAAAAAAAGCTCACGCCGCTGTCTTATTCGCAAAATTCCCAAAATTCATACCCGGGCACATGCCTGGGTGTGCCTCCATGTGGGTCTGTCCCTGTCTGTTTGGATGATCTCTATTAGCAGAGCTGTTTTGAATAGAGAAATTTTTTGAGTTGGTCCGCAAAACAACGGTGTGATACTTATGTTTTAAAAAATTGCCTAAAAAATTGATGAATCACAGGACAAATTTTTTGAATTTTTTTCTCATCAATTCAATTATAAAAAAACATGCATATATCAACTCAAACCATTAGAAAACATGCATACTACATAGAAGCTCTGTAGAGTTGTTCAGCAATGGAGTCACGCATCACGCTCATCTCATCAACACATACACGCCTCTAACAAGATTTGCATTTGATCTGACATTAGTAGGGGTTTGGCCTCGTCGTCTCTGATGTGCCTCTGGGATCAAATGTTCTATATCATCACAAGATCTGAATCAACGTCTAAGCAAGATGGGTGCCTACGAATATAACTATGCAAAGTTTGTTTCTATCACAATGGTGCGTTGTTTTCCAACTATATTGTGATATATCCCTAAGTACAGGCTGTACAACTCACTTCTTCCAAACACCAAATATTCGTTCTATGACGCAACAAGGCAAAGAATGGGACTTATTGAATCTTTCGTGCTTTCCTTGCACATGCCGACTTCCACTCACAAAATCTGGTAAATGATACCTCATATCTGAATACGATTTTAAAAATTTGCATTGTAGTGGATATTTAGCATCAACCAAATAATATTGTCCTATAAATTTTTTACATATAATAAGTATAATGTTAGGGGAAGAACAAAGTTATGCAAATCGAAATATTGAAAATTACCATGAGGTGGATATGAGAAATTGTAACTTGGGTCCATAAGTGTACGCTAAAAAATGCGACTATCATGAGTTGAACTCTCCAACCTAGCCATCACAAATGTGCAACACATATTGAAATCGCAAACTGCCAAAGCATTGGGTTGTTGTACCATGTCAACCCATATATAAAACTTTTTGTTCACTGAAACTCGTGCATCCACATGTATTCCATCAATCGCTCATATACAGTCTTTGAAATATGACATATATCGAACATCATTTAGTATTTCTTGTGGAATATCTCTGAAATGTCCATCTCTAGGCGCTGTGACATCCAAAGAAAGTTTCTTTATGGCAATTATACCCTTCAAAAAATATCTGCTTACAGTTTTCGTTGAGTGCTAGAATCGTTCGGCTGCAAATCTAGTTGATTGGTTATTGTTAGAGAATATGAGGAAAAACGATGTAAAAGCCCATGTTAAGGCTCATCTATAGGCCTGCTACTTCTTTCTTCTATTAGTCTCACATCTCTTGTATATGATTCTTTCTCCTTCTCTTCTCCAATATATTTGTACTCACTCCTGTATTTTTGATATGACAAAGTATATACAAGGTTTGACACTACGTTTATACATGGTATTAGAGGCAATCTGATCCCGGGTGGCTACCCTATTTCTAACCGCAGCTATCCGCGCGGCCTCGTCCCTTCTTCCAGCTGCTGTTCGGCGGTCTTCTCTTTTCTAACCGCCCCTTCTCTCTCTGTGGCTTCCACCTCTCCTCTCCTCCCTCCCTCTGCTTTTATAGCTCTCTTCTCTCTGCCCGGTGGGACCCTCCCCCTTCCCGTTGTTCACTCATCTAACCGTTGCAGGTTGCGTTGCCGCTGTGGATTGCCCTAACCGCTGTGGATGGCCTAACCGTTGCGGGCTGCCTAGACGTTGCGGGTTGCTTCCCGCTGCTTCTGCTCGCTGCCTCTTGCCGTTCTTTCCGCTGCTTCTGGTCACGGCTTCTAGTCGTCGTTCTTTGCCGCTGCTTCTAGTCGCTGCCCTTGCCACTGCTTCTAGTCGTTGTTCCTTGCCGCTGCTTCTAGTAGCTGACTCTGTCCGCTGTTTCTGGTTGTTTAGGTTGGTCGTTCGACCTCTCCTTCTCGCCGCGGTCTCGCCTAACCTCCTGCCCTTGGAAAGATCTTCTAGTCATTGCGGTCTTGCCCTATCCACTACCTCTATCCGCTGCTTCTATCCGGAGCGGCCTGATGTCCTGCTCGCCGCGCGCTGCCTTAGCCGCGACCTCTCTTCTTACCCTTCTCGCCGCGGACTGGTTCTTACCACTCACCTGGTGGTCTCCTTGGCGACTTATTCTAGCTTGCCGCGCGAGATTCTTGCCGCGGTCTCTCTCCCGCATGCCCTTTTAGCCGCAACGGCCTAGCATTCTAACCGCGAGGCTAGATTTCGGAGTTGTTGTTCTTGGCATTGTTCGCTTTGCTTCTGTCTCGCCTTCTGCTTCTGATTCGACAACTCTTCCCGGAGCAGATCGTGTTCCTCCCTTAGAGCTCTGTCATGAATTACGTATTACCACCATTTCTCTCCGTGGAAAACCAAATTTTGTAGAATGGGTTAACGACATTCGCCATGTGCTGCAAACTAAAGGTCTCCTTCATCACCTGACAAGGCCTCCTCCCACTGACCCGACTGATGAGTGGATTCGGGACGATGGACGTGTCCAATCTTGGTTTCTCAATTCTTTGGACACTGAGCCGTATCAAGTGGTCATGTATCACGAGACGGCTCACGCTATATGGACTGACCTCCATTCTCTCTACTCTGGGAAGGACAGTCTTCAGCACTTATTAAACATTCTTGCCGATCTTCAGTCTCTCGACCCTGAAGCTACTGGTGACTTGACGTCATTTGTTGCTCGGGCTGAAATTCTTGTGGAGGCTTGGATCCAGCATCAGCCACGCACCATTGACTTGGTTATTCAACGACAACAGAAAGAAGCAGTTGGGATTGCTATGATGATGGCCCGTGTTCCACCACATCTTCATAATGTCCGCGCTCATATGCTATCTTCCGTGGTTACTCCGTCCCTCTCAGACGTTTGCTCGATACTTCTGAAAGTTACCCCTCCTCTGGATGCTCCACCTCTCTCTCTAGCTCTCCTTCAGCAACCCGTGGCTACTCTTGCTCCTTCTACTCACAGTCATCCGGCTGGTTGTGGTCGCCAGTCTGGGGACGGGGTCGTGGTGGTCGTACTCTCTTCAAGTGCTCTCATTGCGGCAGGGATGGTCATCTAGAGGCCACCTGCTACCGCAAGCATGGTCTACCCCCTCACCTTGCTGCTTCGGCTACTCTCGTACCTCCCTCTGCCACTAGTGAGGATATTGCTGCTCTACTTGCTCAACTCCATCAGCTTCAAGGGGTAGTTAGTCATTCCTCTGGCTCAGTAAGCTCGATTTAAAGGTATATATTGCCTCACACAGCTCTTCATGGATTGTGGATTCGGGTGCTACACATCATCTCTCCGCAAAAGCCGCCTCAATACTGAGATTCTGCGTATCCCAAGTTCATCACCGTGGCTAATGGTGACACGGTCCCAATTACTGGCACTGCTCATCTGTCTCTTACTTCTTCCCTCTCATTATCCTCGGTTCTTCATGTTTCAGGATCACCTTTCAATCTACTTTCTGTTAGCCATCTTACACATGATCTTGATTGTTGTGTTACTTTCTCACGTTCTTCCTTTGTTATGCAGGATCGACTTACGCAGAATATACTTGGTAAGGGTGATTGTCTAATGGGTTGTATTTTCTCGATGTTCCTCCCGCTGCTCTCACACTGTCTCCTCCACTGATTGGTATCGTCGTCTAGGGCATGCTCCTCTTCCGATTCTCAAGAAAGCTCTTCCAACGATTCCCGTTCAGGAGTTTTTTTGTGAACCATGTATTTTTGGCAAACAACATCGTGTATCTTTTACTTCTCCTAGTACTCCAAGTGATACCCTTTTATCTTTAGGGCATTCTGATATCTGGGGACCATATAAAATCCCTAGTGTTTTCGGTTATCGTTATTTTGTAACATTTATTGATGATTATTCACGGGTCAAGATGCTCTGACCATCCAGATGGAGTTCGAGCTTGAGATCAAGCTCGATGTCAAGGACGGATGGAGTGTTACAGATCCTCCGTCATTTATCTCATATTATGTTATGATTATTACTTATATGTTGAGTCGAGTCATAGTTGTCGAAACGTCTAGGTGTTTTTATAATTTGACGAATGTTTGTGTTATTTACCGTTATGTCATCAACGCCTATATAGGACCCTTGAGGTCATGTAAGGATGGGCGAGAAATATTAATCAAGTTCTTTTTATCTCTCTAACTTCCTCTCTCTAGTTCTACTCTTCTCACCCTCTCCCTTCTAGTATTTTCATCTCCTCTCATCTCCTTCGCCATTTCTAGGGCTAACAACCCTTGTATCCTCACCTCCATCCACATCTCCCTCTGATACCAAATATATTACGTGCCTGGATGGTGGGTTGTCGAATAATGACGGAGATGCGGATGGAGGTGGGGATACAATAGTTATTAACCCAAGAAATGGTGGAGGAGATGAGGGAAGATGAAAACCCTAGAAGGGAGGGAGTAAGAAGAGAAGAGCTAGAGAGAGTAAGTCAGAGATTTAAAGAGAACTTGATTAATATTTCTTGCTTATCCTTACATGACCCCAAGAGCCTTATATATATAGGCGCCGATGGCATAACGGTGAATAACACAAACATTCATCAAATGATAAAAACAACTAAACACTTAGACAATTATGACTCGATACAACATGAATTGACTCGACATATAAATAATAATCATAACATAATACGAGATAATTGACAGGGGATCCGTAACATAATGTCAAGAAGTATTGTGATTTTAGTATTGTGATTTTACACGTGCCCGAGTGTTTCATCCCATATAATACCTTCTTAGTCGACATTTTGTCATACCCAAAATTAGCATAAAATTATCGGAATGGTATGAAGATCTTATCTTCCAAATATCCATGTATGAATATATAGTTTAGGACAAACAGTTGTAAATTTCAATTAAACGAGGTTGTAAGAAACAACAAGATTCTCATAGTAGTCTAGATAATCCACTCCATATGCATGCATATGCCCTTCTGCTAGAAGCCTTCATTTATATCTCTTGAGAGATCCATGAACAACTTCACAACTTGCACCGAATATTTAACTTTGTAATGCTATTGGATGGTTTAAGCATATAAGTAGAATTTATGTTAGTGGGAATTTCAATGTCAAGGGAAAAATATATGGGAAATACAAGATGGGAAATGAGGCACTGGCTTCTTAGAATTCTCAAAGTTTTCCACAAAGCAATATAACATACTTCATGCTCATCAATTTCATCATTGCCCGCTCCACTCAAACATGCATTTGATACCAAACATCACAGAGGATTTATGTTGCCGAATCTAGGCAGCAATTAAGTGTTTTTCACTCAACACCGATAATCTTAAGACTTGAGCACAAATGGGAGAAGTGTTCCATTTTATAACCCCAAAACTCTACAATCTTATATTCGTTGAAATTCCTAGAACCTTCTACGTCTTTCCTAGAATATTTACATGATAAAGAATACAATATTCTAGAGTGATCTACAATAACCCGGATCACTCTAGATTCATAGCCATCTCCACTTATCTAGAGTTCTCCACGTCCTTCGAGATTGCTCTAATCGTGTACGGGCCCACCGTGATCTCTATAACCCAAAACAACCTCCCACCGTAGGTCTAGTGGTTAGCCTTGCGTGCCTGGATGTGTCAAGCGTGAGCTATGATCTCGTGACCTATTGGTGGAGACCGGCCCCGATCTGGTCGTCGCAAAAGTTCCCGACGCCACACCCGTCCAGGCCTCTATCGGCCCTGAATTTACATGTTTAGTTTGTCATTTTGTAGTTTGTTTAAAAAAAATATATGTATATATATAATTACATAAATATATATATATATAGGTGTGTGTTTGAATGAGTGTGAATATATATATATATATATATATATATATATATATATATATATATATATATATATATATATACTTTATATTATAAGGCAGACCTAATGCACGCATAGGTTAACAGCCGGTCCAGTTCAGCATCCTGCTCAACAGTTCATCTTCCCTATCTCCCGATCCCGCACTGGCCGCCTTCCGCAGATCGGGGTTCCGCCATTTTCGGCCCCAACTCGAGCTGGATTCACGGTCGCCCACGACGCCGAAGCCTCCGACCACGTTGATCACGCTCGCTGCCTCAACTTTAGCGGTTTCCGCATCTATCCACTGCGGCCACGAAAGAGCTCGCCATGGCCTTCCTCCCACAACCGCCGGATCGTGTGCAGTTTTCTCTTTTTTTCTTCTGATATTGTTTTCGAAACCCTATATCAAGGGAATCCCTGTAATCGTTTTTTTTTTGTGATTGATGAACATTGAAGAACATTCATGTGATTGTTAATTTCGTTTGAGGTTGATGTGTGCTTCCCGATAGTTTTAGGCGTGAATTAGGTGATGAATGTTGAGTATTAATGAGATTGTGAATGGTTGATTTCCGGTTTGAGGGTCCTATAGTTGGTGATTAATGAAATTAGTTCGGTTGTTCCCTTTAAGAAGAAGGTGAACAGTGACATTTAGCTATTAGTTGTAGTTGCTGCAGTTCATATTAGGAAATGATGAATAGTTGCGTTTGAGTTGTTTGTTGCCTTAGAGTCCAGAAACATAGGTCTGGTGATGTTTTTTAATTGCTGGATGTTTCAATCCGTCTGCTCTGTTCCGTTAGAGAAGATGAACAGTAGAATGTGAGTGTTCTGTTTAGATAATTGGATTGATTCTGTGAATAGTAGTATTGATAATTTAGGGAAGAAAAGCTAGTTGTGGCAGTTTCACTTGAAAGTTGAATTTGGGGCTTCCTATTTTTGTGCTTTGAGATTTTGTGGTTCCACCTTAGTGTTAGAGATTTCGTGGACCCACTCTTGTGTGTGAGAGCGATTGAATTTAGGTTGTTTAGTTGTGGCTTCCTTACTTTGTTGAGTGATTCCGTGGAATCATCTCGTGTGAGGGAGCGACTTAATTCTATGGTGTCCGTGTGTGACAGTGGCTGACCTCGGAGCGAGATTGAAGGTGACGAGGAGTTCCTCGCGTGATCGTCATCGACTTCGAGTACGGAAGACGTCTCTTCCGTGGGTAATTGTTTCTTTCCTTTCTTTTGTGTGTGCCTCTATATTTTCTCGTAGATAATAGACTCATTGCTGGGTTTTTGCCCGAGTTTTGTCAACGAACGCTACGTCGAAAACTCCAAATGAAAACGTATTTGGAGTTCACGATTTTCGTTGTGCTACGACAAGGGAAACGAAACGAAAGTTCGAACTTACTTCCCCGGATTTAAATTTGAACCATTTTTCAAGTAATTAACGAAAGTAATTTTGTGTTTTTTTCAAAAATCTAAGTTGCGTGATTTCTTAAGTAAATGCAACGCCCGCTCAAATCTTTTTTTTAAAACATATTTTGTTGCATTTGGTTAGAGTTTCCTAGAAAAAACTGACAGGTGCGCAAACCTTACGCGCCGTCCTGCATCACCTATGACACATGCATGTTTTTTAGAATGCATGTACATTCATGCATGTATGTTCTATAAACAAGCAAGTATGATAGCTTGCCATGCATGCACGTATATCTTGATTATGTTTGCATGTTATTCTGCTAAGCATCCAAGTTTGATAGACATACATGTATGAAGGGATGGATTTAATATAGGGCGAGTGTGATCGGCTGTCCACACAGAGAAAAAAAAATATTTTGTGAGATTAGGTTAGATTCCTCGGTCTCTCCTCTCTGGGCGATGAAAATGACGGAAGTGCCTCTCTGATCTGGAGGTGACTACGGAAGCGAGATTAGGTACTACTCGCGACCTCACATTCCCCTCTTAGACGACGACAACCGCTGAACTTCTCTCATTCGACAACATCCTCATAGACTCGCAGTCGCAGACATTGCCCTTCTCCTCTCTAGCGGTGACGCAGGTTCAGACTCGCAGTCACCATTCTCCCCTCCAACAATGCAACAAAGGTTCGTTCAGCCTCCATTTCCCTCTTTTTTGAGAGATGTTAATCTTCTAGGTTTTTGTTCTTCCCAGTTTTCCTCTTCTCCCTGATTCTTCAGTGGATTATATTAGATTTCTTCTAAAGCAAGGATTAGCGTTTCGTGGTCATGATGAATCAAGCAACCGAGGAAATTTTCTTGAACTCCTTCAATTTCTCGCGGACCATAATGAGAACATCAATGAAGTTGTATTAAGAAATGTTCCTAAAAATCTTAAGTTAGTAGCATCAAGTATCCAAAGGGATATTATACAAGCCACAACAACGGAGAGTACAAATATCATCATTAAAGATATTGTCCAAGCTGAGTTATTTTCTATTTTAATTGATGAAGCCTATGAGTCATTTGTTAAAGAACAAATGACAATTGCTCTATGTTATGTTGATAAGAATGGAAGCATAATTGAGCATTTCCTGGAAGCATAATGGAAGCATTATTCATGTTGAAAATACTAGCGCTTCATTACTTATGGCAGCGATTGAGTATTTTTTTTGCGAAACATGGGTTGAGTATATCAAGCTTACGGGAACAATGGTATGATGGAGCTAGTAACATGCAAGGAGAATTCAATGGTCTAAAAACATTGTTTATAGAAGAAAATCAATCCGCCTATCATGTTCATTATTTTGTTCATGAACTTCAACTGACACTCATTGCTATCACAAAGAAACACACTAAGATTTGTTCTTTTTTGAACTTGGTAGCAATTATAATAAATATTATTGGGGCATCCTATAAGCGTAGAGAGATTCTCTGGGACTCTGGGAGAAGCGTTATATACAAGTTATTAGAGAAATCTCAAGTGATGAAGTTATAATAGGAAGAGACTTGAATCAAGAAAATTTTTTGAAAAGAACAAGAGATACAAGATGGAACTCTCATTATAAAACTCTCATGAGTTTAATTTGTTTGTTTTCATCAATTATTGATGTGCTTGAGGACATATTTTTTAATTAAATTTTTTTGTAATTTTAAGTTCGTCCACATTGGAAACAATTCGTGTCTACCACTACATGCATGTATGATATATATGCATGCATGCATACCACCATGCCTTGAGAGTATGTCTAATAACCATGCACGTAAATCATTTTGCCCTGCATGCATTTGTAAGTCATTTTGCTTGCATGCCTTTGTATACATGTACTAAAGATGAGTAATGGTGTGTGCATGCTAATTTCTAATTTGGGGTAACATGTCCACCATGTATTCTTTATCGCCCCTTTGGCCTACAAGCTCTTAGTTGGAACCCAAATGAGACACTTGTTATATGGAGTCATGTTGAGTTGCATAAGTTATAATATGTAGGCTCTTGATTTGTTCCAAAAAGGGCCGTAGACATGGTGAAGCCTCTCGAGTTTGGTCTTCCTAAGGTATGGTGTGATTGGTGGAGGTCTGGTCCCTTAGAATCAAACTGAGCCTAAGATACAAAACAAATCATAAAGTATGGTATAGCCTCCTGACTTTGGTCCCTTAAGACCAAAACAAGTCTAGGGCTGTTATAGCCTCCTAGGTTTGGTCCCTCCCAAGCCTATGGATTGATGAGACTCTCGATATGCGTTTTCCTTGGGCCAACCAAGCCCATTTTGAAATATAGGTCTCCTAGACGGGCAAGATTGGGGCTAATACTCTAGATAATCATATATATATATACACATATTTGATTAGCATAAATGGTGAACAATGATTAATAGTATTTATAAGAGAGTGTTACGAACCCAACCTATAGCGTCGTCGGAGGTGGCAGTGGAGGTGAAGATACAAGGGGAGATGAGCTTTACCCGTGGAGAATGCGAGTGGAAAGGAAGAAGCAGAGTCGTGCTTAACCCTAACCCTAGAAATGTGAGGAGAAAGGCACTAGAGAGAAGAATAGAACATTCATATTTCATTCATAACTTCCTACATGACCCAAAGGATATATCTATAGACTTACAAAGTGGCATGGGTGTAAATACCGAAAAATAAATAGAACAACATGAAACGATAAAGCACTATGGACTAATACATCGACTCGATTAAAAAAAGACGTCTAACATTAATACATGACGACACTAATTAACGACGTAGATTAATGGTCGTGTGGGACCATAACATCTCACCCGCCCTTCATATCGAGCATATCCTCAAGCTCGAGCGAGCTTTGCACACTGTGACCATCTGACTCCTTAATTTCCTTCCAGAACAACTTCCAGCAACGTGTTGTTGTTGTGGTGGCTGCATAGAGAGGCGGGCAATCATCATGCTCACAAATGACATTGGAGGCTACAAGGATCTGGGGTGGCAGGGCGCTACGGAAGGAAGACCGTCAGACAGAATCTCTGGACTTGGGGAGAGCATGTTATGGGCCTACTTGAGGAGTGGCTGGAGACAGAGATGACGGAGTCGGGAGATACAATAGAGCTATAACTGCGGCTGCCTAAGCGGGGCATGCTCGTTAAATGAGAGAACTTTCAAAATCTCACACAAGGGGACAAAGAATTAGAACTTCTTTCTTGCTTACTCATTCCACATAGTTTGTCTTCATATAGGCTATAATAAGGTCTTATCGTAAATATGACACCTTGGACACGAAGCAACATAAAGACATAATATAATAATTATACGGCACGAACTAATAAGACTCGATAACAAATACATAGTAAGACTCGATAATAATGGGCGCAGTGCCCACAACAGAGTGTGACCAGTGAATGCAGATAGAGAAGGGAGATGGAAGACCATATTGTATGTGAGCCACGACATTTGAAGGCAGAGACGACGGTTGAGGAGCAGACGCCAGAAGGAATAACTCTAGAGAGGCCCGAGGAGCAGGTGGCCGAAGCAGAGGTTGTGGGGTGGAGACTGCAAGGACTGATGGCGGGGACACAAATTGTGACGACACAACCGTTGGGTTTGGTGGAGATGATGTCAGATGTGTGAACTGCGCGGAGAGAACAACTGGAGGTGATGGTGGAACAACAAGAACTCTGGAGACCGGTGGAGTAACTTCGGGAGTTGGTGGGATCGAGGACTTCTATAGTGGGAGCAGAGTCCCGAAAAGTCTATTATTGTTTGCGGTGAGGCACGAAAATGTAACTTAAGATGACGACGACATCGCCAGAGATGTTTGTACATCGAACGCAAGATCATTTGCTCTTCAAAGCTGGCTCCATGTCAAAGTAATTAACTAATCCTACTAAGAATTAATTAATCAATTAAGATTTAATTCACTTATTGCTCATTACAGTAGTTGGCTTAGAAAGTGAGACTGCAATTAGACTTCACTGGGTTCGATGCTATCAAGAGCGAGTCCCGGCGGTTTCAGGAGAGTGAAGACGCATGGTGCTCAAGAACGGAGAGGCGGGAGGTGTCTACTGCGACTGGACGGGACATGACGAAAGAGGACGCAGACCTAAAAAGAAATGAGTGTCGGATGATCGATACGAGCTCAGTGGAGCTCTAGATGATAGTTGCGGGCTCGACAAAGGAGACGAGAGAGAGCGCAGACTGTGTCGATGCTGAACTGGGCCAGTGGTTGCGGTGGGGTTGCTCGTTGGCAGGATCGAAGGTGGTCGAGGGAGTGTATTTCGAAAAGCGTTCCAGGCGATGGCGGTGTGCTTTGACAATGGAAGGAGTGCGGATTGGCTTTTGCTGCAGACAAAGAGTACGGGGCTTCAGGTTCTTCTCAAGAGGGGATGTCACAACCATAACCCTCTTGTCGGTGGTTGTGGTCGTTCCGTGAAAACCAGAGAGGAAAGGGACACGGTCATATGGTGGCAACAGAATGGGAGAAGATAGCTCTGATACTAAGATGTCACGAGCCTAACCCGTAGTATAGTCGGAGGTGGCGGTGGAGGAGGAGATACATGGGGAGCCGAGCTCTACCTGCAGAGAATGCGAGGAAGGAGTCATGCTCAACCCTAACCCTAGAAATGTGGGGAGGAGAAAAGTACCAGAGACGGGAATAGAACATTCATATTTCATTCATAGCTTCCGACATGACTCAAAGGGTCTATTTATAAACTTACAATGTGGCATGAGTGTAAATACCCGGAAATAAAGAGAACAATACGAAATAATAAAACACTACAGACTCGTAGATCGACTCGATTAATAAAAGGCACCTAACATAAATACATGACACTAATTAATGATGTAGGGAACTGATCGTGTGAGACCATAAGAGAGAGTTCCAGAAGAATAATGCATTTAAGCATATTTGAGATTGAACGTGGCTCACAGGTTGAAGCAAATCACTGTGATTTATCGTGTACTAAATTAGTACTACCTATTCACTCTATGCCATATGTTATGTGAAATGCACTGTGAAAACATGATGGTATGTTTGCTTTTCTACTAATAGTGTTTGTGTAAATGGTGTCTACAGCAGGACTGATGAATCTGTTGACCCAAATAAAGGTACAATTACCTGCTATACCCTCAATTTATTTTGATAAATGTTTTGGATAGATAACTGTGATGTATAAAATGATGCTGTTGATAAACCAAAAAAGGCTGTCATTTGAATATATTACCAGTTTCAATTTATTATCCCTTTTGTTTTATTTTGCTTGCACTAAATTCAAATGCTCTTCCAGCTGGAGAAAATTTTCAAGTTTAAATATACCTTCCGCACAACTTTTGCTGCAGTAGCTACGCCTTTGTCAATGAAGTATCCTAGGAATGTTGGATCTGCAACACGAACCTGCCTTCAAAAAGTTATATGGGTATAGTAGGCATGAAAATCAAATATCTATACAGTTAAAAAAAATCCTTACCAATGCATTATCAACACCATAGCAATCCACGTATCGCACACCCCTCATTGACATATCTTCCAACAGTTTGGAAGAATTTAGAGCTGCAGTGGAAGACAAGATTAAGATAAAAACCAGAATTTAAATGCATAAAACTAAAAATAAAAATACTTCAACGCAGACATTCTCCAGAAAACATCTAGCAATACCTGCATATAGTCCACCATTTCCATCAGGAGCTTTTGCCACCTTGCATTTGGAAAACAAATTTTACTGTTATATTATAGAACTTCAATGCCAACAAAAACAAAAAAAAATGAGAAAGTTCAGATGGATAGAATTATTTAGCATTGGTAAACGTGCTTGGTAAAAGCACAACCAAACTGAAAATGGTCAACGAAAAAATACACCCAAAAAATAAAAGAAATTAAGAGTGCAGTAAAGAAAGCTTAATGAGTAAAATACAAAAAAATCTGAATAAAAAATACATAAAAAAATAGATAACAATTTGTGTCCATACATCCAAATCATGGTATATGTAGATTAAAAGCTTTATCTTAAAGGAAGGAGTTGAAGAAGCAAAGAAAGTATACTTTGCATGCAGTCTCCATGATCAATCTACCATCTTTGGAAACACATGGAAGAGTTCCTTGTTGGAAGAAAGTAACCTAACATCAAATCATAAGTATTGGCTGACTAAGCTTCGGTAGAAGAAGAAAAACAATTGAAAAGGTTAAGCTACATTACTTGGCCAGCATCTAAACCAAAGTATTTGCGACTTTCAAAGAACTTGCGAGTTGCCTCATCGGTAAATGGGCTGGTCATAATATACCAATGAATTGGCATAACACTAGATGAACCTGCCACATTTACAACCATAAGACAAGTATAGATAGCTCTTTTGAGAAAAATGGAGAGATAAATAGCATAATAAAGATACACGCATTCTTCATAACAAAACTTACCATCAGCTGAATGAGCAGCAAGTTTTTGGACAGATAATATTCGTTCAGCTTGCAGTTGGAAAAGTGATTTACCAGATGGAAGTCCAATATCTAGAGCAAAGATAAATTGATGTATGAGAATCACAAAATAAATTTGTTGAGAATAAGTCTCACATTGAGAAATTAAGATAACTTTGTACACTTAATTTAAATCCCAGGCCTCTCATCTCAACAAATTGATTTTAGGTTGGATGCTTAGATTCTAATAGAAGTGCGGTAAATGAAGGTTGTGAAACAATTATGTTTAAGAAAACATAGTTTTAAATTTTGGCAATGGAAATTTTTAAAAAATGTGTGTGTATATATTTGTGTAAAAAAATGAAAACGTAGTTTTAAATTTGGGACTAAAAACTGCATATGGCTTTGTATAGCAAATCCTTATTGGAACAGGTTAGGTGACCACTGATCATTCATCATAATTTGAACTCTTAACCGGGAGCACAGCACATGCATCAAACAATTTATTTTGCTTTATCCAGTTTAAGCATATATCTGTTACCTGAAGGAGAGACCGATCGGTTCAGTTTCCATTCCTTGGTCAAGCCCATTCCTGCCTTGGTTTATATAGATAGTAGCACATCAAACACCCCCACTCAAATTTACGGGGGATCATACATCAAAAATTTGGAGATAAGAAACTACTGTTGAGCGCGAGTCTGAGGCTTGGTGAGCAAATCGGTAAGTTGACACTTGGTGGGAATATAATGAGGAACAAGAGTACCCTGAATGTGTTGATCACGAAGGAAGAAGGCATCAACACCAATGTGCTTGGAGAGCGAGTGCTTGGTTGGATTCAGGGTAATCTAGATAGCCCTGGTGTTGTCACAATAGAGAGTTGTAGGACCAGAATGAGCAGCACTGAGATCAACAAGCAACCAACGAAGTCAGACAATATCCTCAGTTGTAGTGGCCATGGCACGGAGCTCCACCTCTGTGCTAGAACGAGAAACGCCGGTCTGCTTCTTGGATTTCTAGGCAATGAGTGAAGAGCCCAAGAAGAGACAAAAACTAGTGACAGAACAATGATCAGCAGGATCATTGGCTCATGTAGCATCAGAATATGTTTGTAGCTGGAGAGAGTTGTTGTGGGGGTAGAATAGACCATGAGTCATAGTAGTACGAAGATATCGGTGAACACGCAGTAGGAGAGCATAGTGACCCGATGTGGGAGCACTCACAAACTGATTAGCACATGAACAACAATAACAATGTCAGTGCTAGTAATGGTGAGGTAAACCGGGATCCCAACCAGATGGTGGTACCGTGTCGGATCGGAAAGAGAGCCCTCATTCGGACGCAGCTGAAGATGGAACTCCATGGGAGTAGCAGCAGTACGAGAGTCGGACAGTGCATCATAAGACAGTAAGTCTGAGGTGCAGCGCTGCTGATATAAGGGGCAGCCAGTACGAGTAACATAGAACTCAATGTCCAAGAAGTAATGCGGTGTGTCAAGAGTAGTCATTTGAAACTGTTGCTGAAGGTGATATTTGACAAAATAAACATGAGAGGCATCGTGTTACGCTGTCGTTACGCTTCTCGGGGCGTCAATATGTTCGTAGGCGCAAGGAGTCGGCAAGCAACAACGAGGCTGAACCATCTGGTTCAGCCCCACTCGGTGAACCGGCCGGTCGGGGCTGAACCAAGCAGCCCCTTTTGGAGGGGCCAGGCCGGCCCCTCCTTGGCCCGGGTATTTATATCTGGGCTGCTCTCTATTGGAGGCATGCAAGAACTAAGGTATTCTCTCTCTTCTCCCTTCAACCCTAATTTCCATTCCCTTTCCTCTCTAGATCTCTCTTTAGATCTCTCTCTTCCCCCCTCTCTTATCCTAACATTTGGTATCAGAGGCACGTTTCTCCACCAGGGTTACTACCCGAACACAAGAAGAAATCAATCGCTTGGAAACCCTAGAAGAAAACTTCGTTGGATTGACGGATTCGGTGGCCGCCATAGAGGAAAACATGAGGACGTCAACGCAACGACTTGAAGAACGGATCGACGCTCGGATGAAGGAGATCAAGGCATTACTAGCGCAAAATCTGAAAGGGAAGAGTCCGGCGAGCGAAGAGAACGACGGATCTCAAAATCCCGGACTCGAAACGGCGGGATCTCACCCGGTGGGTCCGATCTTAGGGAAGGCAGCGACAGGGACGGCGGTAGGGCGCGGGATCGGCAGGAACTCCGGCGCGTGGATGGCGACAACAGGCGAGAGGCACCGCCCGAATCCGTCGGGCACGAGATCGTCCCAGGGAGGCATCAGTGACTTTGGCGCAGGCCGCACCCCTGGCGGCGGGTCGGGGAAGACCAGGGAGGGGTGGTCGGGAGACATGCAGGTCAGGCCGGAGCGCCTCCGCTGGGCGCGGGAGGGCTTCTCCCTCAACCGGGTGGCTTTGGACCAGTAGGAGGCTTCGGGCCGGGCATTACCTTGGGCCGGCCAACCTCCTCCAGTGGGAGCAATGTATCAGCAAGGATATCTGGGAGGGTTTCCTGAATCAACGGAGCAAAGGAGACCAGCCGGCTACGGGCACAATCATGGTTGGCAAGGACAGGGCGCGTCGCGGGCATACATGCCCCAAAATTAACCCGCATGAATTTCCACAAATTCAACGGAGGAGACATGTTGGAGTGGATACAGAAAGCAGAACTCTTCTTCAGTTATCAGAATGTGCCAGAAGGGCAATGGGTTCAACTTGCATCCTTCCATCTGGAGGACGATGTCTTCCAGTGGACGCAGTGGTTTTTACGAGGTCGGGATTACGTTCCCTGGGCAGTGTTTGCGGAGGGCTTTACGGCCCGGTTTGGACCCCTGGAGTACGAGGATTTTGAGGCCCTTCTCCAGAAGTTACAGTAGAAGGGGACAGTGATGGAGTACCGCACATCGAGTTTGAAAAATTGGCAAATCGGGTGCAGTGGGAAGAAAGGACGCTACTCAGCTGCTTCATCTCCGGACTCAAGGAGCACCTTCGTGATGAGGTGCACGCACACATGCTCAACACGTTGAATCATGTTATCACGTTGGCCCACATTCAGGAGGAACGCTTCCACAGGAAGAGGACTCGTACCACGGGGAGGCCGCCAGCGGCCCCTGCAGTTGCACGACGGGATCCCTCAGCGGCTGGCAAGTCAACGATGACACGGCTTTCGTGGGCCGAACTCCAAGCCAGGAAAGAGAAAGGCTTATGCTTTAATTGTGACGACAAGTTCACGTCGGGACACAAATGTCAGAAGATACAAGTCTTTATGCTACGTGAGGACACGGAGGACGGGTGCCTACCCGAATCAGAGTGGGATGGGGATTTGGATTTGACTGAGTTCGGCGTGTCAATTCAGGCGATGGAGGGGTGCAATGCCCCACTCACAATGAGGATGGCAGGGAGATTCAGCCAGGAAAGGGTGACTATTCTGGTAGATAGCGGGAGCAAGCATAACTTCATCCACCCGGAAGTGGCGCAGCGGGTGGGACATGAGGTTGACCGAGCAACTGCTTTTCATGTTATGGTGGCCGACGGGAGCAAGCTCCAATGCGTGGGGGTTATGAAAGGCGTGGAGTTACGGATACAGGGGTACTCAAGATGCACAGACGTCTACCTCCTACCCATCAAAGGGTCGAACATGGTGCTTGGGGTACAGTGGCTACAACAATTACGGAGGGTTACCTTCGATTGGGAACAGATGACGATGGAGTTTCTCCGACAGGGGAGGCAGTACTGTCTAGGCGACCTAAAATGTTCTCCGCTGAAGGAGATATCCCTTCGCAGCCTGGAGTGGCTGGGGGAGCAGGGCAGCACGATGGAGATGATCATGGCAGTTACGGAGGCCCCCGGGGCGCCTCCGGCAGTTTCCGAGCAGATGCGGGCGTTGCTCGCTCAGCATGAAGATATATTCCAGACACCCAGGACGCTCCCACCACCACGGTTCCGTGATCACCAGATCCCGCTGAAGATCGGGACGGAGCCCATCAATATTCGGCCATACAGGTACCCTATAGCCAGAAGGCCGAGATCGAGCACAGCGTTCGAGAAATGATCACAACGGGACTCATTCTCCCTAGTACCAGTGCATTCTCGTCCCCCATAATCCTAGTCAAGAAGGACGGATCATGGCGCTTCTGCGCGGACTACCGCGGCCTAAATAGTTCCACCATCAAGGACAAATTTCTGATACCATTGATTGAAGAGCTCCTGGATGAACTACACGGTGCTTCCCGTTTCACCAAACTCGACCTTCGGTCGGGTTACCATCAGATTCGTATGCATGAAGAGGATGTCCACAAGACCGCATTCCACACACATGACGGACATTATGAGTTCCTGGTGATGTCGTTTGGGCTCACCAACGCCCCATCCACATTTCAGGCCGTCATGAACGAGATATTCCGCCCCCTTCTCCGTCAGTCCGTGCTGATATTCTTTGATGATATTTTGATCTACAGTGCCAGCTGGGAGGAACATTTGCACCATGTGGAGCAGGTCTTCGTCATCCTTCACCAACACCAACTGTACGCCAAGCAATCCAAATGCTCTTTCGGGCAGGAGGAGGTAGAGTACTTAGGTCATTTGGTTGACGTTTGACGACATCAAGGCGGACCCTCAAAAGATCGCAAGCATGTTATCCTGGCCGCGCCCTTAGACTATACGAGCATTGAGGGGCTTCTTAGGCCTCACAGGCTACTACTGCTGCTTTGTGAAAGACTATGGCAAGATTGTCCCGACCTCTCACCCAGTTGTTACAGAAAGACGCCTTCGTTTGACAGGACGAGGCAGAGGCAGCATTTCAAGCACTTAAGGGGGCCATGACGTCTACTCCGATCCTGGCGCTCAAAGATTTCACCAAGGAGTTTGTGTTGGAAACCGACGCTTCAGGTGTCGGCATTGGTGCAGTGTTGATGCAGGAGGGCCGACCCCGAGACTTCTACAGCAAGACGTTAGCCCTTCGCACGCTCGGATTGTCCACCTATGAGAAGGAAATGTTGGCTATCATCCACGCGGTGGCTATGTGGAGGCCATACCTGCCAGGCCGGCATTTTAAAATTCGCACCGACCACCAGAGCTTGAAACATTTTCTGAATCAACGGGTCTCTTCTCCTCTTCAACAAAAGTGGGTCACCAAACTTTTGGGTTATGATTATGAGATTACCTATGGGAGAGACAGACAACGTGGTGGCTGACGCTCTCTCTCGTCTACCTGAGGGTACTGTTGCTCACATCACAGAGCCACTCGTGGATTCCTTAGATGATATACAGGAGGAGGTGATGCGAACTTCCGATTTACGCACCCTGGTGGAGGCTTTACAGCGCGGTGAGACCGTGGACCCCGGCTATCACCTTCAGAATGGCCGACTCTACCATCATGGTCGGGTGGTTATTCCTACCAGACTCGGCATGGAAAATCGTGATGATGCACGAGTTCCATTCTTCACCGACAGGCGGCCACGCGGGAGTGCTCCGTACCCTTCAGCGGGAGCGAGCAAATGTTTTTTGGCCCGGCATGCGCCGCGACATACAACAGTTTGTGCGGCAATGTGAGATCTGTCAGCGTCAGAAGTACGAGACGACCTCTCCGGCAGGACTGCTTGTGCCTCTCGATTCCGCAGCATATTTGGGATACGGTGTCGATGGATTTCATTGAAGGGTTGCCCAAGTCCCAAGGAAAATCCGTGATTCTTGGTGGTGGTTGAAAAACTCTCCAAGTACGGCCACTTCCTTGCTTTGAGCCATCCATATACCGGCGAATCTGTCGCCGCTCTTTCTGCTCGGGAGATTATCTGCTTGCATGACCTTCCTCGTGCTATCATCTCTGACCGGAACCCCACCTTTGTGAGCAATTTTTGGCAAGAACTTTTCCGGCTGCAAGGGACATGTCTACGTTTCAGCATAACACGTCACCCCCAGACGGATGGCCAGACGGAGGTCTTAAATCGGGGCGTGGAGACCTATCTCTGTTGTTTTGTTATGGACGAGCCCCGGACTTGGCCGGGGTGGTTGCATTGGGCCGAGTATTGCTATAACACTTCCTACCACTCTGTCAGCAAGATGACCCTGTTTGAGGTTGTTTACGGCCGCCCCCTTCCTACTCTGAGCAGCTATAAGCCGGGCAGCACGGCCATGCCGGCGGTTGATTGGGCTCTTCGTGACCGGGATTGCATGTTAGCAACTCTGCGTGAGAACCTCTGCATTGCCTAGGATCGCATGAAGGTTCAGGCGGACAAGCATCGCAAGGATAGGGAGTTTGCCGAGGGCAACGAAGTGTTTCTAAAGCTCCGACCGTACCAACAGTTGTCAATCGCTCGTCGTCTGAATCAGAAGTTATCTCCTAGGTATTACGGCCCCTTTCGTATACTTAGCAGGGTGGGGCCGGTGGCTTACAAGTTGGCACTGCCAATGGGTTCCAGCATTCACCCAACTTTTCATGTGTCCTTGCTTAAGCGGAAGGTTGGTGTCAATGTCCAACTGAGTACTCTTCTGCCAGAGGCTACCAGTGCGGGCGAGCTTCGCCCACTTCCGGAGGATGTTTTGTTGATCAAGTGGAAACAGCGGGGCGCTGAGTACCGCCCCGAGCTCTTGGTCAAGTGGAAAAACCTCTCGACGACGCACAATTCTTGGGTGGATTTGCTGGACTTCACGGAGCTTTACCCCGACTACCACCTTGAGAACAAGATGGTTCTTGATGGGGAGAGGAATGTTACGCAACCATTATGCTTCTCGGGGCGTCAATATGTTCGTAGGCGCAAGGAGTCGGCAAGCAACAACGGGGCTGAACCATCTGATTCAGCCCCCACTCGGTGAACCGGCTGGCCGGAGCTGAACCAACGGGTTCAGCCCCTTTTGGAGGGGCCGGACGACCCCTCCTTGGCCCGGGTATTTATATCCGGGCTGCTCTCTATTGGAGGCATGCAAGAACTAGGGTATTTCCCTCTCTTGTCCCTTCAACCATAATTTACATTCCTCTTCCTCTCTAGATCTCTCTTTAGATATCTCTTCCCCCCTCTCTTCTCCTAACATGAGAGGCATCGTCACCAATAATAATCATGTCGTTCACATATAACAAGAGAAGGGTCCGACCCTGCGATGAAGAGTAGACAAACGGAGCTGGATCATAGTGACTAGGCTGAAAACCAGCTACAATAACTACTGAACTAAAACGCTCAAATGAAAACGATAGACAATGTCAGGAGCAATATAGAGGCCTGGAAGAGGAAGCATGTACACCTCCTGCTGCAAGTCACAGTGAAGAAAAACATTCTTCACATTCAGCTAAAACAAGGACCACTGATAGGCGGTTACAGAGGCAATGAGGGTCCTGATACTAGTCATGCAGGCCACAGCAGCAAAGGTGGGTTATATTTAGGGGATTGTTAAAGGCAAACCAAATATGGATATACGCAAACCATTGTTAATGACAAACCATATATTTTGAAAAATACTCTGTGTAAACCAATTGTTAACGACAAACCAAAATTGTTAACGACAAACCAACACTACAAATTACATAATCAAATGTTTTAGACAAAAAAATCATTTCATGAGAAGTCCAACGCAACAGTACGACAAAATAATACGTTTAACATAGAAACCAAGGTTTTGAGAACCGAACCGGACATAGAACCGATCATGAGAGAGGTTCAAGGTTTAACCGATTTGACCGGTTGAACCGGAGTTGAACCGTTTTGACATTAATGACCGCAAAGTCTCCTAACTTTTCACACTTTTATTAGGCGATTGTTAATTTCTTTATTAGGCGATTGTTAACCGCAACCCGTTATTGGCTAGTCGCACCCCAAAATCTCCTAACTTTTCACATTTTTCAAAATACGTCTTTTACATGCAATTTTAGGAAAAGTGTTCAACACGAAAGTTGTAGATCTTGACGAGATCTACAACTTTCGTGTTGAACACTTTTACTGAAATTGCATGTACAAGGCGTATTTCTGAAAGGCGCAAAACATGAGCATATTTCGAAAGTACGTCTTGTACATGCATTTTTAGGAAAAGTGATCAACACGAAAGTTGTAGATCTTGACGAGATCTACAACTTTCGTGTTGAGCACTTTTCCTAATATTGCATGTACAAGGCGTATTTCGAAAAGGAGCGAAAAATTATGAGATTTTGGGTGCAACTAGCCAATAACGGGTTGCGGTTAACAAACGCCTAAAATTAATGCTCATTTTGTGAACCGCCCGGTTAGCCAAAAACCGGCCCGGTTTCCGGTTATCCGGTTCAACCGGCAGGTTTTCCGGTTCCTGGCCGGTTCTTGGCCAGGCCGGTTTTAGGAAGCAGACCGGACCGCCCGGAGGACCGGTCGGCGGTTCAACCGGTCGGACCAGCCGGTCCGGTCCGGTTTTTAAAACATTGATAGAAACACCAAATTTATGACATTTAATATATGGTAACAGTCACATCCACTTCAATGAAAACCTGTAAAAATTTAAAAACTTTTATTACCAAATAACACTTACAAAATTCAAAAACCCGATTAATTTAAATTTCAGAGGTCAACAGTGAGACATGTCTGTATATAATGAAAATCTTTAGAAGTTTCTGAGCTTGATTCCAATATCTGAAACTAGGAACAAAAAATGGAAATTTGGAAATGAGAAAATTGATAGCAGTTTTTGTAAGGTAAATGAAAGTATGAACAACAAGAGTCAACTTCATTTATTACAGCAAACAATACACTTATGTTCCCCCTCTTCATAAACTACAAAATGACATAAGAGGCTAGAAATCAACCATCCAGCATCATTATCTAATTACAGCACGAAAATAAAATCAAAAACGAAGAACAAAAAAGTCAACGTGTAGAATCCGTATGCAGAATCCAAAACAAAAAATTAATTTATCAATATGCTGAAGATGAAAGAAGAAAATATGTATTAAAGAATTCAGATGCAGAATCAAAACGAAAATGAAGAGAAGCGGCGACGCACCTTCAAAATCAACGAAAAAACAGCTGCCCGTGATGGGAGAGGCAACGAAAACAAAGAACCAACGTGCGCATCTTCAAAATCGTCTGGCTGTTGTACGTCGAACCGCTTATCAGAAGCCTCGCAACCTACCGGCGACGGGAGAGGCAGTGATAGTGAGGCCGGGAAATACGGCGTGAGTTGCGGCGAGAGAGGCGGCGGAAGGGGCGACGGGAGAGGCAATGACAGAGAGGCCGGGAGGTGCAGCAGGAACGGCAATGAATTTGGTTTGCGTATATCCAAATTGGTTTGCGCAGAAAAAAAAACCACCGAGAAAAAAAGGGACCTGATTTTAAGATTTTGGTTTGCGTATATCCGAATTGGGTTTGCCTTTAACAATTCCCTAGATTTACTTGTTTTTATTTCTTCTTACCTTTATTGTATTCCCTTATATATGTGAGGGAACCCTCCTTTTATTTCAATTATCAATATTCACTCACTCGGTTAACATGGTATCAGAGCGAAAACCCTAATCCCGCTTCGCATTGTTCCTCCAGCCTCCCGCCGCCGCTTCGGGTCGTTCCGTCCTCGCAAGCCGCCACCGCTCTGCGTCGTCTCTTTCCCGCAAGCCACCGCCGCTCCGCGTCGTATCTTCCCTGCAAGCCACCTCTGCTCCGCGTCGTTCCGACCCCGCAAGCCCCGCCCCGTCTCAGCTCTCCGCTTCCTCCTCCTCAGCGGCGGCCGACTCCTCTTCAGCAGCGGCCTTCTCCGGCAGTTCTTCATCTTCTCCCGCTCCCTCTCCGGCCAGCGTCGTTTCTTTCTCCCTCTCCCGCCAGCGGCGGCCAGCGTCCTCAGCCTTCTCATGGCTGTTTGAGTCCTTCGACGCCGGATCGATGCATAGATCGCTTCTCCGGCGTCTGTTTCCCCTCCATGTAGGGATGTCTCTTCCCCTCTTGGCGTGATTGCTCTCCTCCGGGCTTCTCCACTTTCTATGAGTGAGATCTCCCCCAGTTGGCAGCCCGGTGTTGTTCGGTTACCTCACCTATGAGGTTGGGGAGTGGTGAAACTCTAGATATTTCCTCCGGTGGGAGTGCTCCTCTCGATTATGTGTTTCCTGTTGGATCTCTTCGTGTCTCCCATGATCACGGTACATCTCAAATTACTACTATTCGGTTGGATGGAACAAATTATCTTTTGTGGGCTCGTTCAGTTTCTTTGGCCCTCAAGAGCCGCCGCCTGTCTGTCTATCTTAGCGGTACTACTGGGGAACCTCTGCCTACCTCTCCAGATTGGCCACAATGGGACTCTGAGAATTCTTTGGTTATGTCTTGGCTGACCAACTCCATGCAGGAGTCTATTGCCCACAACTATCTTTTTTTGGACACTGCGGCCGACATTTGGAAATGCGCCGAAATTACCTATTCCTGTCGCGGTAATGCGGCTCAAATCTTTCAGTTACGACGACGTCTCTTTATTTTTCGTCAAGGGGATCATCCTCTGGCTGCCTACTACTTAGAGTTTACTCAGCTTTACCAGGAGTATGATCATTTGGATTCTTTTACTCTCGTCTCTCGTGACGATGAGGTGATGGTCCGTGCCCGGGAGGAGCGCAACAGGATTTTTGAGTTCCTTCATGGTTTCCATCGTGACCTCGATCCCATCAGCGTTCAGATTCTTGGTCGCTCTCCTCTGTCGTCCTTACCTGAGGTGTACAGTTTGGTTCAACAAGAATATAATCGCTGGCAGATTCGTCTTCCTGACACTGTTTCTAATGGCTCTGCCCTTGCTGCTCGGTTAAGTTCTGGGGGTCGCTCTTTTCGTGACACTAAGGCCAAGTCTGTGGACAAGGATAATTTGACGTGCGACTATTGTGGAAAAGCCCGCCATATTCGGGACACCTGCTTTAAGCTTCATGGCTTTCCTTCTCCTCATGGGGGTCTTCCCCCTCGTGGTGGCCGTGGCTCTGGCAGTAGCTCGGGTCGATCTTCTTCGTCTCGCTCGGCTCATGTCTCCGATGTTGTTGAAGATATCTCCCCTTATGGGGGTCCTACTACACCTGAGGTTCATTCTGCTCTTTATGCCGAGGAGATTCTCGCCTTCTGCCGCTTTATGTTTGGACACTCCTCTGAGTCAGCTAGCTCCTCATTTGCCCATCAGGGGGTTCCAGGTGCTCACACTGTCGCCTCCTGCTCTCACTCTCAATGGATCATTGATTCTGGTGTCACCGACCACATGACTGGTTCCTCGACAGGTTTTGTGTCTTATACTCCTTTGTCTGGTAGGGACAAAGTGAGCATTGTTGATGGATCTATATCTCCCATTGTCGGGAAAGGGTTCATTCTTTGCTCCTCCCTCACCCTCTCTTCAGTGTTTCATGTGCCTAAATTTACTCGCAACCTGTTTTCCACTAGTCATATTACTAATTCTATGAATTGCTCTGTGACTTTTTTCCCTCCTCGTGTGTCTTTCAGAACCTGAAGACAGGTACGGTGATTGGCTCTGGTAAACTGCAGGATGGCCTCTACCTGTTTGACCTTTCCTGCTCTCCCTCTACTCTGAAGGCTCTTTTTGCAGCTCAGCCCTCTGTGGACTCATGGCACTATCGTCTATGTCATCCTTCTTTATCTACTATGCATCTTTTATTTCCAAATATGTCCAATATATCTTTGAAAACTTTTTCTTGTGATGTGTGTGCTCGCGCTAAACATCATCGTACTTCTCTTACTCATGTGTCTACTCCTAGTGTTTTTTCGTTTGATATGGTTCATACTGTGTTTGGGGTCCGTACCCTATTGTCTTTATTTCTGGTTTTCACTTTTTTGTTACATTTATCGATTGTTTTTCTCGTTGTACGTGTGTGTACTTGATGAAACACAAAAATGAGATTTTTCCTTTATTTCAGCGTTTCCACAAAATGGTGGCTACTCAGTATAATATTACCATCAAGGTTTTGCGCAGTGATAATGGTCGGGAGTACGTTGATTCTTCCTTTGAGCGGTATCTTAGTGATCCGGGCATTATCCACCAGACCTCTTGTGTTTATACCCTTGCTCAGAATGGGGTTGTCGAGCGCAAAAATCGTCATCTTTTAGAGATAGCTCGTTGTCTTCTCCTAAAGATGCACCTTCCTAAGTATTTTTGGGGTGATGCGGTTCTCACTGCGGCATACCTCATTAATCGTTTACCAACTTGTGTTCTTGGCAACCAATCTCCTCTCCAAGCCCTCTCTATCTCTCCCTCACCTCTTCTTCCCCAAATCTTTGGATGTGTGTCTTTTGTCCATGTGCATCCTTCGTCTAAACTTGATCCTCGTGCCCTCAAGTGTGTCTTTATTGGGTATTCTCCTACCCAGAAAGGATACAAGTGCTTCCATTCAGCTTCCCGAAAGACCTTTGTTACTATGAATGTTACTTTTCGTGAGTCTGACTCCTACAACGAGCCTTCACTTCAGGGGGAGTCCTCACTTCAGGGGGAGTCTCATCCATTGGAAGTGAGTTATCTTCCTCTTCCTATTCCTCCTACTGTGGTTATTCCTGCGCCTGTTCCTCCTCCTGTCACCACGTCTTGTCTCCCTTTTGTGGTTGCTCCCCCTTTACAGGTGTATACTCGGCAAAAAAGGAGTCCAGGTACATCGGCATTCTCCAGGCTACCCGCTCCAACATTGGACCCTTCTTTGGGCCCTCAAGGTACCTCTACCTCATACATCAGAATGAACCAAAGCAAAAGGAAAGGATGATCGAGACTCGCTGGATTGATATAGGAGTTGTAGTTGTTTGTCAAGCTTACAGTCCATACATGAGTGTGAGCGATCAACAGACGCACGACCTAAGATACCCTAACGAACAAAATAGGATAATTGAGTTCCACTGAGATGGTCGAGACGGTGATGCTACTACGGAAAGTTGACCGACGAAAGACAGATGGGAGATGCAACGAGGGAAAGCGGATAGCAAAGTGGGTGAAGGAAGTTGGAGATGGTAGAGCAAATAAACCTCGCTACGACGATGATCAGTTCCAATGAGTTTCCCTATGTGACAATCTTGCACATGACACAAAAGCGCATCAAAAATAATAAGATAACCACGAGAAGCAAGATGACTAACAAATATGAGATTCATGAAAAGCTTAGAGATATAGCAACATTGGGAATCTAAAAATGGGCGGTATGCAAAGTATGATGGTTGAAATATCGGATAAATATTAGTATCCAAATTCTAAAAACTCTAGGCAAGAGCACTTATCGTTCATAATATATGATATTTTAGAAATAAAATATGAAGCCTCGTATTCTTTCGGGTCTGCAGACTACTTCTACTCACGCAAATTAATATTATTTTATCGGAATATGAAAAAGGGTAATTCTCATAAAAAAGTAATAAATGAGAAAAAAAAGAAAGAGAGCGTTTGATCGGGAATTCTTCTTAAGCAAAATAAATCATAAATCACAAATTCAGAAGCAAAAATTGAGAACAATTCGATCGTAGAGGTTCCCAAATCATGATAGAGCCTCTCTCGAGAGAACTATCAACTAACCTTAGGTTGATCGATTAAAACTACTCGGTCAGTCAAAACCTCTAAGCTTGCTTTAGGAGGTGAACCCCCACTATTGGATTTGACTACAATCTGGAAGATTTATGTCATCATTTCTCGAGGAGTGCATGTAACTCCTTCCCTAATGAGCGATCTACTCGTAATCACGAATCTCTCGATCAACTAGAATACGTATCAAGACTTGGTTTTCATACACTGGAAATATGAAACCAATATAATAAAATCAAAGGTGAATCATAATTTTCTAAATCCAAAGCTATAAAAATGAGATTACGATATAAAAAAATACTTAAGAGTTCATCCAATCAAATGCCAAAAAATTAGCTACGCATAAGTGAAATGAAAAGAACAATTTTATACAAAGGAAATTAAGAGTACAAGTGCATGAAAGTAAAGCTACAGTAGGAATTGAAAGGACGAACAACAATTTCTCAAATGATACATATTCATAAGGTTGACTAAATTTTACGTTGGTCGTCTACTTTAAGTGAAAAGACAGCATAAAGCAAAATTGCATAAAGAAAAAGTACATTAGAAATGCATAAAAACTAAGCTAAAAATGATTCAATTGAAGCATGGACTGGATGTGGATCATCTTGCAGCAGCTGGGATTTTATAGGTGAAAAATCTGGAAGTCACGCCCCCTAAATCACGCCCGTGACCTAGGGTGTGTAAGGTACGGAACCACCATCTTGAAAGCCCGGGAACGTTGGGAGAAAAACCGTCAAAATCCGTAAATCAGCGGTACACGCCCCTAGGTCACGCACGTGACCTAGGGCGTGTCTTGACTTGGTCAGCAAACGGCGTGAAACGACGCAATCTAGAATCAATTTGGCAGTTGCGGGAGAGGTCACGTCCCAAGGTCACGCTCATGACCATGGGCGTATAAGCTGAAACTGCTCGGCGGTGTGAACTGGTTCCTTGAATGTTGAGTCACGCCCTTGACTAGAGATCACGCCCCCCTGACACGCCCGTGGCACGGGGCCTGTAACTTTAAAATGACGTGGAATCCCGATCTGAAGCCTCTGGGGGAGTCACGACCCGCTCTCAGGTCACGTCTGTGACCTGGGGGCGTGTACTGGGGGTTTTTGCAGAATTGCTCTAATAATTCCCCAGAACACGGCTGTGAGCTCAAAATTGCTATCTACAGTCCCAAATTATCTGAAAACATAAAAGAAAACAAACAAGACAATGATTAATATAAAACTAAATAAAAGATAATTAATTATTAATAAAATACTAAACTAAAATAACGATAAATAATGTATTATTAGGGTACTACAGCTAGCAACGGGTAAGGTGGTATCATCAGCAATGATGACACGTAGGTCAGAAGAAACATATTGACGGAAATGTAAGGGAGCTGCATCAAAGGCCATAACCAGGAAGCTTAGTGATAACTGCATAGGCAGATACAGCCTCTGAGTCGGTCTGTGAAACTGAGGTATGGCTGATAACAGACGCCAAGGACGCGGGGGCACGACTCTGAGAGAGATGCTGAACGAGCGGTATGATTTAATCAGGAACAAAGGTAGGGTTGTCAAGAGCAAGTAGCAGGATAGGAGCAACTCGATGCGGTGCGCCCTGCTGGCTTAGGACACGTTGTAACTTGCGACACTCTGAACGGGTATGTCCTAAGTTGTGACAATAATGACAGCAGGGAACACGGCGATGAGACGGCTCAGAGCTCGGTGGTGCACCCGGCAAGGTACTGGGTGAAGCAGCTGAAGACGGGCGATACGGAGCAAATGCACTAAATT
This sequence comes from Platanthera guangdongensis, assembly GCA_039583875.1. NCBI lineage: Eukaryota > Viridiplantae > Streptophyta > Magnoliopsida > Asparagales > Orchidaceae > Platanthera > Platanthera guangdongensis. The sequence goes on from CM077165.1 coordinate 157,251,817, forward strand.
AAAGAGGAGGTAAGACTGGTGGATCAGGTGTCGTGAAGTCGTATCGAGGAGCAGCAAGTACTAAGTGTGGCGAGGAAGCGGGTCGCATGCCCTCCAAAAAGTGAATACGGGTCTCCTCAGCGACAACAGTAGCAAGACAGTCACGCAGGGATGGTGGAACAACCCAATGCATCAACTGAGCGCGTACAGACTCGAACTCAGGTTGAAAGTGCATGAGTAACTCATACATGCGTAGGTGATCCTTCTCCTCAGTAATACTGGTACAACGAGCACAAGTGGGGCAACCATAGGTAGACATCACATCCAGCTGGCGCCATAAATCACTGAGCTCCGCAAAGACGATCTGAACGGAGTGGTCGTGCTAATGGGCAGAAGCAAGCGTCTGTACCAAGGAGTACTTTTGCACCTGGATGGAGGGCAAATAAAGCTAACGTAGATGATCCCAGGTCACCCTGACAGTAGGAAACTAATATACAGTCATACAAATGGATATCTCAACAGACTGGCAAAGAACAACAATGATTCGGGTGTCATCATCATGTCATTTCTTCCAATTTATTCCACTAGTAGCTGAAGGAGAGTGCAAAAAACGGTAATCCAATCCCCCAATTCTTCTACTCACCAATGTTTTTTAGTTTTGCAAGGGCATCTCCATCTACAACTCCATCAAGGTTGCAAAGCTGAGGTAGCAACATACCAATCGTTGTTCGTTGTGCTTCCCTCTGATGGGGATCCATCAGATGCACCTGGAGGGGTTCGCCGCAAGGCGGGACCCACATACATGTATTCGCGCAGGAAGACTTGATGGGATCGCCGATCGGACTCCGCGGTTGCGTCCGGGACGTCGCCGCAAGTCAAAATACTATATTACTTTATATTTTTCAGCTTTTTTTTGATGTATTTTAAGGGCGAACCCACCGGCCAATCATAGCTGTTGATGGGGAAACCCTAATGTGTCTTTTCTTATAAATAGGAGATATGAGGGCTGATCTAGGGCATTGTTGGATTTGGAGAAGAAGCATTCCCAGATTTCAGCGGTCCCTCCCCGGTGCCGACGTCGTGGAACCCTAGGTGACGACTCCTAGGCCGTCAAACTCCTCCCCAAGGTACACCCTACCCCCACCATCGTTTTCCACCTCTCCTCCTCCATATTCAGCCACCGGAATCCCCAAAATCCCCTCCCAACAGCTGTCGGCATGCAGTCCAGCAAACCGGCCGACCCCCCCCCCCCCCCCCCCGCGTTTTCCCCTTGTCCGTCGCCGCCCACTTGCCTAGAACAGGCCGTCGGCCTGCTGCCAGCCCTCCAGCCCCCTCATCGCCCCTCTCCTCCTCAAAACCAACCCCCCTAAGGCCCGGCCTGCCCTAGCCGGCCACTCCTCCCCCTTCCCCTTCGTGGATCCACTTCTCATCGCTCTGAAAACCCTAGATCTATTTTTATCTAGTGCTACCACCCTCCGATCCACCATTTTCATCTGTATTCCCCTTCCCGTAGCCCGGATCCGCCGTCAAAACACCGGATCTATCCACCTACACCAGGATCTATTTCCTAGCGGCCGGGTCTCTCTGTTTCTGGCCTGCCTCCCCTCTTTTCCACCGTGGGCAGCCACCTCGTCGTCACTGTGCCACCGTTCTCACCTCCGATCGCCCGTCTTTGCATCCGGCCTTCAAATTCTCCAGTGCCTCGGTTCAGCCCTCTACGTTGTGAGCATTTGTGGTATTGTGTTCTGTGACTTGACATTTTTCATTTGGTATTCTACCATATTGTGTTGGGATTATTGTTGCCTAGAAATTGGTTCTCTTATACTAATAATTGCAGGAGGAACTATTTGTTGCACGCTTGCTTAGGCCCTCCGAGCGGAGGAAGTCGTTGCTTAATTGCTAAAAATTAATTATTTGTTTCTTTATTTCAATTATTTGAGTGGCGTTATTAATTTCATTACTTATAGTAATTATCGTTGCCGGCCGACGGCCACCTTGCATGTAGCATTGCATTAGTGTGTCACTCATGCACCTGCACGTAGAGTTGTAGTTTCCGAGCACCACTAGCCTACCCTACATCACATTCTACTATGATGAAACCCCCCATCTCACGATCTACCTCACTCGACAGTATCTCATTCTACAATAGACGAGAGCGCTTCCTCTATTAAGAGTAATTGTTAGGCCATGTGACTCCTCTGTCCTCCCTTCTCTATGTACTCCAAACACTTTTGTTTACTATGTATCCACCAATGTAGCCTTAAACTCCATCGGTGTGCATCAATGGACTCTTTGAGTTGGTGTGTCCTTCCGCTCCATCGTACAGGTCACTAGCTCCCCATCTTTGTCACTGATCTCGTGCCAAGTTTTCCAATGGTACTCCCCCCTGATGTAATCACTCCCGCATATCAGATCCCTCTCCTAAGGCGAAGCTTCCTAGAACCAACCACCCTTGACTACACGACAACTCCATATTCACCAACACCAGCCACAGCATCTCCTTGACATCTCAGAGAAGAAAATCCACATCCACCATCTGCTAGCTTGTGTAAGAACAAATTTCACCTATACAATTTAACCTACTCTGAGTTACCAAGCCTTTCTCCAAATATATCAACAGCCTACTGTCAAGTTAGCAAGCCTTTCTCCAAATATATCAACAATGCTCGTTAATTACAGAACCCCACTCTGAAGTTATTGAACCCCACTCTCATGTCACAGAAACTTTCCTCAGGTTATCGAATTTGTTCTACGACTATTAAACTTCACTTTCAGCAAGAAAAATCTCTCTACTTGTGAATTCCTTTTTCCTATTTGCATCTGCTCAACAAACAAGATCTACACACCGCAGACTGTCATCTCTATGAGTCGCACATCTAAAGTCAAATTAGTATACTTCGTGCCCTCTTGAATCTGTGGCATAGTGCTGGCATATTTGGTTTATTAAATCATAAGTTTCATCAGGATTGATCTACTTGCCTACATAAAGTAATAATAATGTTACATACAGTGTACATTATGTGTGGTAAATTACCTTAGGCTCACCTTGGGTGTTGCGGGCACCTTCTGGTGGAGACCAGCCCAGATCGGGTCGTCGCAAAAGTGCCCGACGACGCACCCGACCGGATCTTTATCGGCCTTGAGTCGGCATATCACGTTGTGTTATGATCTAAGTTATCAAAGGCGCAAGGCGCACCGAGGCGCAAAGGGCCTCTGGAGCCTAGGCGCAAGGCGCAGGCGCGCGCCTGAGGCACGTGAGGCGCAAAAATGGGGGAAAAGGAAATTGAGCGGATTGGGCGCCCAATTCGCTGAAATTGAGCGGATTGGGCGCCCAATTCGCTGAAATTGAGCGGATTGGGCGCCCAATTCGCTGAAATTGAGCGGATTGGGCGCCCAATTCGCTGAAATTGAGCGGATTGGGCGCCCAATTCGCTGAAATTGAGCGGATTGGGCGCCCAATTCGCTGAAATTGAGCGGATTGGGCGCCCAATTCGCTGAAATTGAGCGGATTGGGCGCCCAATTCGCTGAAATTGTGCGGATTGGGCGCCCAATTCGCTGAAATTGAGCGAATTCGCGCAATTTCAGCGGATTGGGCGCCCAATTCGCGCAATTTCAGCGAATTGGGCGCCCAATTCGCGCAATTTCAGCGAATTGGGCGCCCAATTCGCTCAATTTCAGCGAATTGGGCGCCCAAGTGCGCCTAGGGGGAGCCTCGGGTGCGTCTAAGATCATGTTTTTCCTCATATCAAAAAATTTTTAAAAAAAAATACCTTGAAAGGTCCGGGCGCGCCTTTGGTGCGCCTGGGATCCTGTAAGGCGCGCGCCGAGGCGCGCCTGGGCGCGCCGAGGCGCGCCTGGGCGCGCCGAGGCGCGCCTGGGGCACATCGCCCGCCTCAGCTGTGCTGAGGCGCGGAGGGCTGCGCCTGGTGCGCCCGGCGCCTCAGGCGCGCCTAGGCGCGCGCCTTGACAACTATGGTTATGATGTAATGTGTGTACGTTTTGTGTGAATGAAATATATATATATATAAATTTATAAATATATATATATAATGTTTTTAAATATTATTTAATATATGTATATATATAACAGATAATCGGTTATATATATATGTATACTTAGTCATTAGGTCAAGTGCAGATCAGCGAAGACCCGCACTGTTCCTCTTTCCCCCGGTCCGTCCGACGCCGACTTTCCATCTCTCGATCCAGAGCCGCAGAGTCCTAACTGGCGGAAGCTCCAGCCCCACGAAGCTCCCGCATCGTCAGGATCTTCAACCGCCTCCCCGATCTACACGTTTCCGCCTCCTCCAGAGCCTGCAACCGTCGATCCAGCCTCATGGCCCGACCGCGATTGGTCCCGCTTCGCCGCAACTGCCGGGGCTGAACTTCCACGATTCTACTCCGCTGACTCTACCATCGTGAGGAGGAAGTTCCTTGTTATTCGTTTATGGTGATTTCTCGTTTCCTTGTAACCCTATAAATAGGGATTTCTGTAATTTGCTTTTGGTTGTTGATGTTGAATATCCGTATTTTCTGCTTTGATTTGTTTCCAGTTGTTTTGAGTCATGTTGTTGTTGAAGGAGAAGTTTTGCTGTGACTTAATTCCCGTATGAGTGTTGATTAAGAAAAAAAACGGTTTCGAAATTGTTATTTTTGAAACCCCTTAAGGCTTATTGCTTCCGATTGGAGAGTTGGAGGGTATTGTGATTCATGTTTGTCTTCCCTTTAACTCCGGCGTGAAGTAGAGCAGGTCGTTCCCTTGTTGGTGAGAGTGAACAGTAAATCTGATTACTGTGGCTGCCAAAGATCCGTGAGTTGCCGATGAGGAAACATATGGACAGATGCTGAATGTTGTTGTAGGTGTTTTGCTGTGAGTTTAGGTGTGGTGGAATGCTTGGGTGAATTGTTGCTAATAATTTTCCTGTTTGAGAAGATCAGTTGCTATCGAGTGCTGCTAAAGATTTTGAAGTTTTTGTTTCGTGGCTTCCCAAACAATTGTGTGTTTGAGATTTTGTGGAACCACTGTAAGTGTTGAGATTTCGTGGAACCACTTCGAGCGTGAAGTGCGAGTGAATTTTAGGCGTGTTAGGATTGTGGCTCCTTACTTCGTTGAGAGATTCCGTGGAACCACCTCGTGTGAGGGAGTGTTAATTTCCGTGGTGCCCGTGTGCGAAAGCGGTCGACCTCGGAGTGGAAATCGAAGGTGACGAGAAACTCCTCGCGTGATCGCCATCGACTTCGGATACGGAAAGACGACTCTTTCCGTGGGTAATTTGCTTCTATCCATTTCTTTGCGTGTGTCTCCATTTTCTCTTAGCAATTATTAGACTCATTGCTGGGTTTTCGCCGAATTTTGTCAGCAAACGCTACGTCGAGAACTCCAAACGGGAACGTATTTGGAGTTCACGATCTCCGTTTTGGCTGCAACAAAGGGAACGGAACGAAGTTGCGAGCTTCCTTCCCCGGATTTAAATTGAACTCTCAATTTAAGAAATTTTTTCTGTAAAGCAAATAGTCTTTCTCGTGTTTTGTGAAAGTTGTTTATAATTCATAAATCCGCGCAACATCCGCTTCAATTGCTTGCTAAAAAAATCATATTTCGTTGCATACAATTAGGGTTTCCTAGAAATAGCCGACAGGTGCGTAAACCCTACGCACCGTCCTGCATCAATTTGGTATCAAAGCGAGGTTCCAAAAATTTTCTAAGTTTTGGGATCCGCCTTGTGTACAATAGGAACCCACATAGCTTTAAAACATATTTGTAAAAAAAAAGAAAAAAAAAGAAGAGATTATTTTTTTTCATTATTGCATTTACTTACTTATTTGCATGCATTTGCGTAGTGGTAGGTTAGTGAGTATGAGTTCACAACACCACAATTCACCACCTGAACACCTTCACGAGGTAAACCCAGAGATGCGTCGAGTTGAACATGGTGAACCGAGTCGAGGGATTGAAGGGAATGAACCACCCCCGTGGTTTGTACCTTTTGCCCACCAAATGGCAACGATGACCAAAAGTGTTTACCAAATGAGAGAAGGGCTAGCAAACCTTAGTGTCAGGGTGAATAGCTTAGAAGTACCCCCTCGAGCGTCAATGCCACCTTTAGCTAGAGATGAGCATTCAGTGCGACCCCATTATGAGGCTCCCCCACCTTATGGAGAGAGGTCTGCACTTAGGAGAAACCCTCTTTTCGAGGATTAGAAATCTCATAGATAGATATGAGTCTGAGTATAATCAGGGTAGGAATTTCCAGAGAAATTTTCCTGAAACCCCACGTGAGCCTTTCCTAGGTACGCGAGATCATTATCAGGAGAGACCCTATAATGACGTAGCTAGAGAAGAACGTCCACGAGACCATCGTAGGCCTATACCGGCCATGCATCGTGATGATCGACCGAGAGATTGGCATCGACCGCCACCCCCACGGCGTCGAGACCATCGTGATCCTTATGACGATGATTACGACTATCCTCCCCGGGATAGGCGACCGGATCTTACACGTGTAGTGAAATTAGAGCCGCCACTTTATGATGGATCTATGGATCCCAAAGTCTTTTCAGACTAGGTTATAGACATAGAGACCTACTTTGATTGGTATCGTATGATGGAAGATCAGAAGGTTCAGTTTGCCAAGATGAGGTTATCTGGACGAGCGAAAATCTTTTGGATAGGTGAGTAACGTATTATAGAGAGGAATGGACGCCCTCCCATTACACACTGGGCCCACATGAAAGTCATACTGGAGGAGCAGTGCATTCCCCAGCACTACCAGACCCGTCTACGAGACGAGCTGACGTCTCTACGTCAAGGGTCCAAATCAGTTTCTGATTATTTAGCTGAGATGAAGGATCTTATGATTAGGTGCAACGTAGTCGAACACCCACGAGATACATTATCTAAATTTAAGTGTGGAATGCGATCTGAGATTCGTGATGAGTTGATTCGATATGGTCACTATTCCTTCGCTGAGACTGTATCTATCGCCATCGATATAGAGGAGCATCAAAAGAGAACCTCCCGGTTCAAACCTCAAAATAAAGCAAACACTCCTTATAAGAAAGATGAATCGAAAGGTAAGGAGAGTGCCTCAAAGCCCACCTCGACCTTTACGAGAGATCCTAAAGGAAAAGCCCCCATGGGAACTGTGACCCATTCACAGATCCGATGTTATGAGTGCCAGCAGATGGGCCATATATCTAGGGATTGTCCTAAGAGGAGAGGCACACTAGTTATACGTGAGGTGACTGAGGAGGATGAACATATAGAAGAAGTTGGAGTCGAGAGGGACCCACATATTTTGAATGATGAAGTGTACGGTACGCCTAGTGATGAGGAGATAGATCCCGGCGTCCTAGTGGTGAGATGCATGTTATCTACACCAAAGGAATCAGCCGATTATTGGCGGACGAACATCTTCCAGGCCTACTTCAAGGCAGGGGAGAAAGTGTGTCGTTTAGTAGTAGATAGCGGGAGTTGTATGAATGTGATAGCTGAGACAGCATTAGCCCGCATGGGACTCACTGCTGAGCCGCACCCTTCCCCATTCCAGGTAGCTTGGGTTACCAAGACTACCGTATCTGTGACTAGGAGATGTTTAGTACCCATCATTATCGGTCCGTATACCGATAAGATTTGGTGTGATGTTATGTCTATGGATGTGTGCCACATATTACTAGGGAGACCATGGTTGTATGACCGAGATGTACTCATACATGGCAGGTCCAACACGTGCTCCTTTCTCCTAGACGGAAAGAGAGTAGTGTTGAACCCGGTGCGGCCCACAGCACCAACATCCCGCACGAGTAGTAGTGCGAAAGAATCTCTTCCTCCTACTGAAAGGAAGAAGACTCTTAGCATTATACGAGGCGCTGATTTCCATCGAGAGAGCTTCGATGGTGGGTTTTATTATGCTTTAGTTGTTTTACAGGCATCTGACGGACTAGAGAGATACGAGTCTATTCCTATACCTGCTAGGAGACTCTTAGAGGAGTTCCAGGATATACACCCTGATGAGCTTCCGGCTGAATTACCTCCCATGAGATGTATTCAGCATGCGATAGATCTTGTTCCTGGAGCTTCCCTCCCACATTTACCGCATTACCGATTGAATCCTGCCGCCCATGAGGAGCTGCAGAAGCAGATCGGAGAGTTACTTGATAGAGGCTTTATCCGTCATAGCCTTAGTCCATGTGCGGTGCCTGCCCTCCTTGCCCCGAAAAAGGATGGTACTTGGCGTATGTGCGTTGACAGTCGTGCTGTCAACAAGATTACAGTGAAATACCGATTCCCGATACCTCGACTGGATGACATGTTGGACATGTTGACTGGAGCCACGATCTTTTCTAAGATCGATCTTCGCAGTGGTTATCACCAGATTCGCATTCGCGAAGGAGACGAGTGGAAGACTGCCTTCAAATCGAAGGATGGCCTTTATGAGTGGCTTGTGATGCCCTTTGGGTTATCCAATGCCCCTAGTACTTTCGCTCGGATGATGACCCAGGTCTTTAGACCATATATTGGGAAGTTTGTAGTGGTTTATTTCGACGACATTTTGATATATAGTCGGACTGAGGATGAGCACTTGACTCACCTACATACTATTTTCGAGCTCCTGCGAGCCGAACGACTGTATATCAACTTGAAGAAGTGTGTTTTTATGGCCGAGTCCGTCATCTTTCTTGGATATATAGTGAGCTCCGTTGGCATCACTATGGATCCCGAGAAAGTTCGAGCGATTCGTGAGTGGCCGACCCCTCAGAACATTCACGATGTCCGTAGTTTTCATGGACTAGCCACATTTTATCGTCGATTCATTAAGAACTTCAGTACGATAATGACACCCATTACTGAATGTACGAAGAAGGAAAGTTTTCAGTGGACACCATCGGCAGCTAGAGCCTTTGAGATTATCAAGGATAAGATGTCCACTGCACCTGTTTTGAGACTCTCTGATTTCAGTCAGGTATTCGAGGTATCTTGTGATGCCTCAGGAATTGGGATAGGAGGTGTACTTAGTCAAGAGGGTCACCCCGTTGGATTTTTTAGTGAAAAGCTCTCAGGCCCGAAGCTAAATTATTCCAACTATGAGCGCGAGTTCTATGCGATTGTACAGACGTTACGTCATTGGAGGCATTATTTGTTACCTAAGGAGTTTGTCCTCCACTCTGATCATCAGGCGTTACGTTATATCAATTCGCAACCGAAGTTGAACCCTCGACAGGCTAAGTGGGTGTCATATCTACAAGAATACACCTTCGTTCTCAAACACTGTAAGGGAACGGAGAATAGGGTTGCCGACGCCCTCAGTCGAGTCACCCTTATACTATCATAGATGCGTACTCAGGTGATAGGATTTGAGCGTGTCAAGGATGATTATTCTAGTTGTCCTGATTTTAGCGGTATCTATGATGCGATACGTTCGGATCCCCATCACGATGAGACTGATTATCTGATTCGAGACGGATATTTGTTTTGTGGGACCCGTCTGTGTATTCCCCGCACCTCGTTACGAAATTTCATTGTATGGGAATTACATGGTGGAGGCTTAGGTGGACACTTTGGACGCGATAAGACGATAGCCTTAGTAGAAGAGCGCTTCTATTGGCCCGGGATGAAGCGGGTTATCGCTCAGATTGTCAGTAGCTGCCGCACTTGTCAGGTAGCGAAGGGCAATAAACAACCCGCTGGATTATATACACCTTTACCGGTCCCCAGTATTCCTTGGGATGATGTTAGCATGGATTTTGTGCTTGGTTTGCCGCGCACTTTTAGGAAACACGATTCCATACTTGTCGTGGTTGATCGGTTCTCTAAAATGGCGTATTTCATTCCTTGTAACAAAACCGATGACGCCTCTCACATAGCCCGTATTTATTATAAAGAGGTTGTCGCACACCGAGGAATACCCAAGACTATCGTTACCGATCGAGATGTTAAGTTCACCAGCTATTTTTGGAAGTCACTCTGGAGACTTTTGGGTACTAAACTTCTATTTTCGACCGCTTATCATCCGCAGACCGACGGTCAAACTGAAGTTGTAAATAGAAGTTTAGGAAATTTATTGCGATGTTTGGTAGGAGATCACCAGGGAAATTGAGATCTAATTCTTCCACACGCCCAGTTAGCGTACAACAATTCGAAGAATAGATCCACGGGTTTATCACCTAATGAGGTTGTTCATGGTCACACTACACGAGTGCCAATAGATTTAGCACCACTACCCCACACCTTTAGGACTAGCCAGTTTGCACACGAGTATGCATTGCATCTGCATGATTTGCATAAAGAAATTGAGCGGAAGTTGCATAGTACTCATGATCTTTACGCAACTCAAGCAAACAAGCACAAGAGAGCCACTAGTTTTAAAGAGGATGACTTAGTGATGGTTCGGTTAAATCCGGAACGGTTACCATCGGGAACCGTAAAGAAGCTAGCTGACCGTAGAACTGGACCCTTTAGAGTGGTGAAACGGATTGGGCAGAATGCGTATGAACTCGAGATGCCTTCCGTTTGGGGAGCAAATCCTGTTTTCAACGTAGCCGATCTGACTTTATTTCACGATTACCCGCATGAGTCTGTAGATTTTTCATTGTCTTCTCCTCCAATTGATTCTTCTGGGTTGGTGAGTGAGAGTGAGGAGCCACATTCAGGACATACTAATATTCATTTCGCTACTGACACGTCCACTGCAGTTTCTCCCATTTTCACTGACAGCTTACAGGTGGAGCATGAGATACCAGATGAGTCCACTTTACCAGTTCCCAGAGCTACTGATCGACTTCCGCGACAGATTTTAGTTCCCGAGCAGATATTGGATGACGAGACAGTGACCACTACTGATGGTGGTTTTCAGAGATACTTGGTTCGTTGGCATGGCAGACCAGAGACCGAGACCAGTTGGATCTTGGCCGAGGAATTACAGCGCATGGATGCAGATCTTCTACAATAGTACCGCTCGGAGCACTCACCAGAGATGAGTGATTTCGAGAGGGGGAGAGTTGGTGGAGACCAGCCCAGATCGGGTCGTCGCAAAAGTGCCCGACGACGCACCCGACCGGATCTTTATCGGCCTTGAGTCGGCATATCACGTTGTGTTATGATGTAATGTGTGTACGTTTTGTGTGAATGAAATATATATATATATATAAATTTATAAATATATATATATAACGTTTTTAAATATTATTTAATATATATATATATAACAGATAATCGGTTATATATATATATGTATACTTAGTCATTAGGTCAAGTGCAGATCAGCGAAGACCCGCACTGTTCCTCTTTCCCCCGGTCCGTCCGACGCCGACTTTCCATCTCTCGATCCAGAGCCGCAGGAGTCCTAACTGGCGGAAGCTCCAGCCCCACGAAGCTCCCGCATCGTCAGGATCTTCAACCGCCTCCCCGATCTACACGTTTCCGCCTCCTCCAGAGCCCGCAACCGTCGATCCAGCCTCATGGCCCGACCGCGATTGGTCCCGCTTCGCCGCAACTGCCGGGGCTGAACTTCCACGATTCTACTCCGCTGACTCTACCATCGTGAGGAGGAAGTTCCCTGCTATTCGTTTATGGTGATTTCCCGTTTCCTTGTAACCCTATAAATAGGGATTTCTGTAATTTGCTTTTGGTTGTTGATGTTGAATATCCGTATTTTCTGCTTTGATTTGTTTCCAGTTGTTTTGAGTCATGTTGTTGTTGAAGGAGAAGTTTTGATGTGACTTAATTCCCGTATGAGTGTTGATTAAGAAAAAAAACGGTTTCGAAATTGTTATTTTTGAAACCCCTTAAGGCTTATTGCTTCCGATTGGAGAGTTGGAGGGTATTGTGATTCATGTTTGTCTTCCCTTTAACTCCGGCGTGAAGTAGAGCAGGTCGTTCCCTTGTTGGTGAGAGTGAACAGTAAATCTGATTACTGTGGCTGCCAAAGATCCCGTGAGTTGTCGATGAGGAAACATATGGACAGATGCTGAATGTTGCTGTAGGTGTTTTGCTGTGAGTTTAGGTGTGGTGGAATGCTTGGGTGAATTGCTGCTAATAATTTTCCTGTTTGAGAAGAGCAGTTGCTATCGAGTGCTGCTAAAGATTTTGAAGTTTTTGTTTCGTGGCTTCCCAAACAATTGTGTGTTTGAGATTTCGTGGAACCACTGTAAGTGTTGAGATTTCGTGGAACCACTTCGAGCGTGAAGTGCGAGTGAATTTTAGGCGTGTTAGGATTGTGGCTCCTTACTTCGTTGAGAGATTCCGTGGAACCACCTCGTGTGAGGGTGTGTTAATTTCCGTGGTGCCCGTGTGCGAAAGCGGTCGACCTCGGAGTGGAAATCGAAGGTGACAAGGAACTCCTCGCGTGATCGCCATCGACTTCGGATACGGAAAGACGACTCTTTCCGTGGGTAATTTGCTTCTATCCATTTATTTGCGTGTGTCTCCATTTTCTCTTAGGAATTATTAGACTCATTGCTGGGTTTTCGCCGAATTTTGTTAGCAAACGCTACGTCGAGAACTCGAAACGGGAACGTATTTGGAGTTCACGATCTCCGTTTTGACTGCAACAAAGGGAACGGAACGAAGTTGCGAGCTTCCTTCCCGGATTTAAATTGAACTCTCAATTTAAGAAATTTTTTCTGTAAAGCAAATAGTCTTTCTCGTGCTTTGTGAAAGTTGTTTAGAATTCATAAATTCGCGCAACATCCGCTTCAATTGCTTGCTAAAAAAATCATATTTCGTTGCATACAATTAGGGTTTCCTAGAAATAGCCGACAGGTGCGTAAACCCTACGCATCGTCCTGCATCACCTTCTCTTGTACATGTATATATATTATCATTGTTCATGTGAATATACAAAAAATTCTTCATTCCTATCATGGTATCAAAGGCAAGTTACGATCCCTATCCGCTGCAGCCGACCAAGCCGTCTCCTACACTTGATTCCGTCGCAGGTTCCGCCACATCCATCTTCTTCCGATCCCGTCGCAGGCTAAGTGTTTTCCTCTGATCCCGTCGCAGGTTCCGTTCCTGTCGCATCTTCCTCCGATCCCAGCCTGTCTCATGCGTTGTAGATCCCGCTTCCAGTGCGTCTCCGTCAAGCGCGTCTCCAGTAGGTTCCCAATCCCGTCGAGTATTGTTGAACTTGCGTTGTTGATCCCGATCCCAGTGCATCTCCAACACATGTCTAGCGCGTCTCCAGCAGGTTTCGTCGCAGGTTCCTCCGATCCCAACGCGTTTACTGCATTGTTGATCCAGTTTTTTGCAATGTTGATCTTGCTTCCAGCATAGTTGATCTCGCTTCCAGCACGTCTCCAGCAGGTTCCGTCGTAAGTTTCTCTGATCCAGTTGGTCTGCTCTTGCTTCCGCCGCCCGTCTCCTCCCTCGATCCCGTCTTCTCGATCTTTTTTCGACTGATTCTGCAGCTCTGATGGCCTCGTCTTACTTTTCTGCCTTTCTCCAGAAGGAGGATTCCATCCTCGATAGACGAAACTACAAGGCATAGTCTGTCACCGTCGGCGTGATCCTCAGTGGTCTAGATTTATGGGGCCATATTGACGGCTCTGATCCTGCTTCGCCTCTACCAACTGTCAGTCCTGTTGACGACTCTTCCACTGTCAGCATTGTCGCTTCTGTCCAGCGCTTCGACAAGGCGAAGTGGCTTCGGACGAATCTCGTGTGATATCCATCATCTGTCAGTCCTACGAGCTCCCCATTCGCATGACCGTCTACGAGCTACCTACGACCAAGGAGATGTGGGATCACTTGCGTCGACTCTACATGTCATCTAGTCAGGTCTTGTGCTACTCTCTGTTCCAGACCTTTGGCGTATTTTACCAGCGCGATCGGTCTGTGCAGGTCTTCTTTGTTGAGCTCCCGAACCTCTGACGTCAGTGTGATGAGATGGCTCTTTCCCCCTGCACTACCTGCCCTCAATGTGTTACTACATCTCGAGATCATGATTTTTCGCACATGTATGACTTTCTTATTCGCTTACGCCCTGAGTTCGAGCCTGTTAGTGCCCAACTTCTGAACTGGGAACCTCTACCTTCTCTCAGCGATATGTTGGCCTTGGTAATCGCTGAAGAGACCCGTCTTCACTACTTGTACACTGTTACTCCTTCTGGTGTGCAGACTCATGCTATTCTTACCGCTCTCGAGCTTCCACCGCAGTCCTCTCTTGTGAGTATTTCTTCGCTGCCTTCGCCGGGTTATAGCGCACTGGTACGGCCTGTTCCTCATCCTCCGGCTCCCTTCACTGCTCAGCCAGGTGGTCCTTGTCGTCAGCCTGTCCGTTGTAACTACTGTCAATATCTTGGACACGTCAAATCTATGTGTTGCAAGCTTCAGAGGGTGCAACATTCTAGTCAGCAGTGTGCTCCTGGTGCTCCATTAGCTCACTTCTCTGTCATGGTGCAGTCACTCTCTATTTTTGAGCTTGCCCAGCCGCTATCTCATAGTTCTCTGCATCGCTCCTCTGCCTATGTGCTCTCATCGGATGTTTTTGATGTCTCTGCCTCTCAGTCGGTTGCCTCCGCCCCTGCAGAAATCTCTTCCTCCGACTAGTTGATTGACTCTGAAGCTTCCTTTCATATGACCTAAGACGCAACACACTTATTGTCCTGTCAATCTGTCTCGTCTGCCCTTAGTGTCGTGGTAGCAGATGGCAGTATTCTTCCCATCACCAACCATGGGCCTCCTTTATACCAACCATTTCCATATTTCTGGTGTGGCATACATACCCAAGTTATCCATAAACCTTATATCTATCAGTCAACTCACGTCTCACGGTTGTCTTGTTATTTTTGATGAATTTGTGTGTCGTGTGCAGGATCGTCTGATAGGGACACTCCTTAGAGCTGGTTGACGCCATAGCGGGGTATACGTCCTTGATCGTCTTCATCTTCCATCCACTCCATTGTCACCAATGGCCGCATTCTTTTGTCTTCCTTCAGTGAGCTTATCTCAGTGGCATCATCGTTTTGGTCATCCCAGTGGTTCGCGTCTTTCGTCAATCATTAGTACCGATCTCATTGGTTGTGTTTTTGTTGATCGGTATCACTTTTGTACGGGTTGTAAGCTTGGTATACAGCTACAACGCCATTTTGATTTAGTCCATTCAGATGCATGGGGACTCGCACCTTTTGTATCAAAGGGCGGACATCGGTACTATGTTATATTTATTAATGAATACTCTTGTTATTATTGGATTTATTTTATACTCTCGTTATGAATTCTTCCGGATCTATGTTACTTTTTTCGCTATGGTGCGCACCCAGTTTTTTGATTCTATATGTATTTTTCATTCCGACTTGGGGAGAGTACCTCTCTCATGTTTTTCGCGATCTGCTAGCTACTCACGACACTCTCCCTCAACTTGCCTGTCCCAGTGCCCAGCTCAGAATGGCACCGCTAAAAGGAAGCATAGCCACATCATTGAGACAGCCCGTACTCTTCTCATCTTTTCTCACGTTCCTCCTCACTTTTGGGATGAGGCTGTCTTTACTGGTGTCTAGCTTATTAATCTACAGTCCTCCACCTTTCTTCAAGGTCAGTGTCCTGGTGAGTGTTTGTACTCTCGATCCCCACGTTATACTCATCTTCGTGTTTTTAGCTATCAGTTTTATGTTCTACTTCCTTCATGTGAGTGTATCATGCTCTCTGCTCAATCTGTATCTTGTGTCTTTCTTGGATACAGTACTGAGCACGAAAGCTATCGATGTTATATCATATTGCACATCGACTTCGCATCTCACGTGAAATCACTTTGACGAGTCTCACCCTTACTTTGTGTCCACCATCTCCTTGACCTCGTACACATCTGTGACTCCCTCTGATATGCAGTTTCTCGCTCTTCCTATCCCACCGCCTCATGTCTCCTCTCCACCGATATGTTCACCCCCTCTCCCCTTGTCGCCTACATCATCTCCGACCTCTCCAGTCTCATCTTCTCACTCCTCCCTTTCGCCTCCCACTTCTCCCTCTAACATGCTCGCCGTCTCCTTCCATATCACTACACTCGCCGTCCTCTTCCTATTACCTCATCTCCAGTGCCCCCAGACTTAGTGTCTGCCTCCTCCAGCGAGTGTTATGTGGATGATCCTTCTGTACGTCGCAACCCACCTCATGAGAGACGTCCTCCCGATCGTCTTAGCATTGCTACACTACTGTTGGACCTACCTGCCCTTCCTGCTACTGCTTGTAGTACTCCAGAGCTGACTTCCTACCGTGAGGCTGCCTAGATACCTGAATGTCAGGTTGTTATGTCTACTAAGTTGGAGGCGCTTGAGCGCACTCATGCATGAGACCTCGTTCATCTTCCACCTAGTATTGCTCCTATTACTTGCAAGTGGATATTCAAGGTCAAGACTCACTCTGATGGTTTTGTGAAGAGATACAAGGTTTGCCTAGTTGCTCGTGGTTTTTCAGCAGGAGCAGAGGAGAGACTATGACGAGACCTTTGCTCCAGTCGCTCACATGACTACGGTTCAGACTCTTATTGCAGTTGCAATTATTCGTCACTGGTCTCTGTCTCAACTCGACGTGAAGAATGTTGTTCTTTATGGTGATCTTCAGCATGAGGTATACATGTTTCTTCCTCCTGGTCTATCCTCTGCTCCAGGCCTTGTCTGTCGCTTGGGGCGAGCTCTTTATGGGCTCAAGAAGGCGCCCCGCGCGTGGTTTACATGTTTTAGCTCAGTCATTATAGCCGTCAGTTTCCAGTCAAGTCCACGTAATCCGGCTCTGTTTGTACACTGCTCTCGTGGTCAGACTCTTTTGTTACTTTATGTGGATGATATGATTATTATTGGTGATAATCCTTCTCAAGTGGCCTTCGTCAAACATCACATTCAATGGCAGTTTCAGATGACTGACCTTGGATAGTTAAGCTACTTCTTGGGTCTTGAGGTCAGTTCTACAGATCGCAGTTTTCAGCTCTCTCAACAGCGTTACACATCAGATCTCCTAGCTTGTGCTGCTCTCTCTGACTCTCGCACAATGGACACTCCTATGGAGCTTCAAGTTCAGTTACGTCAGTATGATTGGGTTCCACTCTCTGATCCTACCCACTACCGCCACCTCGTTGGGAGTCTCGTTTACCTCACCATTACTTGGCTTATCATTGTCAATGAAGTTCATGTGTTGAGCCAATTTGTTAGTGCGCCCACCTATGTGCATTACGGTCACCTATTGCGGCTCCTGCGCTATCTTCAGGCGATGACTTCTTGTAGTCTCTTCTTCTCCAACAGTAGTTCTATACAAATCCGTGCTTACTTGGATGCTTCCTGGACTAGCGATCTTATTGACTGTCACTTGATACTAGTTTGTCTGTTCTTGAGTTTTTCACTTATTGCATGAAAGTCCAAAAAATAGACTGGAGTTTTTTGTTCCAACACTGAGAGTGAGCTTCGGGTCATGGCTACCAGGATATCATTTGGCTCTGTTGGCTTCTTGAGGATCTTGATCTCTCTTCTCCAGATCCCACTTCATTCTACTATGATAACACCGGTGTCATTCAGATTACTCCAAATCCAGTGAAGCACTCACTCTCCAAGCATATCGGGGTGAATGCTTTCTTCCCACAAGAGAACTATAGTCGTGACACTCTGGCTCCTTTTGTTCTGTCTGAGTAGAAGATTGCAGATTTGATGACTAAGCCACAAACGAGAACCCATCATTCTTATCTACTGTCCAAACTCTCGGTGTGTGATCCCCCGTAATTTTTTTTTGGGGGGGGATTACCTAAAGTATACATCCTGTGTGGTAGAGTTACCTTAGGCTCACCTTACGTGTTGTCGGCACCCTCTCTTGTACATGTATATATATTACCATTATTCATGCGAATATACGGAAAATCCTTCATTCCTATCAAATAATAGGCCATGTAATAGATAGAATGACTAGGACCCATTTTATTCGCATCAAATTCCTTTTTTTTCTTTCTAGCAGTATTTAAAGCTATGACGTCGTCAGATAGGCAAGAAAATAGTTTTGACCAGTTGGTTAGCCAAATACACAAGAGAGAATCAAGATCATTACAAGCAGACAAAAATAGAAGAATATGACAAAATTAACTAATATTAAATTAAAATCAAGAAGTTAAGCTACTGATTTCTATGCATGCCCTAGAAAAAAAACATGCTAACAAAGAGAGAGCAGAACAAAAGTATAAAGACAACCATTTTTGACATGTTGTATTGTAGGGGTGCAAGTTGAGTTGAGCCGGCTCGAGAGCTCGACGAGCTGGCTTGAAAAAAACTCGAGCTCGAGCTCGAGCATGTCGAGCACACGCTCGACGAGCCCGAGCTTGCTCTCGAGCCGAGCTCGAGCCCAGTAACCCTTGTTCATGGGCTCGCGAGCCGGCTCGCGAGCTTTTATATATATATATATATTATATATATACATATATATTAATATTAGGTAGCCTATTAATTACTGTCTGCGACAGCCTGCAGAACCCGCTAATCGAGGCATCATGCTTCACGGAGTTGACGGCTGGCTTCAGAGTTCAGAGTTTAATAATTATATATTTATATAATATATTATAATATTAGTAATTATTATTAATAATATTTACGCATCGTCTTCCTCGCGAGAGCAGGAAGCCTGTGGAGTGCGGACTGCGGACGGCGACTGAGGAACAACGAGCAGCGGATGGTGGACGACGAGCCCGGGGATAAACCCTTACAAACCGGCGACGACGAGCGGCGGACGATGACAGAGGAGGGCTGGCGAGCTCTGGCTTTTAATCGTGGAACTTACCGGGCTCGTCGAGCTCTGGCGAGCTCAATCTCGAGCCTATTCACCACAGGCTCGAGCTTGAGCTCGAGCCGGCTATTTTTGATGAGCTCGACTCGAGCTCGGCTCATTTGCAGCCCTATTGTATTGTGAGGACCAAAATATGCTACTACTATAAGTGTCTATATCAATATCGATATAGAGTGAATATTTTGGTCCTCATATGGGCTGCAAATGAGCACTCGACTATCGGCTCATTTGCAGCCCTATTGTATTGTGAGGACAAAATATGATTATTCAATGAATAATATGACACTTATAGTAACAGATTATTCAATGACTTTCAAGAACAAGAGTCAATAAGACTAGTGTTGGAGAGTTTGTATTTCTGTTATGTTTCAAGTCTTGTATTTGGTCCATCTTGACTTTGTACGTATCTTTCCCACTCCCATATATGTTGGAGTAGGGCCAAATAATTGAATTAATCTTCCATTCAACATGGTATCAGAGCGATAGGCGATTAGGGCTCCCGCAACCCGCGACCGGCTCCGTTCCATCGCATCATACTTCTTCTTCCTCTTTGCATCCCGTCACATCCGCTTCTCCCGCTTCTTCTTCTTCCAGCGGCTTTGGACGTACCAGAGAGCTTCGCCTCCCTCTCTCTCCTCCGGGGGGAGCTTCTCCTTCCTGCGGGGTGTCTCCCTCGCCCTCTAGGGGCGTCGGTGTAATGAGATATTGATCTCCCCTCTCCGGCGTTCCCTCTTTGGTTTCTCCCATTGTTGTTGGAGTTATGATTCATTCCCCACTTTCTATGAGGGCGCCTCTTTTTTTATACCCTTTGTGATTTCGTGTGCCTCTACCTCGCTTTCTCTTCGAGATCTTCTATGTCTCTGCGTGCTACTTCTATCCAGATTCATGGTTTTCCTTCTACCTGTGGCCGCCTTGCACCTCATGGTGGATGAACCCAGCCTCGATCATCTCTATCATGAAGAGCATGTTTGTCTGATGCTATGGAAGACACCTATATTTCTCCCTCTCTGGATTCAGACGTTACAGAAGGAATCCCGCCTTTCCGTCACTTGATGCATGGTCCTTTGGCTGCGCAGTCCAGTTCAACATCCTCTTTTCATGCCCACCAAGCCCCCATGGGTGCTCATTCTGCTTCCACACTTTTGTCCTCACAGTGGATTATTGATTCCAGCGCTACTGACCATATGACTGGGTCGGCAAAAGGTTTTGTGTCCTACACTCCTTGTCTGGCAAGAACAAAGTAAGTATTGTTGATGGATCTCTCTCCTCCATTGCTGGGAAGGGATCTATCCTTTGCTCATCTCTTACTCTTTTCTCTGTTCATGTTCTTGCATTCACTCATAATCTTCTGTCTATTAGTCATTTGACTAACTCTACGAACTGCTTTGTAACCTTCTTTGCTACCTCGTGCGTTTTTCAAAAGCAAAAGACGGGGACGGTGATTGGCTCTGGTAGATTGTGTAACGGGCTATATGTGTTCGACCCTTCCACCTCCACTTGCTCCAGTCTCGTCCAGTCTCCAAAGGCTTATCGTGTTGATCGACTTTCTGATGTTGATGTCTGGCACTATCCTCTTAGACATCCCCCCATCTCTTCCATGAATGTTTTGCTTCCTACTATACCCACCACTCGATTTACTGGTTTTTATTGTGATGTACGTGAACTCGATAAACATCATCGGAGTTCTCTTCCTCTTGTGTATCTGTGTTCCTCAGTTCTCTTTGCTCTTATTCATACTGATGTTTGGGGCCCTAGTCCCACTGTGTCCATTTCTATTTGCTCCTGGTTTGTTTCATTTATTGGTTGTTACTCTCGTTGTACATGAGTTTATCTAATAAAGCATAAAAGTGACGTGTTTTCTCTCTTTCAAAGGTTCCATAAGATGGTCACTAATCAGTTTGGTGCTACCATTAAGATCTTACGTAGTGACAATGGTCGTGAGTACATTGACTCTCGTTTTGAGAAATACCTAAGTGATCATGGTATCATACATCAGACTTCATGTGCCTACACTCCAGCTCAAAATGGTGTTGTCGAGTGCAAGAATCGGTATCTTCTTCAGGTTGTCAGATGTCTCCTTCTCCGAAAGAACCTCCCGAAATATTATTGGGGTGATGTCGTCCTCACCGCCGCCTACCTTATCAATCGTCTGTCTACTCGTGTTCTTCGGTTTCAGATCCTCTAGCCACTCTCGGGGTTCGCCTCACTTCCCTCTTGCCTCATATCTTTGGGTGTGTGTGTTTTGTGCACATCCATCCGAAGACTAAACTCGACTCCCGTGCTTTGTGATGTGTCTTTATTGGCCACTCACCCACCCAAAAAGGCTACAAGTGCTTTCATCCCATCACTAAGCGGACATTTGTCACTATGCATGCCACCTTTCGGGAATCAGAAGCTTATTATGGGACCTCTCTTCAGGGGGAGACGAGCACTAGGGAAGAGAGTTCTCCTGCTTCTGTTCTCTTGCCTATTGTCCTTGCTTATGTTCCCTTGTCTTCTCTTCCAATGCCTTCTCCATTGCAGGCTTGCTCTTTTATCTCAAGTGATCCGGTGATACCTCCTCCTTTTATGCCTCCTTCATTGCAGGTTTACTCTCACCGACGTCGGTGAACAAATACACAAGTCTTACCCACTCTACCTGGGCCACCACTCGATCCATCTTCCGACACTGACAGAGGTATTTGTGTTTCTACTCAACATCTTATTTCTTATTTTGTGACTTATGACTCTCTCATTCCCATAGAGCGTTTGTCACCTCCTTGTCTTCCATATTTATTCCGCGTTCTTGGCAGGAAACTCTTGAGCACGGTGAATGGAAGAATGCTATGTTGGAGGAAATGACGGCCCTTGACAAGAATATGTTATGCCCATGAACGCGCTACGGTTCAAAGGGCACAAATATGCTCGACGACCTAAGAAGGCGATAGGAAGCAACGGGGCTGAACCAACCGGTTCAGCCCCCATTCACTAATCTCGGACCGGCGGGGCTGAACCAACTGGTTCAGCCCATACGGGGGCCGGCCGGCCCCTTGGTGTCGGGTATATATATACCCGGAACCCCTCTTGGAGCAGCAGGAAGAATTAATCCAGGTATTTTCCTTCTCCTTTCTCTAAACCCTAATTTCTCATCTCTACCTCATAGCTTCTCTTCTAGTAGCATAACATTTGGTATCAGAGGTCTCTTCCTCCCACCATGGTGAACACCCGTTCAAATGAAGATGTCGGCCGACTAGCTTCGTTAAAGGAAAACTACATCGGATTGACGGATTCGGTAGCGGCCATGGAGGAAAGAATGAAGGTTTCAACCCAACAAATGGAAGAACGAATGGAGGCCCGCATGGAGGAGATCAAAACCCTCCTAACTCAAAACCTAAAAGGAAAAGCGGCGGTTACGGAGGGATCGGAGGCGGAAATACTCGATCCCGCGCTGCAACAGTACCCGTTATCGGGTTCCAGCCAGTTTGTGCAGGTCGGCCTCGACGGCATCCCGCAACCGCTGTTCGGCACGGGCGGATGCTATCCGGTGGGAATCGAGGCCGGAGGGGGGCGCACGGGGTACTGGCGGCCTCCAGAGCAGGCGGTGGTAGCGCATGGTCTGGGCGGCCCTCCCGCGGGCTACGACGAGATGGGCACAAGCCGCACACCCTTTGGGCGGCTTCCGGAGCAGGCGACGGGGCAGATGCGGCCTTCGGCAGCCCTGGGTGGTTCCACGAGGGGGATCACTGGGTTATTACCCCTTCCCCGGAATTTCGGAACAACCCGCGGGCTACGGAATTGGCGATCAAGGGCACATGCGGCAACCACCAGCAGGGATTTATGGGGAGGGACAACACCCGGGCGGCGAACAAGGGAGGGAACGTTTTTTTCCAAGACCTCAGGGACCATACCCCCCTGTGGAGAAGCAGAGGGCAGCGGGGTATGGACATGAGATGGGTGGGTTTGGACAAGCGCATCATCGGACCCACGTGGCACCCAAGAGGACTCACATGAATTTTCCGAAGTTCAGAGGCGGAGATGTACTCGAGTGGATACAAAAGGCGGAATTGTTTTTCCAATATCAGGAAATCCCCGAGGAACAATGGGTACAGCTAGCAGCCTTCCACCCGAAGGATGACGCCTATCAGTGGACGAAGTGGTTTCTGAGGGGACGAGATTTTGAGTCATGGACCGAGTTCGTCGGGGAATTCTCAGCTCAGTTTGGGCCTTTGGAGTATGAAGATGTTGAGGCCATGTTACAGAAACTACAACAGCGGGGAACCGTGATGGAATATCGCACTGAGTTTGAAAGATTGGTCAACCAGGTCCGTTGGGAGGAGAGAACCTTGCTGAGCTGTTTTGTCTTGGGTCTAAAGGATCACCTACGTGATTAGGTTCGTGCTTACATGCCCCGTAGCCTGAGTCATGCTATCAGTTTGGCGAGAATACAAGAGGAACGTTTCAACAGACAACGGTCCCGCACCACAGGGAAAGCGGCCACGGCTCCCACACCGGCTAGGCGGGACCAACCGGCGGCCGGGAGACCGATTGTGACGCGACTAACATGGCCTGAACTGCAGGCGCGCAAGGAAAAAGGATTGTGTTTCAACTGCGATGAGAACTATGCTCCAGGGCATAAGTGTCAAAAGGTCCAGGTTTCCATGCTGCGAGAGGAAGATGAGGTGGATACCACCGAGCTGGACCTAGAAGGGGATTTGACCCTGACCGAGTTCGGGGTCTCCATCCAGGCGATGGAAGGGTGCACAGCCCCCTCACTATGCGCATAGCCGGTAAGATCGCCCAGGAGCGGGTCGCCATACTGATTGATAGTGGGAGTACCCACAATTTCATCAACCCCACCGTGACACGAAAAGTGGGGCACCAGGTAGATCAGAGTGCCATGTTCCAGGTCATGGTAGCAGATGTGAGCAAATTGAGGCGTGAAGGGGTGATGAGGGGAGTCGAACTGCGAATACAGGGGTACACTTGCCGCAC
Organism: Platanthera guangdongensis; assembly: GCA_039583875.1. Lineage (NCBI taxonomy): Eukaryota > Viridiplantae > Streptophyta > Magnoliopsida > Asparagales > Orchidaceae > Platanthera > Platanthera guangdongensis. The sequence goes on from CM077165.1 coordinate 157,275,519, forward strand.
CGATGTCTACTTGCTGCCCATCCGGGGGTCCGATATGGTCTTGGGAGTTCAGTGGTTGCGACAGTTGCGGAAAGTCACCTTCGACTGGGACCAGATGACCATGGAATTCGTACAACTCGAACAGGAACACTGCATCAACGGCCTCAAATCATCCCCGCTGAAGGAGATATCGGTTCGAAGTCTGGAAAGTCTATCTGAAGAGGGCAGTTCGATGGCGATGATTATGGGCCTTGCATCCCCTCCCCCTCTCTTATCTGAAGTACCAGAGCTGATGCGGTCACTATTGACTCAGTGCGAGGACGTCATCCAAGAGCCACACACCCTTCCTCCACCGAGATTTAGGGATCACGCGATTCAGCTCAAGGTGGGGTCGGAACCTACCAATATCCGACCATACTGCTACCCGCACATCCAGAAGGAGGAGATCGAGCGTAGTATTCGGGAGATGCTCACCACCGGGATCATCCGTCCTAGTACCAGTTCCTTCTCGTCACCCATTATTCTGGTAAAGAAGAAAGACGGTTCTTGACGATTCTGCGTTGATTACCGCAGCCTGAATAGTTCAACAATCAAGGATAAATTTCTCATTCCCATGATTGAGGAACTCTTGGATGAGATACACGGAGCATGTTTATTCACCAAACTAGATCTGCGCTCCGGTTACCATCAAATTCGGATGCGGGAGGAAGACATCCATAAGACGGCCTTCCGAACCCACGATGGCCATTACGAATTCCTCGTGATGCCCTTCGGGCTTACCAATGCCCCTTCTACCTTTCAAGGGGTGATGAACGAACTCTTTCGGCCGCTTCTACGTCGTTCAGCGTTGATATTTTTCGATGACATCTTAATTTACAGTAGCAGTTGGACAGAGAATCTCCAGCACGTGCAGCAAGTTCTCACCATATTGCGCCACAATCAGTTGTACGCTAAGCAGTCCAAGTGCTCCTTCGGTCAAGCAGAGGTCGAGTATCTAGGCCATTTGGTTTCGGCCCAAGGGGTCCGGGCCGACCCGCACAAAATCGAGAGCATGGTGACGTGGCCCCGCCCCACGACGTTACGGGCTTTACGGGAATTCCTGGGTCTCACGGGCTACTACCGGAGGTTCGTAAAAGACTACGGCAAGATCGCACGACCGCTTACTCAGCTCTTACAGAAGGAGGGCTTCGTGTGGCAGGACGACACTGAGGGAGCTTTCCAGGCTCTGAAACGGGCCATGACGACTACACCGGTCCTTGCCCTACAGGATTTTGACAAGGAGTTCATACTAAAGACCGATGCGTCCGGAGTGGGCATCGATGAGGTTTTGATGCAGGACGGGAGACCGTTAGCCTACTTCAGCAAGGCTCTCGTTCCCCGCACTCTTGGTTTGTCCACCTACGAGAAGGAGATGCTCACCATCATACACGCAGTGACCCTGTGGTGTCCGTACTTACTAGGGACTCATTTCAAGGTCCGCACCGATCACCAAAGTTTGAAACATTTCTTGGAGCAACGCCTAGCTTCTCCTATTCAACAGAAGTGGGTGACCAAGTTGTTGGGGTATGATTACGAGATCGTTTACAAGTAAGGGAAGGAGAATGTGGTCGTTGATGCCCTCTCCCGCCTTCCGGAGAGCTCTTTCGCCCACATTTCAGGCCCCTTGATCGATTCCCTCAACGACATCCAGGTGGAGGTGCAACAGGATCCCGCACTCTGGCTTATTGTGGACGCACTGCGACTGGGGCAGCCCACTACACCGGGGTACTAGCTCCAAGGGGGCACCTTTACTATCAGGGTCGGGTGGTCATTCCCTCTTCCTCAGCTTGGAAGACAGTTATGCAGGAGTTTCATTCGTCGCCGACCGGAGGCCACGCCGGTATGCTCCGAACCTTCCAGAGGCTGAAGACGAATGTCTTCTGGAAGGGCTTACGCCGGGACGTTCAACAGTTTGTGCAACAGTGTGAGGTGTGGCAACGACAGAAATATGAAACAACCTCTCCGACCGGGTTGCTGACCCCGCTGGAAATTTCACACCATATTTGGGAAACGGTATCCATGAACTTCATCGACGGATTGCCCAAATCTCAGGGCAAGTCAGTAATCTTGGTTGTGGTCGACAAACTCTCCAAATACGCACATTTTATTGCCCTAGGCCACCCCTACACGGGCGAAGTCGTGGCCGATCTTTTTGTTTGCGAGACCGTACGCCTTCACGGCGTGCCCCGGTCTATCATCTCGGATCGTGACCCAGTGTTCCTGAGCAATTTCTGGAAGGAACTTTTTCGGCTACAAGGGACACAACTACGCCTGAGCATGGCTTATCATCCCCAGACAGACGGCCAGACAGAGGTTCTCAACCGAGGGGTGGAAACCTATTTACGCTGCTTTGTGATGGACGAGCCCCGGATGTGGACCCGATGGTTACACTGGGCCGAGTACTATTACAATATCTCGTATCATACAGCCAGCAGGCTTACCCGGTTCGAGGTTGTATACGGCCTCCCGCCACCTTCTTTGGGCTCATATGAGGCCGGCAGCACAGCTCTTCCGTCAGTCGACCGCCAATTGCGCGATCGTGATCGCACCTTAACCCTCCTGCGTGAAAATCTCCAGGTAGCTCAAGACAGGATGAAGGTACATGCAGACAAACATCGAACCGAGAGGTAATTCGCAGTGGGGGACGAGGTACTCCTCAAACTCCAACCTTACCGACAGCTCTTCGTCTCCCGCCGGGCGAATCAAAAGCTAGCATCACGATACTATGGACCGTTCCGCATTACTAAGCGGGTGGGACCGGTGGCATACACCTTGGCATTGCCGAAAGGTTCCCGGATACACCCGACCTTTCATGTATCCCAACTCAAGAGGAAGCTGGGCGACGTCGTCCAGCCAAGCCCCCTCTTACCCGAGATTACTACGTCGGGGGAGCTGTGTCCGGTACCGGAGGAAATACTGCTGATCAAGTCGAAGCAACATGGTACTGAATATCGGCCCGAGATACTAGTTAAATGGAAAATTTGACAGTGTCACACAATACCTGGGTCGATCTGCTGGAGTTCCGTGACTCGTTTCACGATTTCCACCTTGAGGACAAGTCAGTGCTTGATGGGGAGGGGAATGTTATGCCCCCGAACGCGCTACGGTTCAAATGGCACAAATATGCTCGACGACCTAAGGAGACGACAGGAAGCAATGGTGCTGAACCAACCGGTTCAGCCCCCATTCACTAATCTCGGACCAGCGGGGCTGAACCAACTGGTTCAGGCCATATGGGGGCCGGCCGGCCCCTTGGTTCCGGGTATATATATACCCGGAACCCCTCTTGGAGCAGCAGGAAGAATTAATCCAGGTCTTTTCCTTCTCCTTCTTTCTCTAAACCCTAATTTCTCCTCTCTACCTCATACCTTCTCTTCTAGTAGCATAACAGAATCATACTTGGAATCTTGTCCACCTACCCAAAGGAAAAACTATTATGAGTTGTAAATAAATCTTCTCTGTGAAGCAGAACTACCAAGGCCTCGTTGAACGGTACAAAGCTAGATTGTTTGCTAGAGGACACACTCAAACAACGGAAATCGACTATCATGAGACATTTGCACCTGTTGCTAAATGAATTCAATTCGGATACGGCTTTCATGTGCCATGTGTAAAGGGTGAAGTCTACATGTCCCCGCCTCCTGGTGTTTTTCAAAAAGGTTTAGTACGGAAAGTTTGCAGATTGAAGAAGGCTTTGTACGGCTTAAAACAGTCGCCTCGTGCGTGGTTCGGGAGATTCCACCGGGCAATGATATCCTTCGGGTACAGGCAGAGCAACGCGGATCATACCTTGTTCGTGAAACAATGACATGGCAAGGTGACTTTCCTTATTGTCTATGTTGACGATATAGTGATAACGGGTGATGACACAGAGGAGATTGAGAAATTAAAATCTAGGCTTGCAAAGGAGTTCGAAGTGAAATACCTTGGATGAAGGGTGGCGGGGTACATGGCACTCAAATTCCGCCACACAAGGGGGCCCACCGGGGTAACACCCAGACCTTTGCGGTTCACACACACGTGGCTGCATCGAGCATGACAACCTCCCTCTGGTAGCCAGATCGGGGTACATGAACAGACAGGCGGTGTGGGATTAACCCCAACCACATGACCGGGGGATATTCCGCCACACAAGGGGGCCCACCGGGGTCAACACCCAGACCTTGCGGTCCCACACACACGTGTCATCTCAACGAAGAAGGGGCACTAAATATTTTTGGGCATTCTGGATCTATTGGAAACAACAGGAATGATTGGGTGTAGACCTGCTGACACTCCAATTGAAGCCAATCACAGGCTTGGTATAGATGGTGGAGAAATGGTTGTTGATATACCAGGTTTCAAGCGACTGGTTGGGAAACTTATCTATCTCTCTCATACCCGTCTGGATATATCTTATGGTGTGGGTGTTCTTAGCCAATATCTCTTACATCATCTTGATGCTGCATACATGGTTCTGAGGCATCTCAAATCCTCTCCAGGCAAAGGCAAACTGTTTAGACCAGGTGAGACATTAACAGTTGAAGTTTACATAGATGCAAACTGGGCAAGTTCTATTGATGATCGACGATCTACATCTGGATATTGCTCCATTTTGGGGGGTAATTTGGTGACCTGGAGAAGCAAGAAACATGTTGCCAGATCCCGTTTTGAGGCGGAGTCCGGGCAATGACACTTGGAAAATGCGAAGGGATATGGATTCAGTCAATGATGAGGGACTTGGGTGTGGAAAACCGTGGTCCAATTAGGATTTATTGTGATAGTAAAGTCACTATTAGTATTGCCCACAACCCAATTCAACATGACTGTACTAAACATGTGGAGATCGACAGACATTTCATTAAGTAGAACATAGGAAAGGGGATGGTGTGTACTCTCTTTGTCTCATCAAACCAGCAACTGACAGATATGCTTACTAAGGGGTTGATTCTGTGCCACTTTGACAAGATATTGGGCAAGTTGGGCATGACCGACATTACACGCCCAACTTGAGGGGGAGTGTTGGAGAGTTTGTATTTTTGTTATGTTTCAAGTCTTGTATTTAGTCCGTCTTGTCTTTGTACGTATTTTTCTCACTCCTATATATGATGGAGTAGGGCCAAATAGTTGAATTAATCTTCCATTCAACAACTAGTATTGTGATACTTATCTATTAATTCTCTGGGTCTATCTAAGCTAGAAAAAATGTAGACAAAAAGAATCAAAAAATAAAAGCAGAAATTACAAAGATGCTACTTTGTTATTGGATGTAGACTAAACTTGAGATTATGATTGTGATTCACAGAGCAACTATTAATACACGATGAAAAGATATACAGTCACATTAGGAAGGGGAAACATCTAAAAAGGGGGGAAAACAAAATGAATGTTGATCGCAGGCGCGGAACCAAATATGTGCATCAACTACTTACTAAAACAACCCTTGGGATCTGAACTTCCAAGACGAGTTCCCTGCAATAGATTTGAAGGAAAAATAAACATATATTTAATTATTTATCCCACATATATAGAAAAAGAAGAATTAATAATTAAATATGGCGTAAAAGTAAGATGAAAGATTTTTAAAAAATAGACAATAAGCTACTTTTAATGCTGGAAATATTGGGCTCAGTGACCGAAAAAAATTCATTGAGCACATGTAGCATATGTTTAGCCCAATGCCTTGTAATGACTTTTTAAAGTTTGTTGGATAATCAAATCACAAATTGTAAAACTGTCAAATCTCAATGTGTAGGAAATAGACTGTTACAACTAAGAGAGAAACACTTGCATTAATCAAAAACAAGGATACAATCATGAGGTATACTTGTGCCCTTCTTCCGGAGGCTGATTCCTCCAACAAGCCTTTCTCCAAGAGGAGAACCCAAACCCTAATAACATATAAGATGAAGAAGACTCTCTCATACCACCACCTTATATATGGAGGGGGGCTCACAACAATAAGCAATAAAAAGACAAGATAAAGCAGTTACACGCACGTGCGTAACAACACACCCCGCCGGAAAAACAACCTTGTCCTCAAGGTCGGAGTGCTGCCCTCCACTAGTAGTGATATGCCTGCGGGGGCCCAGATGTCGAGGTGCCTGAAGCGTCGTCCGAAGGTACAATCATGATCGTCAGCGTGTTCAAGTGAGCGGCGGTGAGCTCGTGCACGTCCTCCCCGATGAGGCACCGGAGCTCCTTCAGAGGACAATAATGAGTAGGCGAGTAGGGTTGTCGGCAACGAAAACACAGGCACTTGCTCCGTAGTTCATTGTTCTCTTGAGTGGATAGGTGGTCAGTGGGGACAGGACGGTGTTGTGTGGGCTCATATTGGGTGGACAAGGTAGAGGAGGTGGTTGTGGCGGTTGTTTCGTCAGAGGAGGAAAGTATGGCTGAAATGGGGGTTTGGAGGGAGGCAGTGAGGAAGGAGGGTCTTCGGACAGCGCGGGGAATTTGGCCTCCACCAGTGGGGAGAGGTCCATGGCTTGGTTCACAGTGACTGGCTGAAGGGTGCAGAGGCGGGCTCAGATATGGGGTTGCAAGTCATGCATGTAGTAGGCTAAATAATGATCGAGGGGAAGCCCTGGGACATGGGTGACCAGCTCAATAAACATGTCAACGTACAAGTCAATGGAGCCGGTTTGGCGGACTCCGCAGAGGCGCTCGATCATGGAGCCGGAGTAGCGATGGTCGTACCGCTGAATGAAGGCCTCCGTGAGAGCCATCCAGGTGAGGCCGGGGGAGCATTGGCAGAGCCAACGGACCCAATGGAGGGCGGACCCTTGCATGCCGACGATTGTTGTGGAGACCTGTTGTTCCGGAAGGAGTCTGGTGAATATCAAAAAACTGTTCGGCACGGGCAATCCACCCAAGTGGGTCAGTCTCGTTGAATGTGGGGCTGTCGGGACGTGGGAGCTGTGGAGGAAGGACCGGCAAGGCGGGATTTGCGGGGCTGTTGTGCTAGGGGATCCCAAGGCAGAAGCGGTAGTAAGAGGACCAGAGTGCTGGCCTGTCTGCAAGTTGTGGAGCATGGTCATAATCGTCGTGAGCTGCTCGGCCTGAGCCTCGAAACGAGAGTTGAGGGCGGAGATGGCGTGTTTGATGGCTTCCACGCGGGATTCCATCCAACTCTTGGGCATAGGAGGAAGATTGCACCGAGTTGGAGGTTGGTAAGAGAGTGTCGGAGCCGCAAAAGGCGCGCGAGCCCTGGACGAACCCTGTGGAAAAGCTGGCGACCACAGAATGGGGTTGGACTGGCGGAGGGAAGGCGGATCTAGGTCGACACCGACGGAAGAGTCGGTGACCAGCAGCGATTTGGACGGCATTGGAGCGGAAGGAGCGAAGCCAGGAGGCGACGAAACGGAAGAGACCTGTCGACGGGATCTAGACGAAGCCCGGCGGAAGCTGGATACGGGATGCGGACGCGTTCGGGACAACGATATCGAATGCGGACGTGATATAGGATCTGGACGCGGAAGCCGGACGACGCGATTTGGACGCAGGATCGATACGCGGTGGGGACCGAGAATAGGGCACAGCCGCGAGTAATGGAGCTGGATGAGACCCGGCGGCGAAATGCAGGCGGGAGCGGCAGGTCAGACTAATGTTACAAATAGAAGAGAAACACTTGTATTAATAGAAAACAAGGATACAATCATGAGGTATACTCGTGCTCTTCTTTTGTAGGTTGGTTCCTCCAAGAAGCCTTTCTCCAAGAGGAGAACCCAAACCCTAATAACATAAAAGATGACCAAGACTCTCTCATACCACCTCCTTATATTTGGAGGGGGAATCACAACAATAAGCAATAAAAACAAGATAAAACAGTTACGCGCACGCGCGTAACATAGACCTAAGCATTTATCTATGCATCTAAGGATTCACCTAATCCATTAACAATTTGATGTTCGTCCACGAAGAAAAAAACTAAAATAGACATGTATATTAAACATTGCTTCATTTTCAAATCATGAACCAATGCCAAAGAGATTACCACGATTCCATAGGAAAAACTGGATCGCCCCTCAGACACCTGAAGATCAAGATCAAATCTAACGAAGTCGTAGCTATTCGATACGAGTCAAAACAAAGGGGTCGGCATTCCATGAATATGTGGTTGTTGGTGACCTTGTAAGGGGAGCTTATTTGCTATCTTTTTAATGATTTATTTAGGTTCATTTAAATGGGTTAAGGGAGTTGAGATATCCTCGGCCATTTTGATATATTTTGATTCCTTTGCAAACCTATAGAAAGTGCATTCAATAGCAGAGCATTGTTATGAAAGCAGTTCAGCCAGATAATTTCTAGATCCAAAAACTAATCTAACAACAAAAATTAGTGCGATTGTGAAGAGCGATTTGAGCAAGCCACAAACGAGAAAAGAAGGAAAAATCAGAATCAAAGAACACAAAAAATTTAAAGTGGTTCCTCAAAATTAGGTACATCCACTGCGCACGCAAAAAATCTCCTTCACTGATAAACACATGGCTACAAAGAATATAAGAAGGTGAGAGATCGGTATTGCCCTACGAGTAAGACAAAAAAAATAGCACAAGAATTCTCTAGTGCACCACTGTTCTTCCTCAATTCTGTCGACAATGCCACCTTCGCCAAGGATGTTGGCAATCTCACGCCTCCAAGATCTGATCGTACACGATGCAGCAAGAGAGAAAAAACTGTGGTAAGATGAATAAACCGGCTATGGCTCTACGACAAAGAAAGGACCAGCTCGCACGCCCTGCAACAAGATGAGAAAACCGGCGGCAAGAAGAGAAGTCGGCAGCCGGGAGGAAGAAGGCGGTCGATCATACGCACAGTTCTTCGAAAATCCTTTGGTCGGCCCTATTCAGATCTCCAACACCAATGTTTATAAGCATGTGAAGAAAATCCTAAACAAGGCTAATGGTATCCAATGGCATGAGATTAATATCCTTCCATTTGTGCACCTTCATTAGCAGCGGATTGGAAGGTTTCCAGAAGATGACGCCATTGATGGTGCGGTTTCCAAAAAATAATATTGGAGAGTTGCCAAAAAAATAAAAAAGATACCGCAGATATATTTGATTCTTTTATTGGCTCTGAACGGGAGCAGATGGTGGAGCCGATTTGGGCAGAAAAGACGGCATATCCCAACAATCTTCACTTTGACGCATCTTCCAATACATGTTCCACCTTGCTAAGATAACTCCAAGATGCTCCAATGGTCACCAATAACCAATGCCAAAGGAACCAACTGAAAGTAATTTTGCCAAAAACGACTCAGAAAAATCTCCTTCAATCCCGAGTACCACACAAACTGGACTAACGTGGCTATCTCAGAAACGTTTCACCTTGAAGCTAAATTTCAACTGTTCCACCTCCAGCTGTGGTCTCCCATAACGAACTAAACCTGTCAAGACTTTTGGCCTGTGATGTGTGCGTGGGAGAGAAATGACAAATGCAGACACATCAACACTGAATGCAAACAAACTGACTTCAGCATGAAAAAATGAACCCCTATAAGAACTAATCAAAGGTTGATTAGACACACTCTAAGATTATGTAAAATGAAGCAGTAACAAGGAAAGAATTTAGGTAATAGTGGGTGACCAAATTGCATTCACAAAACTAAGTTCTTGACCAGAGAAAAATAACTCAGAAATAAGAGTTATAATAACGTAACTTCAAACTTCGCACTAGGTGTAGAAGATGTCATAGAAATCAAACAAAAAATCTGCACTTAAACTGAATCTCGAGGCAACCTGATTAATTCACGGATTGAGTTTGGGAAGATAGAGAGCAGACCAATGTCGCCACCTACCGTTGACCCAACTCAAAACCAGGACGTCCAATCAGTCACTTATCGAACCTAACTCTGATACCACTTGTTATGAAAACAGTTTAGGCAGATAATTTCTAGATCCAAAAATTAATCTAATGGCAAAAATTAGCGTGGTTGCAAAGAGCGATTTGAGCAAGCCACAAACGAGAAAAGAAGGAAAAATCACAATCAAAGAACACAAAAAAAATTTAAAGTAGTTCCCGAAATTGGTAAGTCCACTACGCAGGCAAAAAATCTCCTTCACTGATAAGCGCATGGCTACAAAGAATAAAAGAAAGTGAGAGATCGGTATTGCCCTATGAGGAAGACAAAAAAGAATAGCACAAGAATTCTCTAGTACACCACTGTTCTTCCACAATTCTGTCAACAAGGGTGTTGACAATCTCACTTCTCCAAGATCCGGTCGTACACGCTGCAGCAAGAGAGAAAAAACTGCGGCAAGATGAATAAACCGGTTGTGGCTCTGCGGCAGAGAAAGGACAGACTTGCACGCCCTGTGGCAAGATGAAAACCGGCGGCAAGAAGAGAAGTCGGCGGTCGGGAGGAAGAAGGTGGTCGATCATACGCATTGCTCTTCGAAAATCCTTTGGTCAGCCCTATTCAGATCTCCAACATCAATATTTATAAGCATGTGAAGAAAATCCTAAACAGAACTGGCGGTATCCAATTCTTACATGAGATTAATATTCTTCCATTTGTGCTCCTTCATTAGCGGCGGATTGGAAGGTTTCCTAAAGATGACGCCATTGATAGTGTGGTTTCCAAAAAATAATATGGGAGAGTTGCCAAAAAAAGATATCGCGGATATATTTGATTCTTTTATTGGATCTGAACGAGCGCAGATGGTGGAGGCGATTCGGGCGGAAAAGGCGGCATATCCCAACAGAGCATCTCATTGTCTCAAGAAATTTTAGCTCTTTCGTCTCCCTCTCTAGATCATCACTCCCACATCAAATATTTGAGGTTTCCGACCTCCTCTCTCCCTCTCCCAATGCTATGGTTTACCCAAAGGTCGTGCCATTGCTGCCGCCACCAAAAGATGTTATGGTTGAAGGGCATGCCTCGTTGTTGGTGAGCTTGTTGTCGTGTCACAATTATTAACTAGAAAGTCTTTGTTTGCTCTTTTCAACGACGGTATTTTTTGAATAGTTGTTGAGATTCAAATCAAAATCAGTTGAAATTCAAATCGAAAAGACAGCCATTATGTTGTTTGTGATGTTCAAATAACCTAGGAATCTAGGATAGCATTCCCTAGTTGTTCCTTAAAAAGGAAACCTTAATTTTGAAGAAATATGAAATTTTACTCTTCATGAATCGATAGACATCCTATATACGTCTGTTGTGGGTGCGGACACGGGCACAGAGCTCGAAGGGGGATCGACAACGAGGTGAGTCTACTCCAGAGGAAGAGGCATGCGGCGGAGATGCCAGCGTGATATATGAAGACCCGGGCGGGATGGTATCTTATAAGTTATCTTATTTATTAAGTTATATTTTTAATTTCAGTTGGATCTGTATGCTTATGTCCGAGGGGTTCTAATACCCCAATCCTCTCTAGAGTTGTCACTTAAAATCGTAAACCGAACCATAATCGAACCGAAACCATAAAGAACTGGACTGAATCGTTCGCAAATTATTTGGGTGTATGAATTTTGAAACTGTGAACAACAATGGTCTGGGTGCGGTTCCTCCATTTTTATTATTCGGACCGGAACTGGAACCGCAACATATAAGTCTCAAGCGGTTTCACTCTAGACTCGATCTGGATCGTACCAAAGCAGGTCCCGAACCGCAACCCGTTTATTATTATTATTTTATTATAATATATCTTTATGATATTATATTTTGTAATTTTATTTGATTAAAAATAAAATAATATATATATTATCTATACTATATTAAAATGGAAAAACACTCTTTGGTTACAAATTTTAACTTTCCAATTTTACCCCTCTTTATTACCCAATTTTCAATTTCTTTAATTTATGTGTTTTTGTTTAAATTTTAAAAAATGTTCTCGTATAGACAAATTCTCTTACTTACAATAAAAAATGTGCTCTCCCCGCTGTTCGCAAACCTCCGTGCACAAGGAAAAAATGAGTGATGGGTGGGTGCTCGGGGCTTTGCGAGTGGCGAGAGCGTCATCGCGCCGAGGCAATGTCGTGGTCGGAGTACTATCGCGTGGGGCACTTGAGGTCCCCCCCCCCCCCGTGCACTGTCACGATCGAAGTACTGTCGTGGTTGGTCATAGGGGCGGAGCCCCGTATCTGTCACTCGTTATTATAAATAGGAATATATTTAGGCTCATTGTGATTCTCTAAAAGCCAATTGAATGAATCATAGCCATTCAAATAGAACCCACCAATAAATCCAAGACATTGGTTTCTTTTAAGCATTCAATATAACTTCCAGACGAATCCCTCGCAAATTCCCTCATCCTGATAGCCTTCTCCCAAATTCCACAGAAACCCTCGGTCCACCGCCCCAGCCCTTTACCTCGTCCTCAGCCCCTCCATTAGAAATCGTCGCTCGATTGCGGAAAGCGTCGGAGTCAGCAAATCCATGATGCAAATCGATGATGCTCTTAATGAAGATGATCATTATCTATGAGTTTTATTTGTATATTGGTGATCTAATTTTTAGATAAAAACAATTAATATAATATCAAACTGATAGAGTAAATTTGTTAATGAGACATGTGTCACTACATGGCATGGGTAAAATTAACTTAAAGTTTATGTACAACATTGTCCCTCTATTTGAAGTTGATGTGGTCTTGTAGTTGTTTACTGAAGATTTTAACTCGTACTATTGTGTTTGTTTTTGCCGGTGAACATATTTTCCTTCATTTATATTCTTAAGACATCCAAATATGTATGCACTGTTGTTAACCCACATAATAAAATCGAGGAAATAGAATATGATTCAAGTGATGATTTCTTCATTGATTAACCAAGATCATAGAGTTATAAAATGATTAAAACTAGTAATCATGGAACCAAATTGGAACCGAACCGGAACCACTAGAACCGGACCGAACCGCTAATGAACAATTTGGTTTTGGTCTTTGTTGAATCATAACCGAAACTGGTCAAACCAAATAAATTTTTTGTATTAATTTGAAGAATTGTTACCTCGGTGGTTTGGTTCACGGTCTCAATAGAACCGGAACCAAACCAGAACAGTCACAGCTCTAACTCTTTTGTATTTTGGTATGTTTGGAGATTTTGATGAAAAGTTGGAGCCAAGGGCTAGCCGACAGGTTTCCCTTGGATTTTCTCCCTTTCCCCTTTGTTCTTCCCAATTTGGAGCAGTGAAACGTTGAGTAACATTGGTGCGACGTGTCGACCCCGTCCGCTCGTTCAAGATCCTCCATGATCCCGTCAGTTCGCTCCACAACACCATTTCACAATGACCCACTATCTTGCTTCCATTCTACTGAGCTCGCAACCAAATCTCCATCTTCCCCCAATCGCGTCCGGTCGACGTTGTCCCGCACGGATTTCTCACGCTTTTCTTCCCATTGTCGTGTCGTTCATCCTAGCTCGCGTCCAGAACATTGCATGCACGCTCGCATCCAGAACGTCGTTCTCCTGCACTGCACGGGCTTTTTACATTGTGTTTTCCAGCTCCAAGCGCCGCCACCGAGACGACGGAGCACACGCACCAAGACGGACGCCCGTCTTGACGACCAAGCCATCCCCGCGCTTTGATGCAGGCCAACCTCCAATTTCTTGAGGCTCGTGAAGCCCACTCAAATTGCCACTCCACTCTGTTGCCGCCCTTGGAAGATTCGTCCTCTTCCAGTGGCATGCCAGCCATCCCCACAACGCTTCGTTGCTCCTCGCACTTGTCGCGGCACATGCGCCACACGCCCTCAAAGTTCCTCATTTCAACGGGACCAATCTTCTTGGGTGGATTGCCAAGGCCGAACAACACTTTGACATTCAGGGCACCCCGAACAAACAGTAGGTCTCTTTGATGCTCCTTGCCATTGAGGGTTCTGCCTTACACTGGGTTTGTTGGCTCTACCACTCCCCTTTCCCCTCGTGGACCGACCTCAAGCTGGCCTTGGTCAAGCACTACGATCGTCGCTAAATGTCATTGAAATCCTATGCGCCCTCCGTCGCACTTTTCGGTGAACCAATATATATCAACGAATTCATCGAGCTCGTCATCCACGCACCCAGTCTTCTTCACAATCACTATATGGGTTTCTTCCTTCAGGATCTCCAACTCGACATCTGCTCACAGCTGCGTACACATCATCCCCGAGATATTATAGATGCTATGGAGATCGTCCTCTTAGTAGCGGCGGATTTCACAATCAAGTCGGTAGATTGGACTCGTTTTTAGTCATCCGCACCCAACTCCTTAACTCGCTACACGTTCATTCTTCATGTACCACCACAGCTACAGGGACCCTCCACCTACGCCCACCCTTCCCCCTAAGTCGACCCTCCTTCCTCGGCCCTCACGGTCACCTGCCCCCAATTGCCTCTCGACACAGGACTATAATAAATTGTGAAGAGTTTGTACTTCTGTTGCAGACAACCGTACTACCCGATGCACGATTGCCCGCTCAAGGAGCTGTGGGGGTTCTCATGTGTGACTATGGCGACGAAGTCACGGCCGCCGACTTTGATGCCCTTATCCTTGATGATGCCCCTCTGACGGACCGGGAGATAAGTTCTTTCCATCATTTGAAGCTCTCGAATTGTTCCACCGGGGGTATTTCGGGACCATGCACAATAAAGCTGTAGAGACTTATGCAGGGGATCTTTGTGGTGTTTATGATTGATAGTGGCGCAACCCACAACTTCCTCTCTCGCGACTTGATGACTCGCTTGCCTACTCACTGACCCGACAACAAAGTTCTTGGTTTACCTTGGTGACAGTAGTCGCTCCCCGACTAGTGGTCTCTGGTGTGGTCTTCCGCTCCAGTTGGGCGATTACAGCGCCTCTGACAACTTTTACGTCTTCCCTTTGGGTGACGTGGATGTCATCATGGGCACTATGTGTTGGATCTTACGGCGCCCTTAGAGGGGGGGTGAATAAAGGTTCTTTTTAATTTTCTTAAACAAACTAAGCAACCTTTACAAGATGAATAACAACAAAGTAATAGAAGAGTGCAAACGAATACTAGCTAGAAACAATAATGATATATTTCAAAAGAGTTAAATTGCATACAAAGTGTCTCTATAGAGCTAGAGACAAAGGCTCATGAAATAAATAATTTTCTAGTGTATTCGCCAGTTCTTCTACCAAGAACCGGCAGGCTAAAGCGTATCTCTCCCAGCCAGCAGACTATGTTGCTCTTGGGTGCGTTGCGGGATCGCCTGATCATCATCATGGTGGATAGCGGCGCAAGCCACCACCTCATCTCTGAGCGTCTGGTGCAACAGCTCCGTCTTCCTTTAGTTCCCTCTTCGGATGTTGCGGTCCGTCTGGGCGATGAGCACCACCAACCGAATCAGGGTCGTTGCATTGTTGTGTCTCTCTTTGTGGGGTCCTCTTCCGTGACCGCGAACTTCTACGCATTCGGCCTAGGCGGTATCAACGTCATTTTGGGGGTGGCTTGGCTCTACACGCTCGGCGATGTACGCGTCAACTGGTCAACTATGACTATGCAGTTCTTACACGAGGGCCAGCCATGTCGCCTCGACGGCGACCCGCTCTCTGGTCTCCCTCTGCATGAAATAGCGGACCACGGACGTCGGCCTCTCTGCGAGGCTGTGGTCTCTCTCGGGCTCGTCTGATGTGTCTTTTTCTTCTCCGACGAACCACCAAGATCTTTCCTCTGCGCTCACCGACGCCATCCAGCCTCCGACAGGATTGCCACCAGCCCGACCACCCAAGAGCACCAATTCCCTCCAGTCTAGGACTACAGTAGTCTTGGCGCAGGTGTTCCGTTCTGACCATGGGCGACAGGATGAGCTTGAGCCTCTAGTGCAGGGGATGCTGATGAGGGACCTTACCCGTTCTGGTGTAAGCTCATTTTTTAGCTCGGTTCTTCTGATCCGGAAGAAAGACGGCAACTGGCATCGTACTATCCAACCAAGCTACTTGATCATCGCTACAACCTTCAGAGAGACTCTGGCTCGCAGGAGGTCCCTGTTGCTGGGTCTTACTATCCAGAGTCCAAACTACGTAGCCCCCCATAATGATTTTTGTCGCTACCTCTCGGACCACTGCCTTGAGAACAAGGCATATTTTCCAGAAGGCGACATTATTACAGTCGCGCATGCCGGCGGGGCATGCACATGCCGAGTCGAGATGTTGTGGCGAGTTCGCACGCAGAGGGAGTTAGCGACGAGTCTGTCTGGAGGAGGAGGGACCGAAAACGCGTCGCCGACATGATTATTTTATTTCATTCGCATTTTGTCATTCCGTATTACGTTCGTGTACGCTTTTATTTTACTCGCATTTGTTATTCGCACCTCGCGCCTATAAGGGGTGGTGTTGTAGTCCTTTTTGGAATATCCTTGGATGAATGAAAATTACGGCTGCTCCCTAAGGTTTTCTTCTCAACTCCTCTCTTCTTCCTCACCTCTGTCGGCCCTCCCCCTTGTCGGATTCCTCTCGGAATCATATCACCTTATCTCGCAAAACGACTTTAGTCGAACTGATGGTCATCGCATACATAGTTTAGCATGAAGAAGACACCATACAGAGTGATGTGGAGGCCAACCCGACTCTCCGGCCTATCATGGATAGATTACGATGGATGTCACTGCATGTCTCTCGTATGCTCTTGTTGGGGGTCGATTGTTCTATCAAGGTCGGTTGGTCCTCTCTTCCTTGTTGGCCAACATTTTGTGCTCCTCGCAAATTTCCACACTACATCAGCGCGACACAAGCGTGTTCCACACTTACTACAGTCTTGTGGTTATGCTTTATTGGCGAGGGATGATGTGACATCTAGATCAATATGTTGCAGCCTGCCTAGTCTGTCAATGTTCTAAATAGGGGTGCAAAAAAGCTTGTCGTGCCTGGGCCCAAGCTTATTTGTTGTCGGGCCCAGGTCGGGCCCTGTTCAAATCGGGGCCAGGTTGGGCACAGGCCCCTCTAAGAAAAAGGGGTCAGCCTGAACCTACCAAACCGAGCTCGGGTAGGTCAGGCCAGACATGGGCCTGGCTTAGGCAGGCCCATTGCTAGCAGCTTCCAAATGTCGTTTGGCAGCAACTGTTGTAGTTTGGCAGTAACTGTGTTGGGATGCCTGCACCTAGCAATTAAAGTTAGGCAGCGCACAACTAGGGGGCGCCAAAGGTACCAGGCAAAGTCTGGTGCGTGGGCGGACTTGATCCCGACTCGGCCCAGGCACCAGGTTGGCCCCATGTAAAAAAGGGGTCTGGTGATGCCCCCTAGGCCTGGCCCGGGCCTAACTGGGTCCATACCTGGGCCGAACAACCGGGCCCGAACTTTATTTGCACACTACTTCTAAATATGAGACCACTCTTTTCAGGGGTCCTCTGCATCCCTTACCCATACGGTCGTACCCGATCTCATTTGGGATGGAAATTGTGATTCATATAGATCACATGCTAATTCAGTACCTATAGACAGATTAAAGTTTCAGTAGAGTAAGAACATGAAGGAGATAGCATACCTCCAATAGTTCAACCCAGTGATCAAATACAAAAAAGCATCAACAACAAGATAATTGACATGTTATTTTAGCCTCTAATTATCATTTCATCTTTGAGTATCATTTTACAAGTTGAACAAGCAACGGGATTTAGAAATCTTCTTTAGAATACAACTGCATAGATAACCTTCTCTTTAAATGAGGAAAAAATCTTGGACCCACTGAGCATGTCGAGCATATCGTCCAATCGAGGGATCGGAAAACGATACTTAGAGGTAATTTTGTAGTTTCATCCTTCTTAGAAACGAGGAGTGTAGGAACTACGCAAAGTCTCATACTCTCCCTAATATGATCCTTTTTTTATTAGGTCGGTGACTTGACGGTGGAGCTCCTCGTGCTCTTTAGGACTCATACGATAATGTGGTAAGTGAGGTAGCCCAGCACCTAGTGTAAGATTGATACAATATTGTATATCTCGCATGGGAGGAAGATGATCCGGTAGCTCCTCGAGCATAATAGAAGAAAACTCATAAATAAGGGGGCGCACTAAACTGGGAATCTCCGTGGTCTCTTGACTGGAATCTAGACCAACTAAAATATAGACAACTTCATTCGCCTTCATTTCCTCCTAGAATCGAGAACCGGTAAGTAATATGTGGGATAAAGGAAAGGAAATCACAGCAATAGGAGAAGTCGTGCTACTACTAGGCGAGGAATATTCTAAGGGTGTAGGCAAGGGCCCGTTCTTCTGGGGAAGAAGAACAATCATGCGCCCACTTTGTTCAAAAGTGTACGAGTTCCTTGCTCTGTCATGAACTACGTGCTTATCGAACCGCCACGGACGCCCTAACAAGATGTGGTAAACCTCCATGGTCGCAACGTGACACTAAACAGTATCCTGGTAGGATGCCCCCATGGAAAACTCAACTAAACACCGATGTGTGGCTGGAATAGTCACAGAACTAGTGACTCATGAGTAGCTGTATGGTTTTCCTAGAGGTTCGGTTTTAAGTTTAAGCTTCTTTATCATGCGCTGCGACACAAAATTTTCCATGCTCCAGCTATCAATAATGATGGAGCAAAATTGCCCCAGAATGTGTGCGGACGTGCGAAAAATAATATGTCTCAACCATTCATTCTCCGTGGAAATTTTGGGGGTAAGGAGACTATGTTGCATGATACAAACTAGGTGCTCTGCATGCTCTCTTTCTAATTCGACTTCGTCTACGGCGTTCGGATCTGGTTGGGGGTCCGTAAGGAAGACACCCTACTCAGGCTCCTGATCTTCCTCGGACTCAACTATAGGTACAAACTGCCTGCTAGGGCACTCCGAGGACTTGTGTCCTGGTTCCATTACTTAAAACACCGAAAGGTTCCCGGGTTGGGTCGGGAACCCATAACCTCCTTGCCTTTAGTATACGCAGGGGGCGGAGTGGGGCACTAGTGGACCCTAGAGGGTGACCCTGACTGAGGGGTTTGGGTGAGTTTGTGTTAGAAAGTCTTTCAGAAATCCAAGGGTCAGAAGCTTTCTTTTGTAGTGATGTTTCTACACGACGGGCACTACTGTAGATCTCTCCTAGATCTCGAAAGTCATGAAGATCTACATGCTCTCGAATGGCATAACGCATACCGTTTAGATAGCGAGACACAGTCATATCGTCCTCCCGGATGTCTAACCTGGACTGGAGGATAAGGAACTCGTTGGTATAGTCGTCCACCGAGAGTTTATCCTAACGTAGGTTGTGGAATTTGTGATATAAGTTTTGAAGATAATCTGAGGGGACATATCGCTTCCGCAACTAGTTTTTAAATTCGACACAGGTCGTAATCGGGGCCAAACCTAAGGTGAAACGGGTACGCTCTAATTGGACCCACCAGACTAGTGCGGGACCCTTAAGCCGAAGGGTGGCATACTCGACTTGGAGATTCAATGGCATTCGTTTCCAAGCCATGAATCGCTCCATACGCTCGCACCAATTTAGGCATCCCTCGGGTTCTACTCGACCCTCAAAATCTCCTACATCCATCTTGACGCCCGTATCCCAACGTGGTTGGTTTTGGGGATCAAGTGGTTGTGGCAAAGGTTCATCCTCCCTAGGGTTTGGTGGAGGTTCCTGATTTAGACCAAGGTGTCGAGCGGCTTCAAGATTATTGACGGAAGTTCGTAAGCCATTCATGACTTGCGTAACATCACCCACTTGGACGGTGAGGTTGTCCACGCGTTGATTTAGGTCATCGACACTCGCCTCGATTTTGACCACTATACTCTCCATTTTTTAAAATAAAAACCAAGTAGTTTATATACATATATATATATATTTAAAAAATTATTATTAGTATATCTTTAACTACATTAAAGAAGTAGTTTTGAATTGTAGAATCAGATCACAATCGATCACGGCCGTTGAATATAAACCAAATATTTGATCGCAACCGTTGATCACAGCAACGAATCAGAGCCGTTCATATTTTTTTCTTAGGTCTCCTAAACCTATATAGGGCATCTTAAATCTACATATTTTGTAGGGCACCCTACAACCCATCAGACCAGTCCAATATGCGGGTTACAAAATCAAGCCCAAAATTCTGCAAATGCAAGCCCGTCAACAAGACCAGCAAAGCAAGGGCCCGCCCTCCCGCCAGCCTAACAAACACACCGACCCGCCAGTTTCGGACCCGGAAATAGAAGCTAAAGCAGACAAACCTATATATACTCGGAAAGCCAAATAAAACTGGCGGTGTAACAAATTCCACAAACAGAAACTGCCCGGTCACTCCTGACATTAGCGCCCTTTCAACTAGCCTTGGGGCGAGTAACAAACATACTCGCTTCTTCACCTGCAGAACTCGCATATGAGCGAGTAAGAAAGATACACATGCGAGTTGATTCGAAGTCGCCAATCCTGCCTATACTCGCCAACCTGCATGAACTCGCTCGCGTGTACTCGCTAACCATATTCTTCATCTGGAACTCGCCTAAGGAGGTCGCGATCTGGAACTCGCTTATAAGTGAGTAATAGGTAAGCTCGCCACATGAAGTCGTCGAGTCTGAAAGTCTGAAAGTCGCCATCGTGAAGTCGTCTATGGGCGAGTAACCAAGAAGCTTGCCCACCTTGCCGAGAACTCGCCCACCTTGCTGAATGCTCGGAAGTTATGCCTTTGGTCTCCAGCTCGCCATCTTAAGCTATGAAGTCTTCTCGCAAAAATTTCTTCCTCGGCTACTATCCACGCTCACCGCACCAAGTGTTGAAGTCAAGAAAATTCCCGACCTCAGAAATAGGATCAAGACAGCCTAAGGTTACTGATTGTACGGTCCGACGTCACAGATCAAATGACTAGCGAGAAAGAGAGGAAACTATCTACAAGCACACCTCCAAGTGCTCCAACAGGGAGGTCTCACCACGTACCCGGAAGCTTAGAAGAAGCTTCCCTCCGCAACCAAAAGGCTGGGCGAGGTACTAGGCAGACATGGACTGTGCGAGTATCCACTTGGGGGGACCTCGACCTCTTCCAAAAGTCCAAATTCCAGTACCCCTGGGGGGCTATTTATAGAGAAATCCTGGGGGGGTATAAGGCGAGTATCCAGCTACTAGCAGCGAGCTCCAAGGGATACTCGCCCATACTCGCGAGTTGCTCGCCCAAACTCTCCTCTGCTCGCCCAAGCTCGCCACAACTCGCCTCTGCCCGCCCAAGTACGTCAAAGCTCGCCACAGCTCGCCTCTGCTCGCCCAAGCTCGCCACAGCTCGCCTCTGCTCGCCACAGCTCGCCTCTGCTCGCCCAAGTTCGCCAAATGGTCTGCGGATAGCCGTATGCTGGGGTACTTCTGATCTCGACGAATTACGGGTTATACATGCACATCAAATACAGTTGATGTGTGTGACATTGACCTGTTTGACTTCTCACAAATCAGGGACATTGGGAACAATGGACCCAACAATCTCCTCATATTTGAAGAAGTCAAAACTCTTATCAAAAATATTTTCTTTCCTTGGTCAATGACACACACAACCTATACAACAAAATAAATATTGAAATTCTGATAAGCTATAAGTAAATGTACCTCATTTCCTGCCTGTATGGTGAGCATCACTTACTCCCCTGTTTTGCTGCAAGGTGTTTGTCCTTACTTGAGTGTCACATGTCTTTCTTTCCCCTTTGTCATCTCTCCACTTATTATGTCTCCCCCTTGCTAGGACCTTCTCTCTTCTCTCCCCCTTTTTGACTTCTACAGAATAGGCAGATGGGGGCTGGCCCTTCCATTGTCTGACCTTCTCTCTTCTCTCCAGAGTAACTTACTCCCCCTCAGTAGAAGCATCAGTGAACTGATACTACTGGGGAGTCTGTATGTCCAGCAAGAGAAACAATACCTGCACCAAAAAAATGCAAAATGGAGTGTCTGAAGCTATGCCAAGTTCAACATACCCAACTCAAATTTGAGGGTATTGAACTTTGCTTCATCTAATGACTTAGTGAAGATATCAGTCACTTGCTTGTCTGTGGGGACAAACTCAAGACTGATGTCTTCCTTCTGCACATGCTCCCTAATAAAATGATATCTTATTTTTATATGCTTAGTCCTGCTATGTGAGACAGGATTCCTAGCAATAGAAATAGCACTTGTAGAATCACAGTAGAGAGTAGTTCTACTTACCTGAAGGTTGTAATCCTGAAATTGATGTTGGATCCACAGCAGCTGAGCACAGCAGCTGC
Source organism: Platanthera guangdongensis (assembly GCA_039583875.1). Taxonomy (NCBI): domain Eukaryota; kingdom Viridiplantae; phylum Streptophyta; class Magnoliopsida; order Asparagales; family Orchidaceae; genus Platanthera; species Platanthera guangdongensis. The sequence continues at coordinate 157,297,638 of CM077165.1, forward strand.
CTGCTGATATATATTCTGACTCAGCAGTGGATATAGTCACACTAGTTTGCTTCTTGCTGCTCCAAAAAACTAGCCTTCTTCCTAAGAACTGACAGGTTTCAGTAGTGTTTTTCATGTCTTCTTTGCAACCTGCAAAATCTGCATCTGAAAATCCTGTTAGGTCAAAATTCCTATTAATAAGGGTACCAAAGGCCAAGATCTGGTGTGCCCTTAAGATACCTCAAGATTCTCTTTGCAGCAGAGTAATGAGATTCTTTAGGGCAGGCCTGATACCTAGCACAGACACATGTGAGCATACATGATGTCAGACCTACTAGCAGTCAGGTATAGAAGGGAGTCAATTATCCCTCTATATAAAGACTCATCAACAGGTTTCTCTGCCTCATCTTTGCTTATAGGCATACTTGATCTCATGGGAGCTCTCATGGTGGATGCATTCTCCATACCATACTTTTTGATTAGCTCAATGGTGAACTTAGACTGGGATATGGACAAGTCATCATCAGTCTGTCTTACTTGGAGTCCCAAGAATAACTTGAGCTCACTCATGCTGCTCATTTCAAACTTCTCTTGCATAAGTTTAGCAAACTTTCTGCAAACTTTGTCATCGGTAGATCCAAATGATATGTCATCGACATATATCTGAACTAGGATAAGCTTGCCCTTTGATTCCCTTAGGAATAGGGTCTTGTCTATCTTCCCCCTTGAGAATTTGTTCTCAATGAGAAAACTGGACAAGGTTTCATACCAAGCCCTAGGGGCTTGCTTTAGCCCATATAGAGCTTTCTTAAGCTTATAAACAAAATAGGAGAGTTAGGATCTACAAAACCTGGCGGCTGATCCACATATACTTCCTCTTTTAGGTCCTCATTCAGGAATGCTGACTTGACATTCATCTGGTAGACTCTGAATCCCTGATAGGCAACAAATGCAAGGAAAATCCTTATGGCTTCCAATCTGGCTACTGGGGTAAAGGTCTGGTCAAAGTCTATGTCATCTTCTTGCATGTAGCCTTTAGCCACCAGTCTAGCCTTATTCTTGACAATAATGTCATCTTGATTCAACTTGTTCCTATAGATCCACTTAGTCCCTATGACATTTTGTCCTTGTGATATGGGGACCAACTTCCAGACCTTGCATCTCTTAAATTGGTCCAATTCTTCTTGCATTGCTTCAATCCAGAACTAGTCCTTGATTGCATCTTCAAACTTCTTTGGCTCTTCTTGAGACAGGAAGCTTGAGTAGAGAGCTGTATTCATGCTCCTGCTTCTGGTCTGGACTCCATGATTTGCATCACCAATGATTTGGTATAATGGATGGTCCCTTAGATGTCTGGTAATTAGAGGCAATCTAGCTGCAGCTTGCTGATCTTCAGGGTTTTCAGCTAGTTGGACTTCATTTTCTTCAGGTATGTTTTCCCCTTCTCTTGTAATAGGCAGTGAATCATCATTTTTTTGGACTGTGGAGGTAGCTTCCTTGATGGTCAGCTTGTTCGCCATCTGCTCTGTACCTGCAATACTATAAGAGGAGGAGCTTGGTAGCTCATAGTTAAACTTATTGGATTCATCAAAAAAACATGCATTGACTCTTTTACAACTTGGGTAGTTAAGTTGTAGATTCTATATGTCTTACTATTAGTGATGTACCCAACAAAGATCCTTTCATGAGACTTGGCAGCAAACTTAATTAAATGGACTTTTCTATTGTTGAGCATATAGCACTTGCAACCAAAGATCCTGAAATAGCTCAGGTTTGTTTTCTGCCCTTCAAGATCTCATAGGGAGTCTTCTTGTGGCTCTTGGTGATAGAAGACCTATTAAGGACATAGCATGCAGTGTTAACTGCCTCAGCCCAGAAGTATTCTGGGAGGAATGAGTAACTTAGTAAGGTTCTACCAGCCTCTATGAGAGTCATATTTTTCCTCTCAGCAATTCCATTTTGCTGGGGTGTTCTATGAGAGGAAAATTCTTGATGAATCTTTAGCCCTTCACAGAACTTTGTCATGCACTCAGACTGAAACTCAGTGACATGGTCACTTCTGATTTTGACCACAGTGCTGTTGAATTGATTCTGAATTTACTTGACAAATGTCTGAAAGACATCAGGGGTTTCAGATTTCTTTCTTAGAAAAAACACTCAGGCAAATCTGGAAAAGTCATCAACAATCACAATGGTGTAGACTTTCTTACCTATACTTTGAATTGGCATAGTACCAAACAGATCCATATGCAAGAGGTATAACCACCTCATTGAGTCTTTGGTGTCAATGCTCTTGAAGGAGGTCTTAGTCTGTTTGCCCTTTTGGCATGCAGAGCAGATACCCTCCTTAGTGCATATAGACTTAGGCTCATTTCTAACCAGCCCATTGCTGAACAGCTTGTCTATGGTCCTATAATTTAAATGGACTAGCCTCTTGTGCCACTGGACACAGAAAGATGCTTTCTCATCTGCAACTAGGCATATAGTTGAGTCTTTGCTAGAGCATAAGAAATCTAAACAGTACACATTTCCACTCCTAGTGTCTGTTAAGATGACCTCTTGGTCACTTAACCTCCTAATTCGGCACTCAATCTTGTGGAATACTATGTCATAGCCAAGATCACAGAGTTGGCTAATGCTTATCAGGTTGTGTTGCAACCCTTCCACATAGGCTACTCTAGTGATAGTGACTATGTCATTAGAGATCTTACCATAACCTCTTGTCACCCATTTTTCTGACCCATCAAAGATAACATTTGGTCCATTTTTTACTGGAGCATAATCCTTCAGCATGCTCCTTATTTCAGTCATGTGTCTGAAACATCCACTGTCTAAGTATCATATAGGGGTATGGGCACTTGGACTAACCTGCAAAACACAAATCAGTTAACCTTAGGAACCCCAATTTTTATTGGGTCCTTGGTGCATGTTAGGCTGAAAATAATTTTGTCTGTCTGCAGCTTTTCTGACAGGCAATCTGACATTTGCTCTCTGCACATTATGATTGTGTCAGCAATCAACAGCAAAGTGGTCTACCTTGCCACAACACCAACACTCATGGATATTGTACCTTCTTTTTGGAGCAGGTCTAGTGGCTGTATTAACAGCAACTCTGGGTCTAGAAGGAAGTAGCAACAGTCTTGTTTCATGGTTTTCCAGCCCCAGTCTGGCAAGTGGTGGGTCTGGCAGTAGAAGTGCTTGGGATATCTTGAGCCCTTCTAGCAGCAGTTTTCTTTCCAGAAAGCATACTCTTGATGGCCTCAGAGATGCCCAGGTCTGGTCTACTGACAGTCTTGCCCTTTGTCATAGAATGGGCTGGAGGAATTGGAGAACAGTCAGCAGTTTTACCCTTAACTGAAGGGGCTGTTGCACCAAACACAAATGGTCCAGGATGGGCCATTTATATTTTCTCATAGGCACTTGCACCTTTGCTGTAACTACCACCATACTGTGGAACATCTTTGTTCACACAAGATGGTGTAGCATGATTCCAATGACCATGAATACTCTCATGGTCATGGTTGTTAGAAGGAAATTTCACTCTATTAAATTTCACAAGAGTCTTAAAGGCTAGTGGCTCCACTTGAGCTTTGCCCTTTCCCTTGGGATTAGCAGAATCTCAACTCTTTCTTTCCCTTTTGGGAGGAGAATGAGTCTATCAAGTGCAACACTGTGCTAGGCTTGGAGTAGCTAGCCACTAGTTCCCTCTCCTTTTGGAGTTTCCTTCAAGATTCTTGATATGGTTATTCTTGAAGGTTATGGTGTTCATCTGAAAGATTGTTACATTTTTCAGTTTGCTAACTTCTTGAGTCTTCAGATCCAGCAATTTTGCTGATTCTCAACCAGCAAGCTTTAAAGAGACAATTTCCTGAGCCTGTTGTTTGGCCAGGAGCTTGCTTTTCTTTAGAGCATTCAGAAGTGCACCATAATTATCAATCAATTGATTGATGTCTCTCTCAAATTATGAACCATCATCATCATTTGATGCAGAAGCACAAGAATCTGGAACTGATTCATAATCTGAACAAGCAGAGCTAGTAAAAGAAATTATCTTGCTTTGACCAGGCTGATCCTGGCTGATTTCTTCATCTGACTTAGTCATCAACCCAAGGCAGCAGCTGTCTTCTTCAGAATCCACCTTTGAATCACCATCAGATTGTGATAGAGGGGCCTTGTCTTCAATCCTGACAGCAGGATGAACCTTCTCAGCTTCTTCTTCTAAAGCAGCCAGTCTTTTGATGCAGTCTGCTTCAACAGCTCCTTCAGTAGAGTACAGCCCAATGTAGGCTTCTTCTTCTTCTGACTCTAATGAGGAGGAGTCAATCCAGCTTCTTTGCTTTTTGGCAAAAAGGGATTTCTCCTTCTTGCCCTTTTGCTGGTGCTCCTTTTTCTCACTGTGTTCCTTTCTTTTGACTGGGCAATCGGCTATCACATGCCCAGGTTTTCTGCAATAATAACAAGTCATGTTAGAGGAAACTTGTTTACCAGTTTTGGAACCATACTTGTCCTCCTTAGAGGATTTTCTCCTGCCCTTGTAGTAGTCATCCTTGGGATGTGAGGAGCAGGAAGGTCTGCCTCTCCAGTGTTTCTTCTTCAAGAACTTCTGGAATTGTCTGGTGAAGGCAACAAAATCTTCATCAGACCATTGACAATCTGATGTGCTTTTCTCTGATTTTCCAGAATCAGATTCAGCATCTCTCCTTGGTGGAGAGGGAGACTTTCTTCTACCTTTGTTGGAGCCTTCAGCTTTGAATGCTACAGACTTGTCTCTTGCCTGAGACTTGTTCTGCTTCTCCTCTTCTTTCCTTGCAGCCAGCTGCATTTCATATGACAGCAGCTTCCCAAAGAGGGTATGAGGAACCGTCTCACCCAGCTTTGTCACCTTCTCTGATGGCACAGATTTTAGTGTCTCACTCTCTAGAAAGAGATCTAAGGAACTTGTCATTCAGTTCATAGTGACAGAATACTCTTTCATAAATCTTCAGCTCATTCACAATCCTAAAAAACTTTTCATAACAGATGGTTATGTATTCCCACTTGGATTGCCTGAAAGTCTCATACTCTTGGTTGAGCATGGACTTCCTATCATCTCTGTTAGAAAAGTTCATTTAAGGGCTCATGTTGTTTCTTCTTTCTCTCTCCTTATATTAGTCCCACATCATGTATTAGGATTTCTCCCTTCCTTCTTCTCCTATATAAGTGTGTGTATACTTGTAACTATTACTTGAATGAAGATATACAAGGTTTTGGGCATATTTCTACATGGTATCAGAGCCAGGTTCCCGACCTCGCGGTTTCACATTCTCTAACCGCACGGCTTGGCTCCTTCGCCTAACCGCACGGCCCGGCCTCCTCTCTGCTAGCTGCCCGGCCTACTCTCTGTTAGCCGCCCGGCCTCCTCTCTGCTAGCCGCCCGGCCTCCTCTCTGCTAGCCGCCCGGCCTCCTCCCTGCTAGCGCCCGGCCTCCTCTCTGTAAGCCTCTCGGCCTCCTCTCTGCAAGCCGCCCGGCTTCCACTCTGCTAGCCGCCCAGCCTCCTCTCGGCTAGCCACCCAGCCTCCTCTCTGTTAGCCGTCCGACCTCCTCTCTGCTAGCCGCCCGGCCTCCTCTCTGCTAGACGCCCGGTCGTCTCTTCTACTCACCGCATGGCGCCTGATGACTCAGCTGTCACCTCTGTTGTGTCCTTCTCTACGGAGGGTATCACCTGTCTCTCTCCTAATCCTTGTTGGATCGTTGATTCCGGCGCTACTCAGCATATCACCTCCCAGAAGCCCCCAGCGTATCTCCAAACGCCTCATCCTGCTCGTATCACTGTGGCCAACGGTGACACCCTCCCAGTCTTTGGCTCCGCTGCTCTTCAGCTTACACCAACCCTTTCTCTTTCCTCGGTTCTTCACGTTCCGGGGTCTCCCTTCAATTTATTATCAGTTAGTCGTCTCACACACGACCTTGACTGTTGTATTACATTTTCACCCTCTTCTTTTCTTATGCAGGATCGCCGCACCCGGAGTACCATTGGTAAGGGGCAGCTGGTGAATGGGTTGTACATCTTGGATATCCTCCCAACTCTTCTCTCTGCCATCTCCACTGTTGATTGGCATTGCCGCCTTGGACATGCTCCCCTTCCGATTCTCAAGCGGGCTCTTCCTGATATACCTTTACAGGAGTTCTCCTGTGAATCTTGTATCTACGGCAAACAACATCGTTCCTCTTTCCCCCTTGCCTCTACCAGGAGTAGTACTCCCTTATCGTTAGTCCATTCTGATATTTGGGGTCCTTATAGGATCCCTAGTATTTTTGGTTTTCGGTATTTTGTCACGTTCATTGACGATTACTCTCGTACCACGTGGCTCTATTTACTACATGATCGCACTGAACTTCCCTCTGTCTTTCGCGTCTTTTTACTTGAGATGCGTACGCAGTTCGCCACCCCTCTCAAAGTCATTCGCACTGATAATGCTCGGGAGTATACGGGTCGTGCCTTTTTCACTATCTGCACTGACTTTGGTGTCATCCATCAAACTTCCTGTGCGTATACCCCTCAACAAAACGGGGTGGCAGAACGCAAAAATCGTCATCTTCTCGATGTTGCCCGCTCTCTTATGTTCCAAATGCACGTTCTCATCGAATATTGGAACTTTGTTGTTTTCACCGCCTGTCATCTCATCAATCGCCTTCCCTCCTCTGTCCTTGATTTTGCCTCACTCATCCAACTCCTCTATCTCTCCATCCCCCTCACCTCTCTCCCACCACGGATCTTCGGGTGTATTTGTTATGTCCACCTTCTTGGCCCTCCTTCCGACAAACTTGCTCCTCGGGCCGCCAAGTATATGTTTGTTGGCTACTCCCGCACTAAAAAGAGGTACGTCTGCTACTCTCCTACTACCGGCAAGCTGGTTGTTTCTGCGGATGTCACCTTCTGCGAAGACCAGCCCTTCCACTTACCCAGCACCACCTTGTCTTCTACTCCCTCTCTTCCCCGGCCTGTTGTACCGGTCACGCCATCTGTGGCGTCTTCTTCCTCCTCTCCCCTCGTTCCTCCTCGGGTTCCTCCACCACTAATTCGTGTCTACTCTCGTCGCCCATCCAAGGATGCTCCTGTGACCCAGCTCCCTGCTGCCAGCGATAGCTCGGCTACGGTAGATCACGCTCCCGTCTCTACAGCTCATCCCTTGGCCAACTACGTCTCTCTACATCGGCTAACGCCGCCTCTCTACGCGTTTGTCACCTCCCTTTCCTCTATTTCTATACCTAACAATGTGCAGGAGGCACTTCACCACCCAGGATGGCGGGCTGCTATGCACGATGAAATGCAGGCTCTCTGGGCTAACCAGACCTGGGATCTGGTTCCTCTTCCTGCTGGCCACACCTTTGTTAGCTGCAAATGGGTCTTTGTCATTAAACATGCGGTGGATGGCACTATCGACCGTCTGAAGGCCCGTCTTGTGGCACGGGGGTTTACTCAGCAACATGGCCTTGATTACGAGGAAACCTTCTCTCCCGTGGCCAAATTGAACACGGTCCGCGTTCTTCTCTCCTTGGCTGTTCATCGTTACTGGCCACTTTATCAGCTGGATATTAAGAATGTCTTCCTCAACGGCGATCTACAGGAGACCGTTTATATGCAGCAGCCTCCCGGGTTTGAGACCACGGGGGAGTCTTTGGTATGTCATCTTCGGAAATCCATTTATAATCTCAAACAGTCCCCGCGTGCGTGGTTTGAAAAGTTCAGTAAGGTGGTATGTGCTAGTGGCTTCACTCGGAGCTCGGCTGATTTTTCTCTCTTCACCCGACACCGGTCAACCGGGACTGTGATTCTTCTGGTCTACGTCGATGATATCCTGATTACTGGCGACGACCTGGCAGGAATACAACAGATCAAGGAACAATTGAATTCTGCCTTTCAGACCAAAGATCTGGGCAACCTTCGGTACTTTCTTGGGCTCGAGGTCGCCCGACGCCCTGATGGTCTTGTATTATCTCAAAGGAAGTACTGTATGTACCTCCTTCGTGATGCAGGTTATTCTGGGTACAAACCTGCGGAGACTCCTATGGACGCAAATCACAAGCTCTCGGCACATAACTCTGACTCTGACAAGCTGCTTACAAATCCGGAATATTACAGACGCTTGGTTGGGAAGCTGATCTACCTTACGGTGACTCAACTAGACATCTTATTTGATGTAGGAGTTGTGAGCCGTTTCATGCACGCTCATCGGACATCTCATCTTCAAGCTGTCGAGCGCATCCTTCGATATCTCAAGATCGCCCCCGGACAAGGACTCGTGTACAAGTCATCCACATCTCTATCTCTTGTCGCGTATTCTGACGCTGACTACGCAGGATATATTGATGATAGGCGCTCCACAACTGGATTCTGTACTTACTTTGGTGGACACCTCATAACTTGGCGTAGCAAGAAACAGAATGTGGTTGCGCGTTCCTCTGCCGAAGCCGAGTACCGGGCTATGGCTGCTGTTGTCTCTGAGCTAACATGGCTTGAAGGCCTTCTGGGAGACTTAGGTGTTCGTCTCTCATCTCTGGCCACCTTATTTTGCGACAGTCAGGCAGCAATTCATATTGCCAAGAATCTGATTTTTCACGAACGAACAAATCATATCGAAGTTGACTGTCACTTTATCCGGGAAAAGGTACAGTCAAAGAAGATAGATTTGGAGCATGTTCCTGCTACCGACCAAGTTGCGGACATCCTGACGAAAGCTCTCTCCAGGCCGTTATATTATCAGTTCTTATCCAAGCTTGGTGCCTACGACATGTACGCTCCAGCTTGCGGGGGAGTGTTAGAAAAGCCCATTTAAGGGCCCATGTTGTTTCTTCTTTCTCTCTCCTTATATTAGTCCCACATCATGTATTAGGATTTCTCCATTCCTTCTTCTCCTATATAAGTGTGTGTATACTTGTAACTATTACTTGAATGAAGATATACAAGGTTTTGGGCCTATTTCTACAATCTCTAACCCATTTGTCCCCTTCATGTAGATCACAAGTGTTTCCCACATTTCTTTTGCAGTTGAGCAATGGATCAGGTTCTGAAGAGTAGAGTCATCAACAGCACTCATAATTATGTTCTTTGCTCTCTTGTCTATTGAGGTCAAGGCCAACTCATCCTTGGTCATCTCATCATATGTATTGTGGGTCTTGACATTAGCATCCAGTGCTGACACCATCATTGGGATGTATGGTCTCTCTTCAACTGTAATATACATCCTAGGGTCAGCATCTTCCATGAACTGCCTTACCCTTGCTGTCCAGATGCCAAAATCTTCCTTCCTACAGATTGGAAGTCTCACAGCACTCAGCTCCCTATTGGTCATTACTGAACCCATAGAGACAGACTTCTAGCTAACATTGGAGATCTACTCAGGCTATTAAGTCTTTAAAGAGCAACCACCATCTGATACCACTTGAAAGTCTTGTTTTCAAGACTAGCTAAACACCTAGAGGGTGATGAATAGGTTTTTGACTCTATTTAATTTTTCTAACTTGTTTGCAGATTTCTGTGGTTGGTGATTAGGTTAGTTTTTGCTTTTAAGATCAATCACGGACGACACAGCAATTTATAGTGGTTCTCTAATCTTGTGTACATCCACTGTCCCTCTGCGTCTATCTAACAGTGTGTTAGATTCGGCTCTCCCTCCAGAACCCAGCTCCTCAAGAGCTTACAGCACAGATCCTGCAGGACCACACAGGTCACACAGACCTACAACTTAGGCACGAAGCCAAACCCAGGTCACAAAGACCTTTCACCCGGCACAAAGCTAGACACAGGTCACTAAGACCTCAGCCTTTATAATACAGGCTTACAACTCCAAATTCATCAAAAATCTTTACAGAAGAAGAAATAAAGAGAGGGATGATTGGACACCAGAGCAAGATCTCTGTGTCTTCTTCTTCTTGAACTGAGCAGATATCAGTCCAAGCTTTTGTTGTAGAAGACAATAAGTAGGCAGTAGAATTTTCGTCAACCATCTTTCCTTTTCTTTATAAAACTTGTAGATCGGCTTTTTCAGAATAGCTTTTGATCTTGCTGTTGCAGATGTGATTGCTTCAGCTATCTCTTTCCCCAGCAAGGTTCTTTGTGCAGAACAACTTCTTCAGGCTAGACGAAAATGGCGAGGAAGAAGATGAAGTTCGGCCTTACTTTTCGTTTTCAGAAAACCTAGACAAGGAATCGATTGATTGCACTGACCGATTTGCTTCTTTTTATTCTCTGAAGGTCAATTGAGCAGTGGGTCCCACCACCAGCATTGATGGCTGAGATTGAGTCATTCAGCGCATGTTTTCCATTTAATCTTGATTCAACGGCTTTGTTGTGTGTGGGCCCCAGCACTTAATGTTGAAAATATTCCTTGGAAAGTGCAGAAGATGATAACAGCTGGCCGCTCACGACGCTGGCAGCATTTCCGCAACATTTGAATTTTGGTTGACTTTTTGACTTTGCTGACGTCAGCATGACTCAACATCTCTGGACTTAGACAAAATTCAATCATTAGAATCAAAGACGTTGAGTGAGTAGGTATCACTCAACGCCACAACAATTAGACAAAATTCTGTCTGTCTAGGTATTGAGCTCGACGAATGCTGAGCTCCGTCGACGAACGGCAAGCTCAGCTCGACGAAAGCATAAGTTCAGTTCGACGAACTGTAAACTTAGTTCGACGAAAGGCTAAACTCTGTTCGACGAACTGTAAACTTAGTTCGACGAAAGGCTAAACTCAGTTCGACGAACTGTAGACTTAGTTCGACGAAAGGCTAAACTCAGTTCGACGAACTGTAGACTTAGTTCGATGAAAGGCTAAACTCAGTTCGACGAACTTCATGCTCAGTTCGACGAACGCTGAGCTCAGTTCGACGAAGCTGAGCTCGACGAAAGCCAAGCAATTCATGCATTTGGACTTAGCCAAATTTCTGCTTCACGGCGTTGAGAGCGTCGAGAGCGTTGAGTGAGTTTGTCTCACTCAACGTTATTTGTCTTGGCAAACATTTCTGCGTCTTGGCGTTGAGAGAGTAAGCTTCATTCAACACCAAACTACTTAACAGAATTTTTTTGTTATCTGGCGTTGAGTGAGTAAGCTACACTCAACGTTTGTGTACTTGGTGAAAATTTTGCCCAACTTTCATGTGAGTTGACTGACGCAGCAACACTAAAAGTTGTATGGCGTTGAGTGAGTAGACCACACTCAACACCTGTGGACTTTGCCACATTTTCAGCCAATTTCTCTAGGTTTAGACTGACTCAGCCTGACTCACAGTTTTTTTGTTGTATGGCGTTGAGTGAGTAAACTACACTCAACATTTTTGTACTTAGCCAAATTTTTGGCTATCTTTCAGTTAGGCTGAGATAGACTCAACGCTATATGTTATATGGCGTTGAGTGAGCTGTCCTCACTCAACGTCTGTGGACTTAGGCAAATTTCTACTAGACAATATTGAATCCATACCTCTGGCGTTGAGTGAGCTTGCTCCACTCAACGCTTGTGGACTTAGTCGATTTTTTGTTATGTCCAACAACCGCTTATTGTGTTCGCATGTCCAATCAATGTGACATGGACAACTTGCACTCAAGATCTCAAATGCACATCAAATACAGTTGATGTGTGTGACATTGACCTGTTTGACTTCTCACAAATCAGGGACATTGGGAACAATGGACCCAACAGTATTAATCTTCTTCATGATGTTTGATACTTGAAGTGTAGACCGGCTGAAACACCTATGGAGGAAAATGTTAAGCTCTTCCTAATTGCTTTCAATTCGGACCTTCTATTGCCCAATCCATGAGAATTATCAAAGGTTAGTTCGGAAGATAATTTACTTGGCGGTCACAAGAACGATATTTCCATTGTGCGGGTGCAATAATCCAATAAATCAATTCATGCACACTCCAAGAGTTTCAAATCTACAAGCAATTGAACTTTCGAAAGCATTCTTTAATATCTAAAGTGAGCTCCTAGCCAGGGTCTCATCAATTAATTGTCATCTACTTTTTCTCGTGTAATCAATCCAAATGCTTAAATATGCTAGATCCATGATTGAATCGTCTATCCACTAGTGGCTTTTGTATATATTTTGGTAGTAATCACATCAAGCAAGCATATTGTTGGTCAATCTACAGTTGAGGATGGGAACCACTTGATGTCCTTGCTTTTTGAACTCACTTGACTTAAAAACCTCTTGACCGACCTTTGGTATATCACTTCGTCTATGATGTCTTTCTGTGATAACCAAGATACTATTCATAACACCAATAATCCAATATTTAATGAACGTACAAAGCACATTGAATTTTATTTTCACTTCATCTAACACGGGTCAAACTTCAAGAAATGTAACTCCAACATGTATTTACTGCCTCAAACCAGGTCTACTATATCTTCAATTTCTTTTCAAATACAGTATGTATAACCCAACTTGTGTGGGGTGTAGTATATTATTGTATATATTTATTTTGTTTTCATCAATTTGTGTATAACATCGATATATGGGACCTCCTTTTTATAAATAGGGTCATTTGACCCAATCTACATAATTGAGAACATTTTCCCCAAGTCTACAATAACAAAGATCTATCACTTCTAGTTTTATTATTTAAAATCCTTTGATCTTGTGCACTCCAAATAGTCCAAAGAGTAGGAAAGGAAAAATAAATGATGGAAAAAACTTTTTGTAAGAGTATAAAAGAGCAACATTTCAATTGGTAAGTGAAGACGGTGATGATGAAAGAACAATATTCGCTTACTTGTCCACCAGATAGAAGCACTACTGCTAATTTCCCTTCTGAGATGGCCTTCAAGCCCCTCTTCCACAACCTCTCCCTTACAGAAATAGTTCTTTCTTCAATGGTTGAGACATAAGACTCGGGCACAGGTTCAAAGGTGGGCAGTGGGGGGCCTTTACTACATGAAAAGATTGAAATGTAAAAAAGAAAAGTGAGTGTAATCAGCAAACAAAAAAATGGAATTTTCTCCAAGTTCATTCAAGTATGGAAAGATTACCTTGAGATCCAAGTGAACATCGAATTATCCGATCAATCCTCGGAAGATCTAGACCCTGAAATCAAGTAGAATGCAATGATGTAATACTATTTTCTTCTTAAATTCAATGAGAATTGTGCAGGATGGAATATAACTTTCACTCAATGTAAAATAAAAGGATCGGAACCAAACTTCAAAAACCAAAACATATATCATAAGCAGAAAAATTTAGAAACTTCAATCTCTTTACACCATCCTTGCTTGTTAACAAGTATATATGACCAGATCTATATGTGACTGTAGGATGACAACAAAGGGGAAAATACATATTACAGTACAAACTTTAGGCCCCAGTTAGCATTGATAGAAAAATAACAATACCTTAAATTATAACCTACTAATATTTTGGTAGGATAAAATTGGATTTTGAGTGTTAATCTGACTTAATCAACATTATATGATTAACTAACATAAATAACAGTACATAATTAACTAATAATCAGATTTCTTCGCATCAGTTTCCATCCAGTATTTTTAGCCCCCTGCTTTGACCCCAAATACAGGGCCCTTGAGCACTGAGTGTGCTTTAATTAATTACTTCATAAAACCCTACATAGGCTTCATCAGTCCAAAGAGCAAGCGGAGAGAGAGAAATACGCACAATTCATCCAAGGAACACTAAAATACGAATAAATTGCTGTCAAATATTCATAATTGCAGCCAAATCACGTTAAAAATTTAGGAAAATGAAACCCACACCAACGCATTCCCCCGGATTTATTCAAGAACATAATCAATCGATCGGTTTCTTCCAATTAGAGGAGAAAACGATCAAAACAGGGACAGATCTAGTTGAAATTACAACGAGTTACGAGGAGGAATACCTCGATGTCCCTTACGAGTTGGTCGCGTTCCTCGCGCGAGAGCTCGTCCCAGAGGACGAAAACATCTTCCTGGCCGTAGTCCTTCAGCCTCTCCACTAAGTTTTCCGGCGGCGGCGGCGGAGGCAGCTCCACCTCGCGCCTTGCTGTCTCGGATCCCACAACCATCTCCTTCATCTCTCTCAGTCCCTCGAGTGCAACCGTCGCTGCCAAGCAATTCCAGGCAGAAAGAGTTCCATTACCGGCAGCATGATTATAAGTGGTAGCATGTTATGACTGTGGGTGGGACCACTTGGCTACAATAAATCAATAATAACAATATATAATTATAAATGTTTTTTACTTTTTTTTCAATATTAATTTATATGTATACTTTTTTTTTCAATAACAATATACTTACTATATTAAAAAAATATCGTTTTAAATTTCTTAATAATAAAATGTAAGATGTTTCTTAATAATCATGAGTAGTTTCTTATATATAATATCTTTTGAAATTAAGATTGTTAATTATTTATAAAAAAATTCATCAAATCAAATATAAGATGTTTCTTAATAATCACTAAGTAGTTTTACATCTTATTGTTCATTATGAATACGTTGACTTATATATGTTTAAGTCGTCTTCCTTATTCAATTTAAATGTTCGTTGTCTGGTGGAATTGAATTGCCCTCTTATGGTTTTCAGCTATTGGGATTTTGGTATTAGCATTTATTTAATTTTAAGGGAACTGGACCCTAGGATAAGCAGATTTGATGATTGACGCCGTCCTTGACGAATGACGTCGTCCACGACGAATGACGCCGCCACGACGAATGGCGCCGCCCACGACGAATGGCGCCGTCCACGACGAATGGCGCCTCCCACGACCAATGATGCCGCCCATGACCAATGTCGCCGCCCACGACCAATGTCGCCGCGCACGACCAATGACGCCGTGCACGACCAATGACGCCGCCCACGACGAATGGCGCCGCGCCCGACCGATGACACCGCCCACGACAAATACCGCCCTCACGATAAATGTCGCCCCCACGACACGACAAATGCCGCCCCCACGACACGACAGATGCCGCCCCCACTATAAATGTCGCACCTACGACAAATATCGTCCCTCGCCGAATGCCCCCGAGCCGAAGGCCCATGCCTGTCACTCGTGTGTGTGTGTGTGTGTGTGTGTGTGTGTGTGTGTGTGTGTGTGTGTGTGTGTGTGTGTGTGTGTGTGTGTGTGTGTGTGTGTGTGTGTGTGTGTGTGTGTGTGTGTGTGTGTGTGTGTGTGTGTGTGTGTGTGTGTGTGTGTGTGTGTGTGTGTGTGTGTGTGTGTGTGTGTGTGTGTGTGCGCGCGCGCTCGCGCGCGCAACCTTGTGTTCGCCGAGTAGGTCCACCAAGCCAGGCGAGCGGACCAAGGCGACCTGTCCGCGCTAGAACTCAGAACGGCCAGCCCGCTCCCGCCAAAGCTTTCGCCGAACGAGCTTGAGTTGAGATCGACATTCGTCGAACGGAGCTCGGCGTTTGTCGAACAGAGCTCGGCGTTCTTCGATCTAACCTCAGGAGTTAAAATCCTGAATTCGTCAAACTAAGCTCAACGAGCTCAATTCCTCTAGAATTCCTTCTGTAGTAACAATCTCAGATCGGCCAGCCCGCTGTCCCATAGGCGACCTGGCCGCCAGCCCGCTTCAGAGCAAGGGTCGGTGGACTGCGGCGGCCTGGCTCGCGCTCTCCTGAGGAGGGAAGGCGAGCTACGGGAGCCAGGTCGCGTCCGCCCAGGCGGGATGGTGAGTTGTGGCGAGCCGACCTCCAGATTTTTGGAACCTGCCCAATGTGGCGCGAAGGCAAAATTACTTGGGTGCCCTTACCAGGGGTGCGAATAGCTTGTTAGAACAACGGAGTTACGCTGTTGGCAGACCCTGCTAGGCTACACATAGCTTTTCAAAACAACGGAGGTTGGATATTTGCATGTTGTCTTAAGAAAACTATAAATATGACTCAAGGGGCACCTCAGAAGGCATGCTTACTAGTATTCTGATCTTCTTGCGCTTTCTGAGGTAACCTTAGTTCGGCCTTTTGGTTAAGGAGGAAAAGCGCTCTAAGATCTTCCGGTTGTGTGGTGGGACCTCCACGCCGAGCCCTTGGGTCAGTTCCCTTCTCTTTTCCTTTGTTATTTGGCTTGCAGGAGAGAAGTATGTGCGCGATCACCCCTTCCCCAAGGGTGAACTTCACAGATACTGAATTCTCGGTTTCAACTATATATATATATATATATATAGGCGAGGTACATTGGGCGGGCATTAGGACTGGTAGGGCAGGGTAAAAAGATAGGGGAGGAGTACCTTGTTATGGGGGTGTTGGCTCAAGGCAGAGCTGCAGGATGTCGAAGCAGGGACAATGGATGTTATGTTCCAAGCAGAGCATCAGAATGTCGGAGAAGAGAAGGCAGTGGATCCGTAAGAAATGGTGGAGGCACCGTGGAGGATAACCAGACGCGAGTCTTTTTAGGGAAAGTGTTGAAATTATTAAAGTGAAAGTGGAGGTTGATCGGACAGACCGCGCGGCTTGGGCAGACAGCTTGGCGGACTGGTGATGTGGCCTAAGCGGTCTGTATTCGCGGCCTGGTTGGTTTGTCCTTGGAGGTAGCCGTGCGGATAGGTTGTTTTTCCGCAGCTTGGGCGAACTGGTTTGGAGTCCGCGAAGTTCGCTTTATGCGGACTACTCTTGGAGCTCGTGAGATCGGCATTGCCCAATGCCCTTGATCTCAGATAATGCGGTTAGGAGGTAACCGCGGAGTTCGCGGTTAGGCGAACTGGAGTAGAACAGGCGGACTGTGCGGACTGCTGTTCGTGTCCGCAATGGTCGCGCTTGATGTTCACAGGCTGGAGACTTAGTAATGATCTATGACAAGTCCAAGTTGATCGCAGAGTTCGCAGTGTTCGTTGGTTGACCGGGCGATTTGTGCCTTGGTCGTGGACTTGTTGTTGCGGGCTGGAGCAGTGTCTGCAGGGTGTGCGGACTGATGATGTCTGCAGCAGCATACGGACTGGTGCGGTGTGTAACGCCCCGAAAGTGGTGTGCGAGTCGGTCGCGAAAGAAATGTTTTTGGTGCCTGTAGGGGTACACGACCTAGGACACGGGCGTGTCCAAGGCAGCGTCTGGCTGGTGATTTTTGGCCGTTTTCAACCCGAGAAGGACACGGCCAGAAACACGGCCGGATGACACAGGCGTGTCATCCGACACGGGCGTGTGCCAACCCGTGTCCCTACCCGTGTCCTGATGGGTCGTGTCCGTTGTCGTGGTGGTTACGCGTGACACGCCCACGAACACGGGCGTGTCGAGGAACCCGACACGGGCGTGTCAGGTCAGACACGGGCATGTCTTGGCCAGTGTGCGTTTCTCAGTTCGACGATCGTGCCTGGATCGAGGCACACGGCCTTGGACACGGCCGTGTGCCAAGCCGTGTGCGGCCCAGGTCTGGGGAATTTTGTGCAGATCCGAGCCATTCGTTTCCTTTAATTTAGATCCGACGGCCCAGATGAAATCCTGCTCTGTTAAGGCCGGGAATAGGGGGTTATTTCCTCATTTTCTCTCCAAAGTTCTCCCCTTCCAAAGTGAGAGAGAAGAGGAAGAAGAAGGAGGTTTCCGGCCGCCGGCGGAGCATCGGAGCACCGTTTCGAAATCGGAGAGCGGATCCGTGGAGGGAAGGTCATTGCGAAGAGTTCTAACCGCGTAGTTTTTCCATGGCGCCAAAACGGACTACAAGGGTAACGATTCTCAACTTGAGCGTTTGAAGCTCTTTCTTTTGCATCGGGAACCCCGCTCCCGCGAGTGTGCGGCGAGTGCGTAGTGTTCCTTAGGGTTGATGTGAATAGTCCCCCTTGTGTTGCATATAGAGCCCGGAATCGTAAGTACGGGCATAGGCATTGTGTGTGAAGCCTACCCGGACGTGTTTTGTCTGCATCGGTGATGTTGCATTTGATGTGGTTTTGCCGGAGAAGACTCCGTGCTTTGGATTTTTCGGGTTTCTACGCGGTAGATTGCATGAGGGATCCTTGAAGGTTAACTTCAAGGCGCACCCGGAAAATTGAGCGGAAACGTGTTCTGCTAACTTGGCGGTCTGGGAACTGGCCTTGATCATAACTGGGTTATGAGATTGTTTTGGAAAAATTTGGGATCCGAGAGAAGCTTGGCCCGCGCAAAGGACTTAAATTGGACATGCGGCGTGAGCAACGGGCAAGTGGAATTGGACCTAGGCTATGTGGTTCGGTGCGAGAGACCCGAAGACGGGGACTGGTCGTTGGCATAGTCGGAGCCTTAGACGGTGGTCAGAAAGGCTAAATGCTCACATGTTGTTGCCATTCTGGGGGTGGTGGTGAATGCACTGATGGGTCAGGGTTCACCATGAATATACCCTGAGTGCACGGGGTGTTTGGTCGTGCGAGCCTACACCTGTGGCGAATTATAATTGCGCTATATATATTATTGGGCTAATGTTATGCAGGGAAAGAGCACCGCCGTCCCGAGTAAGGGGTGGGGTCGTTATAATTTGGTCGGCTTTTAGCTGATCGTTGCTTTATTTGCCACCGTGCGGTGGTATGTGCTTGCAGGTGCTGCGGAGCCGAGCGCCAAATAGCGGGCTGGAGCCCATGTTGCTGTGCTGGCCCTAGAAGGCCGTAGAATAGTTGTTTTTATGTTTATCATGTGTGGCCGGCCTGCGAGCCGATGTATGTAAAATACTCTTTATTAAGTGAATATTTGTAAGGCCATAAGGCCATGTACCCGTTTCTGTGTATTTGGGGTTTCATTCCTGTTTTGTAGCTGTGGACATTCATATTGATGGATTTAACTTTGGGTTCTTTCAACTTTAAAAACTTCCGCTAGAATGCTCTGTGTAGGACGAGTAGTCATAATTGGATGGTTTGTTTATTCATTTAGTAACCCTTCCGACTGTCTGTGGTATATGGCGTCGGGTTCCAGCTGGACCTTCTGTTATATGTCATGCGACGGATGAGAGTGTTACAATTTGGTATCAGGCTTCTGTTTACGGTCAGGCTTAAATGAATTCGTGGGCGAATTCTTTTAAGGGGTGGTGAGCACATGTGTGCGTCATCGTTATAACATCAAAAAGAACCCATGAATGTCCACCTAGGAATGAAAAAATACACTTGTTTGGTGGAACCTGAGTGTTCCAATGATTGCTTTTAGCAATTTGTTTGTTGTCTAATCGTGTGTCTTTGCTAATTTAGGCAGCTAGGAGCGGTGCTGGTCAGTCAGAGCGTCCGCAATCAGCGGAAAGTAGTGCACCAAGGGACGTGCCTGCTACACCTCCTTCAGCGAAAACCATCAGGATGGTGGCTGAAGCCGTGTTCGCAATGATAAATGCCCAACCTGCAGGGCAAATGCATTGCGCACCTCCTGCAAATGAGCAAGAACCGGTTAGGGCAGCAGAGCCGAGAGTGGTGGAACGCGCAGCAGTTGAGTTAGTAGAGCCGAGGAGAACTATGGAGAGGCAGCTAAAGCATGTGATGGGCTTTAATCCTCCGAGGTTTAATGGGGTTGGAACGCCAACTTAAGCTGAGGACTGGCTTTCTTCCATAAAGAGGGTGTTGACGGCCACAATGACTGAGGAGTGGCAGAAGACCACCATAGCGACTTTTCTTTTGGAGGGTGAAGCGAGGCTTTGGTGGGACAAGATGGAGTTTCATCTTCTAGTTGGAAGGCAACTTGCGGATGTGCCGATGGCAGAATTTTCAAGATTGTTCCTAGCCAGATTTGTACCCTCTGCTCAGAAGTTGGAGTTGGAGAATCAATTTATTGGGTTGACTCAGGGATCCAGAAGCGTGGATGATTATCTGCATGAGTTCACACGGTTGGGTCGTTATGCTGGTGCTATGTTTTCAGAAGAAGAGAGGAAGACCAACTGATTCTATGAGGGTCTTCGCAGCGATTTACAGTTACTCCTTGCTGGGCCTAAGACGCAGGGCTTCCTAGCCTTGGTCAATTCGGCCCGATCATTGGAAAAGGTTGCGAAGAAAGTTCAAGAGAAGAGGGACCCAGGAGAAAGGAAGACCGAGTTCAAGGTGCCAAGTAACAAGACAGGTTTCCGCAGATGGAACAAGAAGCGGAGGACTTCGAACTTAGCCCCTTCGGCTGATGCGTCGGGGGCAACTACAAGTCGAGTCCCCGGAGCTTGCTACAACTGCGGGAAGACGAGGCATTTTGCTCGAGAGTGTTGGAGCGGACGTTCAAAGTCCGAGAGGAGACCTGGAGCGACTTATAAGGAGAAAGGGAAGGCGGTGGAGTCAACCGCGTCCCATCATGCTCCAGCCCAGCCTAGAGTCTACAACATTGGTCTACAGGAGGCCATAAAGCAAGCAGACGTGGTGACAGGTATGAGTTAAATTTCAGTGGTTTAACTTTTATAGTTGTTATCTTTGTATTTGTTAGCTTACGTTTGTTAGTGCTAGGCTTCATGTTAATCTTTGGGTTTCCGGCAAGAGCCCTTTTTGATACGGGAGCATCACATTCCTTCTTGTCTGAAAAATTCATATCGCGCATCGGAGTTCCGTTCTCGATGGCAGAAAACAAGTTGGATGTGTTGTTGCCTAATGGGTGCTCAATGCGTGCGGATAGGATTTGTGTTGTGAAGATTCGAATTGGAGACCGGGAGTTTGATTTGCGGACGTTGATTTTACCATTGATGGAGTTCGACGTAATTTTCGGTATGGATTGGCTCTCGGAGCAGAGTGCATGCATTGATTGCAACCGTAAAGAAGTCAAGTTGGGTCTGGACACTGATCGGGAGACTACTTTTGCGGGCATGAAGGGGTCAGGGAAAGTTCTGGTGTCAGCCCTTCAGATGTTCAAGGCAGTTCGGTCTGGGGCAGAACTATATGTCACTCTAGTGCAGACTTCGACGCCTAAGCCTAGTTTGGATAGCATCTCAGTTGTGTCCGAGTATCCTGATGTGTTTCCAGATGATCTCCCAGGAGCCCCTCCTCAGCGGGAGATAGACTTTACTATAGAGCTGGTACCGGGTGCCAAACCGGTGTCACGCTCCCCCTATCGGATAGCCCCAAGAGAAATGGCAGAGTTGAAGGTGCAACTGCAGGAGTTGCTAGAGCAAGGATATGTGCGTCCAAGTTCATCGCCTTGGAGCGCACCAGTTCTCTTTGTCAAGAAGAAAGATGGGAGCTTGCGGCTTTGTATCGACTACCGGGAATTGAACAAGCTTACGAAAAAGAATAAGTATCCTATTCCTAGGATTGACGATCTATTTGATCAGTTGGTTGGGTCAACTGTATATTCGAAGTTAGATTTGAAGTCCGGTTACTATCAGTTGAGGATAAGGGAGAGCGACATCCCAAAGACAGCATTTAGTACGCGGTTTGGGCATTACGAGTTCACGGTCATATCGTTTGGGTTGACAAATGCGCCATCCGTGTTTATGGATCTGATGAATAGGACGTTCAGAGAATACCTGGATCAGTTCGTGATAGTATTTATCGATGATATCCTGGTGTATTCGCGGTGTGAGGAGGACCACTACAAGCACTTACACATGGTGTTGGAGACATTGAGGAAAAGTCAGTTATATGCAAAGTTCTCCAAGTGTGAATTCTGGTTATCCTCGATAGCGTTCCTTGGTCATGTTGTCAGTGGAGAAGGAATAGCTGTGGATCCGGCGAAGATAGTGGTGATACGGGAGTGGCCTACTTTGACTACGGTGGCAGAAGTCCGGAGTTTTCTGGGGCTTGCTGGCTACTACAGGCGCTTCGTAGAGAACTTCTCGCGGATAGCACTACCACTCACGACATTGACAAGAAAGGATCAGAAGTTTGTGTGGTCTCCGGAGTGCGAACAGGCTTTTGAAGAGTTGAAGAGGCGGTTAACCACGGCGCCTATTTTATGTTCGCCAAGTGGAACCGAAGGGTTCGAGATTTATAGTGATGCTTCGGGCAGTGGTTTGGGTTGTGTTCTGTTACAGCATGGGAGAGTGATAGCTTATGGTTCACGACAACTGAAGGTTCACGAGAGGAATTATCCGGTCCACGACTTAGAGTTAGCGGCTGTGATATTTGCTCTAAAGCTTTGGAGGCACTATTTGTACGGTGTGAAGGTGGATATTTACACCGATCATAAAAGTTTGAAGTACCTATTGGACCAAAAAGATCTGAACATGAGGCAGAGGAGGTGGATGGAGTTCTTAGGGGACTACACCTTCAAGATACACTATGTGCCTGGGAAGGGAAATGCAGTGGCGGATGCGTTGAGTCGTAAGATTTCCGCACAAGCCAATTGGTTATCGGTACATGATAAGAGATTGGTCCAAGAGTTGAAGGCATTGGAGATATCTTGTGTCGATAAGCAGACTAGCGCCGAGGCGAAACTGTTTTGGACAGAGGTGCAGTGTGACCTAGCGGATAGAGTTCGGCGGGCTTTGGTTCAGGATAGCAGCATGAAGCAGATCTTGGATGAAGCTTTGGACGGGTCAAATTCACAGTTTGTGGTTGAAGATGGGTTGCTAAGGAAGGACAGTCGTCTATGCGTTCCTAGTGCGGATAATATTCGGGAGGAGTTGATGTATGAGGCTCATCATACCAAGTACTCGATCCACCCGGGAAGCACGAAGATGTATAGAGACATGAAAAAATTATTCTGGTGGCCGGGTTTGAAGAAGGATGTGGCACTTTATGTGGCCAAGTGCCGTACTTGTGCATTGGTGAAGGCGGAGTGCCAGAAGCCCGGAGGATTCTTGAAATCTCTTACTATCCCAGAATGGAAGTTTGACGATATATCTATGGATTTTGTGCACGGTTTGCCGAAGTCGCAGAAGGGAAACAACACCATTTGGGTGGTCGTAGATAGATTGTCAAAAGTGTCGCATTTATCCCAGTCAGAAGGGAAGATCCAGTGGAAAAGTTAGTCAAACTCTACGTGGATAATATTGTACGATTGCATGGTGTGCCTAGAAGTATTGTTAGTGATCGAGATGGACGCTTCACGTCGAATGACTGGAGGTTAGTGCATAGTCTGTTGGGTACTAAGCTAAAGTTCAGCACAACCTTTCACCCGCAGACAGATGGCCAAACCGAGAGAGTCAGCAGGACTATGGAGGACATGCTTCGCATGTGCGTCCTAGATTTCGGGAAGAATTGGGAGGATCATTTGTACATGGTGGAGTTTGCGTACAATAATAGCTTTCAGGCAAGCATTGGAATGGCGCCTTTCGAAGCTTTGTATGGGAGGAAGTGTCGTACGTCGTTGTCTTGGTTGGAGGCAGGCGAATCGAAGTTGTATAAACGTCAAGCGGTGGAAGATGTCACTTCAATGATACGGACAATTCATGAAAGGCTAAGGATTGCTCAGGATAGACAGTCCAAGTATTACAACGCCAAACATAGAAAAGTGGAGTTCAACGTTGGCGATATGGTATATTTAAAAATCAAGCCGTTCAAGGGTGTATCGCGGGTTCGACGCTTGAAGAAGCTGAGTCCGAGATACCTTGGACCATTTGAAATCCTGGAGCGTGTTGGGGAGGCGGCGTATAGATTAAAGTTGTCGACGGAGTTGAGTTGGCTGCATGACGTATTCCACGTATCGGTGTTGCGTAAGGCAGTGCAAGAGCCTTCGCAGATCGTTGCAGACAATCAGGTACCGGTTGATTATGAGTTAACAACAAGAGTCGGGCCAGTACGAATTGAAGATGTTGCAGTCAAGCGACTCCGCCACAAGGAAGTCAGGATGGTTAAAGTCCGATGGAATAATTGCGGACGTGAGGAGCTTTCTTGGGAGCGAGAGCAAGCTATGTTGGAGGAATACCCCGAGTTATTCCATTCAGGTATCATTTAGCTTTTGTGTACCTTTGCTTAATTTCGGGACGAAATTCCTTAAGTGGGGGAGATTTGTAACGCCCCGAAAGTGGTGTGCGAGTCGGTCGCGAAAGAAATGTTTTTGGTGCCTGTAGGGGTACACGGCCTAGGACACGGGCGTGTCCAAGGCCGTGTCTGGCTGGTGATTTTTGGCCGTTTTCAACCCGAGAAGGACACGACCAGAAACACGACCGGATGACACGGGCGTGTCATCCGACACGGGCGTGTGCCAACCCGTGTCCCTACCCGTGTCCTGATGGGTCGTGTCCGTTGTCGTGGTGGTTACGCGTGACACGCCCACGAACACGGGCGTGTCGAGGAACCCGACACGGGCGTGTCAGGTCAGACACAGGCGTGTCTTGGCCCGTGTGCGTTTCTCAGTTCGACGATCGTGCCTGCATCGAGGCACACAGCCTTGGACACGGCCGTGTGCCAAGCCATGTGCGGCCCAGGTCTGGGGAATTTTGTGCAGATCCGAGCCATTCGTTTCCTTTAATTTAGATCTGACGGCCCAGATGAAATCCTGCTCTGTTAAGGCCGGGAATAGGGGTTATTTCCTCATTTTCTCTCCAAAGTTCTCCCCTTCCAAAGTGAGAGAGAAGAGGAAGAAGAAGGAGGTTTCCGGTCGCCGGCGGAGCATCGGAGCACCGTTTTGAAATCGGAGAGCGGATCCGTGGAGGGAAGGTCATTGCGAAGAGTTCTAACCGCGTAGTTTTTCCATGGCGCCAAAACGGACTACAAGGGTAACGATTCTCAACTTGAGCGTTTGAAGCTCTTTCTTTTGCATAGGGAACCCCGCTCCCGCGAGTGTGCGGCGAGTGCGTAGTGTTCCTTGGGGTTGATGTGAATAGTCCCCCTTGTGTTGCATATAGAGCCCGGAATCGTAAGTACGGGCATATGCATTGTGTGTGAAGCCTACCCGGACGTGTTTTGTCTGGATCGGTGATGTTGCATTTGATGTGGTTTTGCCGGAGAAGACTCCGTGCTTTGGATTTTTCGGGTTTCTACGCGGTAGATTGCAGCAGGGACCCTTGAAGGTTAGCTTCAAGGCGCACCCGGAAAATTGAGCGGAAACGTGTTCTGCTAACTTGGCGGTCTGGGAACCGGCCTTGATCATAACTGGGTTATGAGATTGTTTTGGAAAAATTTGGGATCCGAGAGAAGCTTGGCCCGCGCAAAGGACTTAAATTGGACATGCGGCGTGAGCAACGGGCAAGTGGAATTGGACCTAGGCTATGTGGTTCGGTGCGAGAGACCCGAAGACGGGGACTGGCCGTTGGCATAGTCGGAGCCTTAGACGGTGGTCAGAAAGGCTAAATGCTCACATGTTGTTGCCATCCTGGGGGTGGTGGTGAATGCACTGATGGGTCAGGGTTCACCATGAATGTGCCCTGAGTGCACGGGGTGTTTGGCCGTGCGAGCCTACACCTGTGGCGAATTATAATTGCGCTATATATATTATTGGGCTAATGTTATGCAGGGAAAGAGCACCGCCGTCCCGAGTAAGGGGCAGGGTCGTTATAATTTGGTCGGCTTTTAGCTGACCGTTGCTTTATTTGCCACCGTGCGGTGGTATGTGCTTGCAGGTGCTGCGGAGCCGAGCGCCAAATAGCGGGTTGGAGCTCATGTCGCTGTGTTGGCCCTAGAAGGCCGTAGAATAGTTGTTTTTATGTTTATCATGTGTGGCCGGCCTGCGAGCCGATGTATGTAAAATACTCTTTATTAAGTGAATATTTGTAAGGCCATAAGGTCATGTACCCGTTTCTGTGTATTTGGGATTTCATTCCTGTTTTGTAGCTGTGGACATTCATATTGATGGATTTAACTTTGAGTTCTTTCAACTTTAAAAACTTCCGCTAGAATGCTCTGTGTAGGACGAGTAGTCATAATTGGGTGGTTTGTTTATTCATTTAGTAACCCTTCCGACTGTCTGTGGTATATGGCGTCGGGTTCCAGCTGGACCTTCTGTTATATGTCATGCGACGGATGGGGGTGTTACACGGTGTTTGCAGGGATGCGAACTGGCTTCTATCCGGCCTTCCTTGATGACAAGCAGATAGGCTGGTGTGCAGCCTTGTCCATGCGGATTGGGCGGACTACTTTGTGCTAGCTGCGGGCTGAGGTGGTGTTTCTATCCACTAGGGTGGTGACCACACTACTCTTCGTGTCTATAAATAGGACCCCACCTATGACAACATAATTAACTAAATGAACAGTAAGTTGAGCATGGGTTAATTGTTGCGGCCTCGAATTTTTGTTCGTGTGGTTTGAGATGGTTAACCGGTTGCTGTTTGCAAGTTGTGCTGCTAACACTGAGAAGCCAGTACTTTGGTGTTGACTGCGGTCAGGGATCAGTAAAGCTTGTGGTTTACAATCAGTGGTTAGCAGCAGGTAGCAGTTGCGGCCAGCCGGTCTTCTCTCCAGCATTTCCAGTTCAATAACTTGTCCGCCGGTCTATTCTTCAGTTCGGCAGCGGCTTGTTCGCGGTCTAACTAGCGGGTAGACGACCTCATCGGTCAGGCGACTTGCAGTTTGCGGACAGCTCTTCTTCAGCTTGAATAACGGGTAGTCTGCGCGACCTTGCGGTCTCGGCGGACCTCACTGTTCATTTCGGAAAGGGTGGAAGTCACAGCGGTCTCGGCCTCTGTCCACGCGGCTTCTGTTTTTTTTTTGTTCTCTGCTTCCCTGTTTGTACTTGGCGAAATCATGTCTCGTCATGTATACCTCTTGTTGTAAAGGAAATTATTCATACATGACCTGCTTATTACTTGCATCTGATTTACTAAGCTTGGTTGTGGTTGGAGTGTTCCTACGCCTGGTTTCCCGTTTTCCGCTTCATTAAGGTGTCATCTTGATAGCTTTGGAAGTTTTACTTAGTACCAGAGCTATCACCTTGTTCATCTTGTGAAATTTTAATATGGTATCAGAGGGAGGTTCAGAGACTTGAGCAGTGATCAGACACCAAGTTTGCTCTTCTCTGGAAGTTTGTAAATCAGTGATAATGCAATGGATAGTGGTTTTGCAAGAGGTCTGGATATTGAGCTTTTAATGCCGACCAACTTTAAGAAGTGAAGGTCGTGCATGAAAAGCTATCTTCTTGGAGAGGATTTGTGGGAAGTGGTGTGTGGAGATAACATAGCAGAGGTTACTGCTACAACTGGGTCTGCTGAAGAGGTGAAAGCTTGGAGGAAAATGAATGCAAAGGCTGAGTTTACTCTAAAGCGGGCTATCTCACCAGAGCTCTTTGATCACATCCTTAGATGTTCATCTACTGCTGAGATTTGGACTTCCCTTGATGGGTTGTTCAACAAGAAGAATGTAGCATGGCTGCAGTTCTTGAAAAATGAGTTGGCGAGAGCCACTCAGGGAGACTTGTCTATCTCAACCTTCTTCCTGAAAATGAAGAACCTGTGCAGTGAGATATCAGTGTTGGACCCTGATGAGCCTATTTCGGAGGTGAAGCTCAAGAGACACATCATCTGTGGCTTGCGGAAGGAGTATGTGGCCTTTGTGGCCACTATTCAAGGCTGGGCCACACAATCATTGTTGCTAGAGCTGGGGAACTTGCTGGCTTCGCGGGAGAGCTTAGCAAGGCAGATGGCTGGTTTGACTATTTTTGGAGGAGACAACGAGGCTCTCTTCTCAGGAAAGAAAAAGAGATGGGACGAAAAGAAGAAACATGTTGACAATGGTCCATCAACTTCATATCAGCAAGAGAAGAGTTCCTCTTCTAAGCGTGGTGAGAAGAAGAAGGAAATACTAAGGTGTTACAGGTGCAATCAATCAGGTCACTTCAAACGATATTGCAATGTGAAGCTTCAGCCAGGTCATGCTGCGGGCAAGGAGGAGGCTTTCTCCAGTGCTGAGGGAGCTAGATGGGGAAATGCCTTCTTGACAGGCGTGTGTGTCCGTGCATTGTCTTCCATCAACTACCAAGATGACTGAATTATCGACTCTGGGTGTGGTCATCACCTCACTGGGGATGAGTCGAAGTTTTCTTCACTGTAGGCTTACTTAGGTAATGAAGTTATTATTACTGTTGATGATTTTGTGCATGCAGTCGAGAAGGAGGGAGTTGTGTCTTTGGGTAGTGATAAGGAGCCACTTAGGTTAAGTAGTGTTTATTATGTATCGGGCATGAAGAAGAACATCTTCTCAGTGACCAACGCAGTTGATGCGGGCTATCACGTTCTGTTTGGCCTAACATAAGTGAAATTTCTCTGAAACGTATCAACGATTAAGGCTGCTGTTGCTCACATTGGTAGGAGAGTAAAGGACTTGTTTGTTCTATCAACAAGCTCCTATGTTGATCGAATGAGGGCTAACGATAGTGCATCTATCTGGCATAAAGGCTATGGCATGTTAGGATTGACAAGCTAAAAGCCATGGCGGTGAGAATCCTTGTGAAAGGCTTGCCTAAGTTGTCATCCTACGGGGATGGTCATGTTTATGCTGGATGCCAGTATGAAAAGGCACATCATCTTCCATTTGACAAGTCATAAACTAGGTCTAAAGCACCATTGGAGTGTCTTCATGGTGATTTGATGGGACCAACCGTCACTGTCAGCCTTAGAGGGAGCAGGCATATGCTTATGCTGATTAATGACTATACGAGATACACGCGGGTGTACTTCATGAAGGAGAAGTCAGATGCTTTCGGGTTGTTCGTGGAGTTTAAGGAGCTGGTGGAGGGCCGGTTTGGCATGTAGATCAAAAAGTTGAGAACGGACAATGGAGATGAGTTCGTCTCAACTGAGTTCTCTAACTTCTGCAAGAAGTAAGACATCCGGAGGGAGCTTACTTGTGCGCATACTCCACAATAAAATGGAGTAGCAAAGAGGAAGATCTATCATTTGACGGAAACCTGCAAATGTTGGTTTCATGCAAAGGGCATTCTGAGGTCCTTTTGGGCAGATGGAATGACCTGCGCAACCTATGTCATCAATCGGATGCCTTTGAGTTTGATCAACATGAAGTATCCTCGTGAGCTGATGTTCAAGGAGAATCTCAGTGTTGAACACCTTCGGGTGTTTGGATTAACCTGTTACGTACACGTCCTGGATACTCTGAGGACAAAGCTTGATGCAAAGTCGAGGAAGCTTGTCTTTGTGGGCTATGATGAGTGAAAGAAGGGATGGAAGTGTATGAATCATGCGACGAAGAAGTTTGTTGTTTCAAGAGACGTTGTCTTTGATGAACTGACATCGTATGGAGGAAGCTATGTTGAGCTGTAGGAGTGAAGGTCTGATGGTGGGCAGGAGGAAGCTGCTAATGATCTTCTGGTGGAGCTGCCAGTGTCACCCGGAGCTCCAAGTGTTTCAAGCTCCAAGGCGGAGGCTTCTAGTTCAGGAAGCAGGGGGAGTGTTGCTCCAAGTTTGCCCGAGAATGAAGCTGATAAAGAAGACACAGTAGAGGTAGTCAGTGATGGTCAGGCCCTTCTGTGATCGAAGATGACCATTAAACCACCAGCTCGATACAGCGATTGAAACTTGGTGAGCTTTGTCTCATGTTTTTTCGTAGGCCCCTAGATGAGCGGGAGCCTTCAAAGTTTGAAGACACCACTAAAGTCAAGGAGTAGGATGACGCTATGGATGAGGAGATGGCAGCCCTCAGAAGGAACGACACTTGAGATCTTGTGCCTAAGATCATTGGTATTACTCCTGCGGCGTGTAAGTTGGTGTACAAACTGAAGAAGAAGGTTGATGGGAGTATCAAAAGATACAAAGCTCGTTTGGTTGCTTGGGGGTTCTCCTAACAGTACGACAAAGACTATGCAGAGACGTTTAGTCCAGTTGCCAAAAGAACTTCGGTGCGGGTGGTGATCACATTGGCTGCTTGGCAAGGATGGAAGATGTGACAACTAGATGTAAAGAATTCTTTTCTTTACGGGGAGATAGATAAAGACATCTTCATGGTTCAACCACTAGGTTATGAATCTGAAGATCATCTGGACTACGTCTGCAAGCTTCGGAAGGCTCTTTATGGGTTGAAGCAGGCTCCACGTGCATGGTATGGAAAGATCGTAGAATACCTCCAGTTCTGCGGTTACTTCACCTATGTTTCAGATTCTAGCATGTTCATAAAGAAGTAGGGGGAGCTTCATGTCTTGGTCATGTTGTACGTGGACAACATGATCGTCACGGGGAACTTTGAGGAGGAGATAGTTAGGCTTAGAGCCGAGCTAGCTATACAGTTCGAGATGAAGGATTTGGGTGAGCTCCATCATTTCCTTGGACTCGAGGTTGAGAGGAAGAAGAGCGGGATATACTCATTTCTCAAAGGGGCTATGCTGAGCGGATCGTTCATCGATTCGGCTTGAAGGAGGGAAAGAGTAGTTGTACTCCTCTGGATTGTGGCCTGAAACTTCGATGAGATGAGGGGAGGATTCTTCCTGATCTCTTGGTGTTCCGAGCTCTGGTTGGGAGTTTGATTTACTTGACGATTACAAAGCCAGACATTGTTTATGTTGTAGGTCAAGTTAGTCGTTATATGGCGGAACCAAGGAAGCCTCATCTGATAACGGCAAGGAATATTTTTAAGTATATGAAGACAACTTCTGATATGGGACTCCTGTATAAGAGGGACACGACCTTCTCTGCATGGTTACACTGATGCTGATTATGAGGGAGATTCAGACGATCGGAAGTCGACGTATGGTTATGTTTTCACATGTAGATCAGTGGGTATTTCATGTTGCAGTAAGAAGCAGGACTCGGTGTCCGTCTCTACTATGGAAGCAGAGTACAAGGCTTCGGCCTTAGCAGCTCGGGAATCCATCTGGCTGAGGAGGCTAGTAGAGGACGTCCATGAAGAAGTGCGAGGTCCAACTCCACTTCACGGTGACAACGAGAGTGCCCTAAAACTGGTTAACAATCATGTTTGTCACGCGCGGACCAAGCATATAGAGATTGAGCACCACTTCATTCGGGAGAAGATGTTGGAGGGGTCTCTTATGGTTGAGCATGTGCGGAGAGAGGACAATATCACAGACATCCTCACTAAGCCGTTGTCGAAGGGGCCATTTGAACGGTTACGAGGACTGCTGAGTCTGATCACCAGTTCTCGTTTTAAGGGGGAGTGTTGAAATTATTGAAGTGAAAGTGGGGGTTGATCGAGCAGACCGCGCGGCCTTGACGGATAGTTTGGCGGACTAGTGGTGCGGCCTAAGCGGTCTGTATTTGTGGTCTGGGTTGTTTGTCCTTGGACGTAGCCGTGCGGATAGGTTGTTTATCAGCGGCTTGGGCGGACAGGTTTGGAGTCCGCGGAGTTCGCTCTATGCAGACTACTCTTGGAGCTCGTGAGATCGGCATTGGCCTATACCCTTGATCTCAGATGGTGCTGTTAGGAGGTAACCGCGAAGTTCGCGGTTAGGGGAACTGTAGAATAGGCGGACTATGCGGACTGTCGTTCGTGTCCGCAGTGGTCGCTCTTGATGTTCACTGGTTGCAGGCTTGGTCATGATCTGTGACAAGTCCAGGTTGATCACAGAGTACGCAGTGTCTGCTGGTTGACCGGGCGGTTTGTGCCTTGGTCGTGGACTTGTTGTTGCAGGCTGGAGCGGTGTTCACAGGGTGTGTGGACTGTTGTTGTCTGTTGTAGCGTGCGAACTAGTGCGGTGTCCGCAAGGATGCGGACTGGCTTCTATCCGACCTTCCTTGATGACAGGCGGATAGGCTGATGTCCGGCCTTGTCCATGCGGACTAGGCGGACTACTTTATGTTAGCTGCGGGCTGGGGTGGTGTTTCCATCCACTAGGGCGGTGACCAAACTCCGCTCCGTGCTTATAAATAAGACTTCACTGTGACAATATAATTAACTGAATGAACAGTGAGTTGAGCGTGAGTTACTTATTGCGGCCTCGGATTTTCTGTCCGCGCGGTTTGAGAAGGTTAACTGGTTACTGTTTGCAAGTTATGTGGCTAGCACTAAGAAGCTAGAACTTTGGTGCTGACTGCAGTCAGTGATCAGTGAAGTTTGCGGTTTACAATCAGCGGTTAGCAGCAGGTCGCAGTTGCGACCAGCCGGTCTTCTCTCCAGCATTTCCAATTCAATAACCTGTCCGCCGGTCTGGGCGGTCTGTTCTTCAGTTTGATAGCGGCTTGTTCGCGGCCCAACTGGCGGCTAGGCGACCTCAGCGGTCAGGCGGCTTGCAGTTTGCGGACAGCTCTTCTTCAGCTTGAATAACGGGTAGTCCGCGGAACCTTACGGTCTCGGCGGACTTCACTGTTCAGTTCGACAAGGGTGGCAGTCACACCGGTCTCGGCCTCTGTCCGCCCGACTTCTATTTTTTGTTGTTCTCTGCTTCCCTGTTTGTACTTGGCGAAATCAAGTCTCGTCATGTATACCTCTTGTTGTCAAGGAGATTGTTAATACATGACCTGCTTGTTATTTTCCTTGCATTTGATTTACTAAGCTTGATTGTGGTTATAGTGTTCCTGCATCTGGTTTCCCGTTTTCCGCTTCATCAAGGTGTCATCTTGATAGTTTTGAAAGTTTTACTTGGTATCAGAGCTATAATCTTGATCATCTTGTGAAATTTTAATAGAAAGTCGGGACGGGATTTTTGGAGTAATAATAAGGGAGCCCTGTTAGATGAAGGGATGGGATTTGAGTTTGATTTAAATCCAATGATCAAAAATAAAAGTATGGTGTGACATAGAAGAATGTTATTGTCTTCTCAGGGGCTCTTCAATGGAATCAATCCTATGCCAAAATTATATGGTCATAAATGTTATTAGTTGTCGCATCAACATGATTAATTCATTGGCATATGCACCAACTTGATTTTACGAGTTTTTGAAGGTTCGAGCCATCTACAACTCAATCGTATCGCCATTTTTACTATCAATTTTGGCAGCAGCATGTTCGTTGCTTCTGTGTGCGGTAATACATTGGTTAAGGATGTCTGGAATCTTAAGGATGATCGGCGCGACACGCGGTAAAAGAGGGGATTCATGGAAATTGATTGATTTTGTTGAATACATGTTTATGTGGAATTGAGCAATCTCTCTCTCTCTCATACACACACACATGCACACACACACACACACACACACACACACACACATTGGAACAAGAATCGAGAGAAAGGAATTGGAATTGAAGCCAGTTGTAATCCTGTTGTTTGGCTAAATGGAGAAATTTTGTCATAAGAATTGAAATTAGTAATTCTGTTGTTCGTTCACATGTTAGAATTCAATGGATAAAATTAAAATTCTGGATTACACTGAGGACACTGAAAATGCAGAAGCTTTCTTAGATATGATGTGCCCTCAAAATGGGGTGGCATAATATAATCACCGAATGAGACAGCCAGTTCAAAATGAGCAATCCTATTGCGTTCGTCGCTCCTTCGTTCCTCCCTTTCATGATTCCTGGTCGCATGCTCGCGATTCTTCACTTTGCACCAGGTCGCCGCCCTTGGAGGAGATCACCGACGAGTTTCGTCGGAAGAACGCCCCCCTTTCATATTCAATGTATGGTTCTGTTGTGAAATTGGGACCGGATCTGCGACTACGGTGGTTCGCCGCGGATCTAGCAACGGAAGCTAATCTGAGCAATACTATGATAAACGAAATTTAAATCCAAAACCAAGCACGACCAGACGACAAAAATAATTACGTGGTTCGGAGTTGGGACTCCTACTCCACGGGGAGAGCGCGCCAGAAAGATCCACTAAAACTGATGAGGTTACACAGATACAACCAGAGACCAAACAAATACGGTCGAACAACAAAGGAAAACCAAAGAACCCAAAACTTGAAGAACCGATATCGCCGGGCGGTATCGATGTCGCCGGGCGACAACCCTTGTTCTTCTTCCCCAATGGATCCGACGTTCCTGCACCTGTTGTCGCCGCCTGGAGCTGTCTGCCGCCGCTGGACAGAGCCGCCTCCACCTGAATCCTCCTGCTACTGCCGCCTCCTGGTGCTGTCTGCCGCCGCTAGACAAAGTCGCCTCCGCCTGAGTTGAGCCCGATGTGCCGCCTCCGCTGCAGCACGCCTGCTGCCGCCGCCGACGCTCCTTGTCTGAACTGGAGCTGTCGCCGCCGCCGCCGCCTGAACACCTCTTGATGCTGCCTGGAGATCGCCGCTGCAACCCGCTGCCGCCGCCTCTGATCCTCCTGCACCGGCGAGGTACGCTCGCTGCCGCCGCTGCCGCTGGAAACCGCCTCCACAGAACTTGCTCTCACACTCCTCGCTGGTGGCCAAAAAATGGATTCCTCTCTGATTCTTGCTTGATTGTGTTCCTCCAAGACTGAAACAGCCCTCCTTAAATAGGCAGCCACCACCACCTCTCCAAACAAGGAAGAAACACCATTAAAGGGAGAGCAATGAAGGCGCTGGCCGAAACAGGAAGCCAAAACCGAATTAAGAAGCAGCCCCCTTAATTCCTCCCAAAAAATCAGCCCTCTCACTTAATGCAATTCCCAAAATAAGAGGTGGTCATGGATCGCGGACGTGGCGCGATCCGGACGGTCCGATTCCATGCGTGAGGTGTCACAATCCTAACAATCTCCACCTTGACGCCTCATGCCACAACCGAACTCCACCTCGAAGTCAAACAAAAGTATCTGAACCTCCAACCTGGATCTCCCCTACTGGCGACTACAAGCCCCCTCTCCCTGGGGCCCTCACGATCAACATACATCAGTCTGAGTCAAGTCAAGACCGCTCTTGAACTTGACTTCTCTCACTGATTTCTCTCGCATGCTCGTAACATTTTCCTCCGTAGATATCTCCCGCAACTCCACGCCTCCACCTCCAGTGAACTCCCTCGACTCCTGATGGTGCACACCACTGTGCAGCTCCACCTTCTTCTGAGTAAACCTGCGTTTCTTGGTGGGACTCCTGAGCCAGATGGCTCCCTTTGCAGATCCTGGGTACTCCTGAGATGACTCTCTACCCGTCTCCTCTACGGCTACGAAGATTCTACCTCCGCCAAGGTCCTCTCTCCGAGAACACGCCCTAGCCACGAATCCTGCCCCGCTCCTCCATTGGTCCTTTCTAGCCTTTCGCTGAGAACGATCTCTACTCTCTAAAGCTCTATCAAAGGAACCACAATCTGAGGAGATCGCCTGAAATGCATACGCTACTGTATCCTGAAGCTCGAGAGACGGTGTGACCTCTCTCCTTGCATTTCCCTTGGCAATCGTGATGTCAATCAGTCTATAGAGCGATCTACAATGCTCTCCTCTCAAAACTGTCCGCGCGCCTCTCCTGACCTCCAAATACCCGCTGCTACTGGTATAAGAATACCCGGCAGCCTCCAGAGTGCCTAGAGAAAGCAAGCTCTTTCTCAACCTGGGCACATACCGAACGTTGGTGAGTGTCCTGGTCACTCCGTCGAACATCTCAATCATGATGTTACCGACTCCCAACACCTCGCACTCTGAGTCATTCCCCATACGAACACGACCACCTCCACAGTGCCTAATACTGGAGAACCATTCAATGTTCGGGCACATGTGGAACGAACATCCTGTATCCATGATCCAGGAACCTGTGGTCTCAAGACTGGGTGAAGCATGAAGAACGTCAGCGTCGTTCTCATCCTCGGATGCCACCGCAGCCTGATGTGGCTCATGCGTCTGTTCTCTAAACTTCCTCTTCGGGCACTCATTCTTCCAGTGCCCCTCCTCCTTGCAGTAGTGGCATTTTGTATTCCTGCCCCAGACTTAAACCTAAGGCGGACCTAAACCGGGTGGGGTCCTTGCTCTTCACGAATAGTCCCTCGTCGGCTCTAGGGCTCGACTTGCTTCTCGTTTCGTTCGAGAGCAGCGTTATCATCACTTCTTCCATCTTCAGGGTGTCCTTCCCATACAGGATCGTGGTGACCAGATGATCGAAGGACTTCGGCAATGAAGACAACAGAGAAGAGCCTGGTCTTCCTCCTCGACCTTAATGTTCATACTACGCAACTGAGAGATAAGTTTATTAAATGCATTCATGTGATCAAGAAGCGGAGTGCTGTCCGACATCCTCAAGCTGTAAAGTTGTTTCTTTACGTACAGCTTATTCGTGAGGGATTTTGACATATAATGTTCTTCCAACTTCTTCCACAGATCCGTTGTAGTCTCAGCATCGACTACATTATACATAACCTCATCGGCCAAGCACAACTGGATTGTGCTGATGGCCTTCAGATCTAGCTCATCCCACTCGTCGTCCTTCTTCCCAGACTTCTCCTTTCCGAGGAGAGCCTTATGAAGACCTTGCTGGACGAGAACCGCTTTGGTTTGTTTCTGCCACAGACCAAAGTCAATTTTGCCATCATACTTGGGGACTTCAAATTTCGTTGTCATTATTGCTCACCGGGGTCCTAAGGGTCGAACCTCGCTCTGATACCAATTGTTGTGAAATTGGGACCGGATCCGCGACTACGGTGGTTCGCCGCGGATCTAGCAACGGAAGCTAATCTGAGCAATACTATGATAAACGAAATTTAAATCCAAAACCAAGCACAACCAGACAACAAAAATAATTACGTGGTTCGGAGTTGAGACTCCTACTCCACGGGGAGAGCGCACCAGAAAGATCCACTAAAACTGATGAGGTTACACAGATACAACCAGAGACCAAACAGATACGGTCGAACAACAAAGGAAAATCAAAGAACCCAAAACTTGAAGAACCGATATCGCCGGGCGGTATCGATGTCGCCGGGCGACAACCCCTGCTCTTCTTCCCCGATGGATCCGTCGTTCCTGCACCTGTTGTCGCCGCCTGGAGCTGTCTGCCGCCGCTGGACAGAGCCGCCTCCACCTGAATCCTCCTGCTACTGCCTCCTCCTGGAGCTGCCTGCCGCCGCTGGACAAAGCCGCCTCCGCCTGAGTTGAGCCCGATGCGCCGCCTCCGCTGCAGCACGCCTGCTGCCGCCGCCGTCGCGCCTTGTCTGAACTGGAGCTGTCGCCGCCGCCGCCGCCTGAACAGCTCTTGATGCCGCCTGGAGATAGCCGCTGCAACCCGCTGCCGCTGCCTCTGATCCTCCTGCACCGGCGAGGTACGCTCGCTGCCGCTGGAAACCGCCTCCACAGAACTTGCTCTCACACTCCTCGCTGGTGGCCAAAAAATGGATTCCTCTCTGATTCTTGCTTGATTGTGTTCCTCCAAGACTGCAACAGCCCTCCTTAAATAGGCAGCCACCACCATCTCTCCAAACAAGGAAGAAACGCCAATAAAGGGAGAGCAATGAAAGCGCTGGCCGAAACAGGAAGCCAAAACCGAATTAAGAAGCAGCCCCCTTAATTCCTCCCAAAAAATCAGCCCTCCCACTTAATGCAATTCCCAAAATAAGAGGTGGTCATGGATCGCGGACGTGGCGCGATCCGGACGGTCTGATTCCATGCGTGAGGTGTCACAATCCTAACATGGTTCCTCTTTTATTCTCCTCCTTCCCTCTTTTGTTTTAACTCTAATTTCATGAACTCATTTCTATTTTATTTCTCCCCAAACAAAGTGGAAATGCCTTTTTGTAGGCCTAAATTTGATTCTAGTGTGATATTGTGAAGATTTTTAAGTGCATTCCAAATTCTTTGATATACATCAAACATTGAGGTATAAATTATTATTATTATTCATGCAAATGCATTTGCAGGTTATACAATTTATAGTATTTTTAGTGAATTAAATTTGATTAATATTATTTTTATAATAATTTGAAACGTAGGAAAGGAAACTTTTTTTCTTCGATTTTTTGTATTAGAAAAAAAATTGATGAGAGGAATAATCGTGATAAATAGAGATAATGGAAAATCTATATACTCTACGATGTGTGTCGAAAAGTGCGCGAAACCTGCGTCTCTGATACCAATTAACGCAGGGCGAATCTATAGGCAGCGAGAAATCTACGATCTAACCCTACATGCTATGTGATGACTAGTAATTGAGTCATCATTTTATCTTAATTTGTTATTTGATATTTAAATAAATTATCATATTTGTTCGTTGTTTTGTTACAATATTGCGTAAAAATAATATTTCACGTCATAAATATTATATTTTCTATTTTGTAGGATTACGACAGGTCTTATGAAAATTTACGTGCAATGTCCCGCTACCGTATCCAAGAACTCGAGGCCACCTCCGTGTTCGGTTAACCTCCTTGACGCAGCAACTACTTCGGCCGTCATATATATATATATGTGTGTGTAAACAGCTACTCCTCCTTCAAGCTGCCCGAACAAACTTCAGCTCCCCACAGCCGGCCACCATGACAGAAAATTTCTCTCACACCTAAGACCAAGCCCGCCATCGCCGTCATCGCACCCGCCATCGCCGTCATCGCACCTGCCATCGCCGTCATCGACCGCAGTCGCTGCAGGCCGAACTCTTCCATCTACCACCTCTACCCGAGCTCCACCATGCAGCAGCTCCAAACTCCCACTTCAAACAGCAGCTTCACATGCAAGCAAGGCCGGCCACCCCAACTCCTCCACTTCCAAACTCACTACCAGCCGGCCTTCTCCATACAGCAGCGCCACCACCGTGCAAGAAACCAGCCAGCACCTCCGCCATCACCATACATGAAGCTCGGCCTCCTCTCGCTTGCAGCTCCTCGGACAACTCAACCACCACCGCTGCATGAATCAGCCCGTGGTCACCACTTGCATGCTGCCCGAACCATCTTCCCAGCTACCGCAGTTTTTTCCGCCTCCACGTCAGCGATCCAACTCCCCCGTTCAACATCTCCAGAACTTAAGCTCTTCCGCCCAACCTCTTATCCACGTCAGCAATCCAGCGCCACCTCCATGCACGCCTCAAAATTATTGATGCGTCTTCAATACTATACGTTACTCCACGCCAGCTCTGCCATCATTGTGCCGTTACACCCAAGGCCGGCCACCTCAGAGTAACTCCAGCGCCAGCT
The DNA here is from genome assembly GCA_039583875.1 of Platanthera guangdongensis. Lineage (NCBI taxonomy): Eukaryota > Viridiplantae > Streptophyta > Magnoliopsida > Asparagales > Orchidaceae > Platanthera > Platanthera guangdongensis. The sequence continues at coordinate 157,336,223 of CM077165.1, forward strand.
CAGCTCTTTTATTAACACACAACTCATTTCAGAACCTATAAGTAGGTCCTCGGGAATGATGAAAAGGGAGACACATTTTGGGAGATAAATAGATAATTTTTAGCCTAAAAAATTGTTTTGAGTTGCGCATTTCGGGAGACGAAATCATTGGAAGTCAAGCCTGAATTTTGTGAGCATAAAGTTGTTATTTTTTTAAATTTTGCCGGTGTCTTGTAACTTGCCCTTCTCTATTTCATTTTCGTTAACTTGTAACATCGCACTTTTATTTCTTGTAATCATTTTCCTGCTAGTAACAAAATTCATTGCTTTTAATATTATTCAAACTCATCACTTGTCGCTTCCGCTTTCTTTTATAATGTTGTATTTGTATGCGAACAATCCGCTCATCGCCATGAACAACTAATTTTTATAGTACTCGATCACGATGATCCGAGGATGGAATAATTTTTTTTATTATGATTTCAATTTTGCTTTTCTCAATTTGTTGAACGCTAAGATTTACCGTTGATTAAATCATTGAGGCTATATATTTTATATAGTTTTCAAATTAGTTTTCGCTGTTTAGTTGGCCGAGAGGCTCGTAAGACGAATCGATTACTCATTGGTAAAAAGAGTAGAACGCAACCCTCGGGAGAGGACGACGTAACTCTTCCGGATTGGAGTAAAATCCAATAGCGAGGTTTACTACCTAAAGCAAGTCTTAGGCGATGCGATTTGAGAACGAAAGTTCGGTCGATACACCTAAGCTTAGTTGAACCTAATCCTCGAGAGAGGAGCGTTCATGCTTCGGGAACCTCCACGGTCAAAGCCTCTTCAACAAGAGAATTGCACTTCATTTTTATTTCGCTATTCTCTACATCTGAGGTGATTCAACGATCGGGTACTAGCTTTTAACCCATCAAATTAAGTCCGTTAACATTTCTAGTTTTTACTTTTCGCAACCCCAACTCCAATTTCTATTGATAAAATAATAACGATTTTCAAAGTAGAATTACTCGACCACCCCGAGTGTAATACGACCTTGGTTTTTACAAACCTATACTACTCTCGATACGGTGCACTTGCCGTTTTCGTTTGCAGATATAGTTTCGCGTGATCAAGTTTTTGGCGTCGTTGCCGGGGAAGATTGGTCGATAATTTGAAAAAGAAATAGTTATTAATTTTATCGTTTTTTTTAGTTTATGACCCGGGTAAACTCTTCAAATAATTTTGAATTCGGTTTTGATCCGGAAATCGAGCGCACCTTTCGGCAACGTCTCCGATTTAGTGATCTACCAATAATTCGCGAAGAGTCAATCGGAGAAACTAACGAGGGAATAATGGAAGTTCCTAACCTTAATGTGGCCCCGCTACGGACTATGTCCTATTATGCGAGACCGAATTTGGAGGGAACACAATCTAGTATTATTCGTCCAGCAGTAGCGAATAATAATTTTGAAATTAAAACGAGTATCATTCAGATGGTACAGCAATCAGTTGTATTCGATGGCTTACCGGATGAAGATCCAAATTTACATCTGCTTAATTTTTTGGAAATTTGTGATACATTTAAAATAAATGGCGTCACCGATGACGCCATCCGTTTGCGTTTATTTCCATTTTCTTTGCGGACTAAGGTCAAGCAGTGGTTGGGTTCTCTTCCTAGAGGTTCCATCACTACATGGGCCGAAATGACGGAAAAATTTTTAACGAAATATTTTCCTCCGGCCAAGTCCGCTAAATTACGTACGGACATTCTCTCGTTCACGCAAATAGACTCGGAGTCTCTCTATGACACATGGGAGCGCTTCAAAGAACTTTTGCGGAGATGTCCTCATCATGTCCTTCCTATGTGGCAACAAGTTCAAACTTTCTACAATGGTTTGAATCTCCAAACGAGGCAAATGATTGATGCAGCCGCAGGGGGAACTCTTAATAACAAAACCCCTGAGGCCGCTCAAGAGCTTTTCGAGGAGATGGCCATGAATGCCTATCAGTGGAATGCGCCACGGTTGCGCCCTAACAAGCCGACTGGACTCTTTGAAGTCGAGGTCACCCCTAATTTAGCACATCAAGTGGAATGGCTCACTAAGCAAGTGGCGGAGATGTCTGCTTCCTCCGCCACCAATTGGGCTTATAATAATAATAATTTTAATAATAATTTTCATGAGCAAGTTGATTATATGGGGAACTCCTATCGTCCTCCGTATAACCCGAATAATAATATTCCGTTCAATAATAGTTATAATCCGGGTTTGCGGAATCACCCAAACTTTTCATGGAGCAACCCCAATAATGCTCAACGTCCACTGCAAGTGAATCCTCCCGGATTCACTCCACCACCATCACACAAGCCTTCTTCACTTGAAGAAGTCTTCACTAAATACGTAGCCTCAAATGAGTCCAATATCCGGAATCTTACCGGATCTATAAAAAATTTAGAAAATCAAATTGGGCAATTAGCCAAATTAGTCTCCGAGCGCCAACAAGGAACTTTACCGGGCAACACTGAGCCCAATCCAAGGGAGAGCGCCAACGTAATAAACCTCCGCAGCGGAAAGGAGGTAACCTCTACAAATTTGGCTGGACCTGAGGTAAACGTTCATCTTCACCCCTACAATTTACTTCTCCGCAAGTTAGTTCTTCTACTTTACCATCTTCTACTCTAGCTCCGCGCAATAATTTAAACCTTCAATGTCTTATCCTTCAAAATTTAAAAATGAGCGCAATGAGGAGCAATACAAAAAATTTATTGAAATTTTAAAACAAATTCAAATAAATGTCTCATTCTGCGAAGCAATCTCTAATATGCCTAAATACGCGAAATATCTCAAAGAATTACTCTCTAATAAAAAGAAACTTGAGCATATTTCGCGTGTTTCTTTAAACGCAGAATGCTCGGCGGTTGTATTAAATAAATTGCCGGAAAAACTTAACGATCCGGGACGGTTTTCCATCCCATGCCTATTCGGTAATTTATTAATAAAACACGTCTTGGCTGATTTGGGCGCTAGTATTAACCTCATGCCATATTCTTTATTTAAAAAACTTGGGTTGGGCAATCCTACCCCAACAAAAATTAGCATCCAACTAGCAGATCGGTCTATTAAATATCCAATTGGAGTCATAGAGGATGTGTTAGTTAAAGTAGACAAGTTTATCTTCCCGGTAGATTTTGTCATTCTAGACATCGAGGAAGACGCCGAAGTGCCCCTTATACTCGGTCGTCCATTCCTTGCTACCTCTAAAGCAATAATAGACGTAAGTAACGGAAAGCTTCTCCTACGAGTGGGGGATGAAGAAGTTACTTTTAGTATCGACTCTTCCATGAAAAACTCTTTTTCTAATGACGACTCTTGCTTTACTTTAGAAACAAATTTTGAAGAGGAAATAACGTCATCTTCTGAAATTATTTTTCCTTTATTTGAAAATCCGGACATTGCAAACTTATATTGTTTAAAAGAAATAACTCATCCGCTCAAATTTGAAGAAATAAAATTGAATAATTTTAAAGTAAAAACATCTTATGAGGAGCCGCCGAGTTTAGAATTAAAGCAATTGCCGGAACATTTAAAATATTTATTTTAGAAAAAGAGTCAAAATTGCCCGTGATTATATCATCCGCGCTTAACGATTCAGAAATTTCTGAATTAACAAAAATTTTAAATAAGCATCGTCATGCAATTGCGTGGCAAATTTCTGATATTAAGGGGATTAGCCCATCTTTTTGTACGCATAAAATAAGTTTAGAAAATAATTCTCGCGGTACTATTCAGCCTCAACGACGCCTTAATCCAAATATGAAGGTCGTTGTTAAGGCCGAAATAATAAAACTATTAGACGCGAGAATTATTTATCCTATTTCGGATAGCACTTGTGTTAGCCCGGTGCAAGTCGTGCCTAAGAAGGGCGGGATAACGGTAGTTTCCAATGAAAATAATGAGTTAATCCCAACTCGTACTGTTACAGGTTGGCGAGTTTGCATCGATTATAGAAAATTAAATGATGCAACTCGTAAGGATCACTTCCTGCTTCCCTTCATTGACCAAATCTTAGAACGTCTTTCCGGTCTCTCACACTATTGTTTTCTTGATGGTCTTTCGGGATACTTTCAAATCCCAATTGCACCCGAAGACCAAGAGAAAACCACGTTCACTTGTCCGTTCGGCACCTTCGCCTATCGGAGGATGCCGTTTGGTCTTTGCAACGCACCGGCTACATTTCAAAGATGCATGTTGACAATTTTTAACGAATTAGTAGAGGATGTCATGGAAGTTTTTATGGACGGTTTTTCAGTCTTTGGCGATTCCTTTGAAAATTGTTTAAATAATCTTGATCGTGTTCTTCAACGCTGCGAAGACACAAATTTGGCGCTCAATTGGGAAAAGTGTCACTTTATGGTCCGAGAAGGCTTAGTCCTCGGACATAAAATTTCTAGCAAAGGGATCGAGGTCGATAGGGCCAAAATTGAGGTCATAGAAAAACTTCCCCCGCCTACCAACATAAAATCTATTAGGAGTTTTCTAGGACACGCAGGATTTTATAGGCGGTTTATTAAAGATTTTTCAAAAATTACAAAACCGCTAACACATCTTTTAGAAAAAGAAACCGCATTCATATTCGATGAAGAATGTTCTAAAGCGTTCAATAAAATTAAAAATGAACTTATCAACTCGCCTATTTTAATTGCGCCAAATTGGTCTCTTTCCGTTTGAAATTATGTGCGACGCAAGCGATTTTGCTGTAGGGGCTGTTTTAGGCCAACGGGTGGATAAATATTTTCACCCGATTTATTACGCAAGTAAAACGCTCACGTCCGCCCAAGCTAATTATACAACGACGGAGAAAGAACTTTTGGCGATTGTTTTTGCATTTGATAAATTTCGATCTTATATAACGCTATAAAAAATTATTGTTTTTACTGACCACTCCGATCTTAGGTATTTAATGGAAAAGGGGGACGCGAAGCCCCGATTACTAAGATGGATTCTCCTTCTACAAGAGTTCGATTTGGAGATCTGAGATAAGAAGGGAGCGGAGAATTTGGCGGCCGACCACCTCTCAAGATTGGAGAATCCAGCTGCAGGAGCGCTAGTGGAGTCCGAAATAGATGACAAATTCCCTGAAGAGCGCCTCGTCGTCATGAATAAGGTAATAACTTCTTCCACCCCTTGGTACGCGGATCTTGCCAATTACTTAGTGGCACGGGTCCTCCCAAAGAATTATTCAAGTCAACAAAAGAAGAAATTTTTTTCGGACTTGAAAATTTACTTTTGGGAAGACACCTTTTTATTTCGTGTTTGCGCGGATCAAGTGGTAAGAAGGTGTGTATCGGGCGAGGAAGGTGTCAAAATTTTGCGGCACTGCCACGAAGGACCCACCGGTGGACATTATCAAGCAAACCGGAACGCTAGGAAGGTGCTCGAGGTGGGCTTCTATTGGCCCACTTTGTTTAAAGACGCTCAAATGTTTGTAAGCAAATGTGATAACTGTCAACGGTCAGGTAACATTTCTAACCGGGACGAAATGCCCCAAAATATATTTTTAGAATGTGAAATTTTTGATTTATGGGGGTTAGATTTCGTAGGTCCACTACCACCGTCTCATAATAATAAGTACATTCTTGTTGCGGTCGACTACGTGTCAAGGTGGGCAGAGGCACAAGCTCTCCCGACTAACGACGCGAGAGTCGTCGTAAATTTTTTGAAAAAATTATTTTCACAATTTGGCACACCACGAGCACTAATTAGTGATAGGGGTACCCACTTCTGTAACGACCAACTTGCTAAAATTTTAGCCAAGTATGGCGTTACCCACAAACTCTCTATCGCCTATCACCCACAAGCAAATGGCCAAGTGGAGGTGGTAAATCGTGAACTTAAGAGAATTTTAGAAAAAACGGTTTCTGTTAATAGGAAGGATTGGTCACTTAAGTTAGACGATGCTTTATGGGCATATCAAACAGCGTACAAGACCACAATCGGTTGTACACCGTACCGATTAGTCTATGAAAAAGCTTGTCATTTACCGGTGGAATTAGAACACCGCGCATATTGGGCGCTCAAATTTTTAAATTTAGATCTAAACTTAGCCTCTGAACAAAGAAAATTTCAATTAAATGAATTAGATGAATTGCGTGCAAACGCCTATGAAAATAACAAATTCTATAAGGAGAGAACTAAGTTTTATCACGATAAAAATATTAAAAATCCAAAATCTTTTTCACCGGGAGATTTAGTCCTTCTTTTTAATTCTAGACTTAGGCTTTTTCCGGGAAAATTGAAGTCCCGATGGTCTGGCCCCTTTGTCGTGAAAGAGGTTTGGTCATATGGGACCGTGCTAATTGAACATCCGGAAAACGGCTCATTCAAAGTTAACGGACACCGATTAAAACTATATCACCCCAGCGACCCCTCAACCGGAAAAATTGAATCTCTAAATCTTCCAAACATTTGAAATCGTCGCTTAGTCAAGCTACGCGACGGTAAACAAAGCGCTTGTGGGAGGCACCCCATAGTTATCCCTTTTCATTTCTATTGTTTTTTTTTCTTTTTGTTTTCTTTCCTAACAACTTTTGCAGGTTTTGGGTCGATGTTATAAAGCGGCTGCCCCGACAAATAATCAGGGAAGTTTTCTTATAACATTTAATTCTAGACTTAAGCTCTTCCGCCCAACCTCTTATCCACGTCAGCAATCCAGCGCCACCTCCATGCACGCCTCAAAATTATTGCTGCGTCTTCAATACTATACGTTACTCCACGCCAGCTCTGCCATCATTGTGCCGTTACACCCAAGGCCGGCCACCTCAGAGTAACTCCAGCGCCAGCTCAGCTCTTTTATTAACACACAACTCATTTCAGAACCTATAAGTAGGTCCTCGGGAATGATGAAAAGGGAGACACATTTTGGGAGATAAATAGATAATTTTTAGCCTAAAAAATTATTTTGAGTTGCGCATTTCGGGAGACGAAATCATTAGAAGTCAAGCCTGAATTTTGTGAGCATAAAGTTGTTATTTTTTTAAATTTTGCCGGTGTCTTGTAACTTGCACTTCTCTATTTCATTTTCGTTAACTTGTAACATCGCACTTTTATTTCTTGTAATCGTTTTCCTGCTAGTAACAAAATTCATTGCTTTTAATATTATTCAAACTCATCACTTGTCGCTTCCGCTTTCTTTTATAATGTTGTATTTGTATGCGAACAATCCGCTCATCGCCATGAACAACTAATTTTTATAGTACTCGATCACGATGATCCGAGGATGGAATAAATTTTTTTTATTATGATTTCAATTTTGCTTTTCTCAATTTGTTGAACGCTAAGATTTACCGTTGATTAAATCATTGAGGCTATATATTTTATATAGTTTTCAAATTAGTTTTCGCTCTTTAGTTGGCTGTATATGGTCATTTTCTCCCCCCTTGCACGTCGGCCTATGTCCTCCCGATCGCACCTCTCCTCCGACTAGGGGAATTATCAGGAACGAGCCTAGACGCTAACCTCCCAGATTTGATAAAGGGCCGATCTCTCCAAGCAATCACAAGTGACATGACGAAAAGTGATCTTTGTCATTAGATCAGGATACGAGTCGCCGACCTGTTCCTTCTAAATAGCCCAGTTCAGATGATGGGACGATGCCTCGAGACTCTAAGCGCTATTGTAAGACCGAGCCTCTGCACTAACGGCCGAGATCAGCTCCCCCATTGCATGTCGGCCTATGTCCCCCTGATTGCATCTCTCTTCCGATTGGAGGAATTAGTAGGAACAGGCTCGGACGCCAGCTTCCCAATTTGACGGCTTCCAGATCGTCTCTCTTATGAATAGAATGCGTCCTCCGTTTGTAAAAGCATCGGTGTGATTGACTCTCCAACACCTCTTAAGTAAACATGATGTCTCCACCTCGAGCAAAGCCAAGTCCTCGAGTGGTAGCGGATCCCGAGCAGATCCCGCTGTCAGGCTCTCACCTAGCTGGCAGGGCCGGAAGTCACTCGGTGTCATCCTTGGCCTCGAGAAGATCCCGCTATCATGCTCTCACCTAGCTGGCAGGGCCGGAAGTCACTCGATGGCGGTAGTTGTGGACCCAGAGCAGATCCCGCTGCCAGGCTCTCACCTAGCTGGCAGGGTCGGAAGTCACTCGGTGTCATCCTTGGCCTCGAGCAGATCCCGCTGTCAGGCTCTCACCTAGCTGACAGGGCCGGAAGTCAGTCGATGGCGGTAGTTGTGGACCCCTAGCAGATCCCGCTGTCAGGCTCTCACCTAGCTGGCAGGGCCGGAAGTCACTCGGTATCATCCTTGGCCTCGAGCAGATCCCGCTGTCAGGCTCTCACCTAGCTGACAGGGCCGGAAGTCACTCGATGACGGTAGTTGTGGACCCCGAGCAGATCCCGGTGTTAGGCTCTCACCTAGCTGGCAGGGCCGGAAGTCACTCGGTGTCATCCTTGGCCTCGAGCAGATCTCGATGTCAGGCTCTCACCTAGCTGGCAGGGCCGAAAGTCACTCGATGGCGGTAGTTGTAGACCCCGAGCAGATCCCACTGCCAGGCTCTCACCTAGCTGGTAGGGCCGGAAGTCACTCGGTGTCATCCTTGGCCTCGAGAAGATCCCGTTGTCAGGCTCTCACCTAGCTGGCAGGGCCGGAAGTCACTCGATGGCGGTAGTTGTGGACCCCGAGCAGATCCCGTTGTCAGGCTCTCACCTAGCTGACAGGACCGGAAGTCACTCGGTGTCATCCTTGGCCTCGAGCAGATCCCGCTGTCAGGCTCTCACCTAGCTGACAGGGCCGGAAGTCACTCGATGGCGGTAGTAGTGGACCCCGAGCAGATCCCGCTGTCAGGCTCTCACCTAGCTGGCAGGGTCGGAAGTCACTCGGTGTCATCCGTGGGCCTCGAGTAGATCCCGCTGTCAGGATCTCACCTAGCTGGCATGGCTGAAAGTCACTCGCTGGCGGTATTAGTGGACCCCGGGTAGACTCGCTGTCAGTCTCTCATTAGTTGGCAGGGCTGTAGGCACACATGGGGGGAAAGGGTTGGTTCGTGGAGACTTTTTGCAGGACCCCGAGTGATGCTCGACCCTTGGTAGACCCGCTGTCTGGCTCCTACTAGCTGGCAGGTCCGTAGGCTCGCCTGGGGGGTATGGGACCCCGAGTGCTGCTCGGCCCCGGGTAGACTCGCTGCTCAGGCTCTCATTAGCTGGCAGGGCTGTAGGCACACCTGGGGGGGAGGATTAGCTCTGCGTGTACAAGATGATACAAAATATACGGCTTTGTTGTTTCACGATATCACGAGAAATTATATACTTGTTGTAAGTAATGGTATAAGGACAATTCAATAGCAGTGAGCAAAAAGGTATCGAGTGATTCAGAAGGATCAGAAAGGTCACGGAGAGATTGATGCTCCAAGCGCAGATTTCAGCTTCTCTTAAATTTTTTTTGGGTCGGCTCCCACTCGCCGGATACGTTGGGTTGGATGATTCTTTCCGAGCTTGTACCAAGCTCGAAAAGAGCAGGGATTGTGTACAATCCGTAGCCGGGCGAGTGGGACCCTCCACAAATATCAATCTAGGGGGCGTGTTATGGGCGACGAGTTGGTGCGACCCCGTTCAGAGACGTGCGGGTTCTTGTGCGTGCGTGCGGAGGTTTCATGCGCATAGATTTGGAATTTATATATATATATATATATATATATATATATATATATATATATATATATATATATATATATATATATATATATATATATATTATATGATATTATATAATGTATATAAGATATTATATATATGTGATATGAGGGGAGAGAATAAAAGGGGGGAGCAGGAGAAAAGGGCGGCCAAGGCATCGGGTTGCAAGTGGGAAAGAAAAGAAGAAATAGAAAAAGGGGGCAGCAGGTGAGAGAAAAAGAGGAAAAAGAGGGAATCTGGCATTTCTTCCCCCCGGCTAGGGTTCGGCTAGAAGGGCAGCAGCACCCCGCGCCTCCCGTCCCTCTCTCTCGCCGGCCGCCGCCGCAGCAAGGAGCACAACCCGCCCTCTCTCTCTCCCTCCAGCCGCCTGGAGCAGCTAGGGCGCGGCCTCCTTTCCCCCTCTCTCCCGTCGCCGGCAAAGCAGGAGCACCACGGCCGCCTCCTTTCCCCCTCTCTCTCGTTGCCGCCTCTACAAGGAGCACAACCCCGCCGCCTCTCTCTCTCTCTCTCTCTCTCTCTCTCTCTCGTCGGCTGGAGCACGACAACCCGACCCACGTCGCCCCTCTCTCTCCCTCCGGCCACTTGGAGCCGGGATCGGCCTCGTACAGCAAGGTCGGCCACTTGGAGCCGAGATCGGCCTCGTGTAGCAAGGTCGGCCACTTGGAGTCGGGATCGGCCTCGTACAGCATGGCTCCGCCGCTCGGAGCTCGAATCGACCACCGTTAGTGAGATCGGGATTTTCTCTCCCACCACCAGCAGCAAGCTCGGCCTGGAGCAAGGCTCGGCCTGGAGCAAGGCTCGGCCTGGAGCAAGGCTCGGCCTGGAGCAAGGCTCAGCCTAGAGTGGAGATCGACCACTGACGCGGCCGCATGCAGTAAGATCGACCCGGAGCTCCTCTCCCGGCCTCGCCGCCAAGCACGCGATAAGGGTAACGATGTTTCTACTTGGGCAGGTGAAGCCCTTAGTTTACATATTCGCATGGAAGCCCCTCTCCACCAACGGGTGGGGGGAAGGGAGCTTTCTGACGGGTTGACCTGTACGTCCCCGCAGTTAATTGCATTAGTACCCGGAAGCGTGAATACGGGTTTAGGCATGCTGTGTGAAGCCCATCCGGACGTGTGAGTCGGATTGGTGATGTTCTGGGGTTCCCAGAGAAGACTCCGAGGAAGTTGTTTATTAGCCGCTTGCAGGGAATGCGCACCATAGCCCCAAAGAAGGGGGTGTGCGCAATATGTTTGACCCGCTTATGTTAGTCGACCGATGCCTAGTTGGTCGCCGCTCGCCGAGACGTTGGCGTACAAGTATTGCAGTACCAGGCGGGGAATAGCGGGCTTATGCCCGAGCTCGTGCCGGCCCTCGAAGGCCTTTTTTTGTTTATATTGCCGGCTTGCGTGCTGAGTATGGAATTCATATTCCTGTAATATTTTTCCATATCTGTAATGCTCTGTGAATATGTAGTTTACTCCTGTCTTGGACGAGCGGCGTGTTCCTGAACCGCTCCCCCCATGTGGGCCCCGAGGTATAGATGCCGGGAAGCCCCTGATGGCATGTTGTCATCCTTTCAGAATAGCGGAGTTCCGATGTTAGCGGCCCAATTGGGGCTGCGCAGAATATGGCTGTTGGGCGGTTTTTCGCCAATAGTAAGGCGGGCGGGGAACATTTTACATAGACCCGAGGTGGCACCTCTAGTTAAGGAGTGGATCTTGAGATCCTCCTCAGATGTTCCGGTCAGCCAAGAGAGCCCTCCGAAGGTGCCTTAGCTCAGCCCTTGGCTTGGGAGGGGAAGAGTTTGTTAGTCTTCCGGGTATGCGGCGGGTCCTCCATGCTGAGACCTTGGGTCTGTTCCTTGTGTTCCTAGTCTTGTGTCTAGATCGTTCGCTTGAGGGTAGTAGGTGCGCGGTCACCCCTTCCCCAACGGTCGAACTCCACATGAGACCAATTTTCGGTTTCAACAAAAATTATATGGTCATAAATGTTATTAGTTGTCGCATCAACATGATTAATTCATTGGCATATGCACCAACTTGATTTTACGAGTTTTTGAAGGTTCGAGCCATCTACAACTCAACCGTATCGTCATTTTTACTATCAATTTTGGCAGCAGCATGTTCGTTGCTTCTGTGTGTGGTAATACATTGGTTAAGGATGTCTGGAATCTTAAGGATGATCGGCGCGACACGCGGTAAAAGAGGGTATTCATGGAAATTGATCGATTTCGTTGAATACATGTTTATGTGGAATTGAGCAATCTCTCTCTCTCTCACTCACTCACTCTCTCTCTCTCTCATACACACACACATGCACATACACACACACACACATTGGAACAAGAATCGAGAGAAAGGAATTGGAATTGAAGCCGGTTCTAATCCTGTTGTTTGGCTGAATGGAGAAATTTTGTCATAAGAATTGAAATTAGTAATTCTGTTGTTCGGTCACATGTTAGAATTCAATGGATAAAATTAAAATCCTGGATTGCACTGAGGACACTGAAAATGCAGAAGCTTTCTTAGATATGATGTGCCCTCAAAATGGGGTGGCATAATATAATCACCGAATGAGACAGCCAGTTCAAAATGAGCAATCCCATTGTGTTCGTCGCTCCTTCGTTCCTCCCTTTCATGATTCCTAGTCGCATGCTCGCGATTCTTCACTTTGCAGCAGGTCGCCGCCCTTGGAGGAGATCACCGACGAGTTTCGTCGGAAGAACGCCCCCCTTTCATCTTCAATGTATGGTTCCTCTTTTATTCTCCTCCTTCCCTCTTTTGTTTTAACTCTAATTTCATGAACTCATTTCTATTTTATTTCTCCCCAAACAAAGTGGAAATGCCTTTTTGTATGCCTAAATTTGATTCTAGTGTGATATTGTGAAGATTTTTAAGTGCATTCCAAATTCTTTGATATACATCAAACATTGAGGTATAAATTATTATTATTATTCATGCAAATGCATTTGCAGGTTATACAATTTATAGTATTTTTAGTGAATTAAATTTGATTAATATTATTTTTATAATAATTTGAAACGAACAAAAGGAAACTTTTTTTCTTCGATTTTTTGTATTAGAAAAAAATTGATGAGAGGAATAATCGTGATAAATAGAGATAATGGAAAATCTATATACTCTACGATTGTGTGTCGAAAAGTGCGCGAAACCTGCGTCTCTGATACCAATTGACGCAGGGCGAATCTATAGGCGGCGGGAAATCTGCGACCTAATCCTACATGCTATGTAACAGTCCGACGGTTAGTTCACAAATTAGATAATAAATACTAACATTACACACAAATAATTCAAAAATAAGACAGAATAATTAATTTAGGTAAAAGCAAGCTTAGGTTTTCCTCTGCGGGAGGGCCAAAGCAAGAGCACGTGGCGAATGAATGCTTCCCGTAATTAGAGATTTTTTTATGCAAAAATAACTATAATAAACTAAACATCCAAGCCACAATGTAATAAACAACTGTAACATTATTATACAATTGAATACTGATACAAAACACAATACGAATAATAGGGTTGCTGTAAATAAAACAAATCGGAATATTGGAGAGTTCAAAGAGGGGTTCTGGTGGTTGGTGGACCGGAACGGGTAAGAGGAAGGCTGATTGGGGGATTAGGAAGAATGGATCAGAGAGGTAAGTGGCTGGATCTGGGATGAAATGCCTAGTTTGGACAGATTTGGTGATGACCAGTTGTTGGGAGGTGGATCCACGTGATGAGGAGTAATGACAACAAATAAGGAAAGACTTGGCGGCTGGTTATGGCTGAAAAAAGGGCAGATCTGGACTGTTTGGGGCTGAAAATCACCAGGTGGCTGTTTGGGGTGGTGCGGGTAGGCGGCCTGGAAAAGGGGAGGGGGATTTGGGGTGGTCGGCGGCTGGATCTAGGCGTAGGCTAGGCGGTAGCATGTGGGGTGGAGGCTGAAGGCACACCTGAAGGTGGAGGCTGATTGGAGGGAGGTGGGTGGCTGGCGGGCTGAAGGTGGCTGATCGGGTGGTGGCTTGTGGGGGCGGGGGGTGCTGGACAGCAGGCCGGTGGAAAGTCAGCGGTTGGCGGGATTTTTGAGGGTGGTCGACGGCTGGACAACAAGGGAAGAAGGGTGGAAGGGAAGGGGGAATTAAAAGTAAACAAAACTTACCCAAGGAGTCGTCACCAAAGGGCTCCACGGAGTCGGCACCGCGGCGGAGATCACCGGAATGAAGAAATATGTTCTCTTCTCCAAACATTCAACAATGAGAAATGATGGAAACCCTAAACCGCCTATTTATAAGAAATAAAAATGAGGGCACCAAGAATCAACGACTATGATTGACCGTTGGTCTCATGGCCAAAACTACATGAAATAAAATCCAAAAAGTACAAAGCTATATATAAAATTGATTCGCAACGCAAATTCGGACGCATCCACGGAGTCAGATCGTCGATCCGGGCACACCATATATGGCAAGTCTCCAAATCAGGCTCAAATAGGCTCAAAGCTCGTCCTCGTCTCTGCTCCGCGTCAGGAGGTCTGACATTCTTGAAGGTTCATAACCACCGTGTTCACGGCCGCCGCCGCAGTGCCAAACAGACCCATAGTCTCAAAATTGATCGTTTTGTATTGAATACATCTAGGACGCAAAAAGATTCATCCTTTTACGTCTATCCGAGGATTTAATAAATTATCCAAGGGCGCGGAAGAAAATTGTTTTTTAGGTTGGCAATATCGCTTTTGATTAGCATAAGCCTTAATTTATTATTTAATTAATTTCTTTGTGCTCCTAATAATTTATTTCATTTTTTTTGTTCTAATCCAGGGGTCCATGAAAACGGAGGTGACGTGGGCGAGGGATATGCTCCGCAGCGATGATGCGTATGAGCTGCGACTTAAACTCATCAAGCAGGTTCCAGAGGAATACCCTTATAAAGATGACGAGTAGAGTATTATATGGTTCCAGGATACTCTCCATTCGAGTTCAAATAGATAGTATTATGCTGCTTTATTCGTGACTAATTCGGCGAGTTCAATAATCTCATCTTTTTATATTTTTTTCTTTAATCAAAAAATTATGCAACTCCTCCATTTGAAGAGATACCAATCTTGAATATATGACCACTGTTCCATTGTGTTTGTGTTTTTTTTTTTAATTTCCTGGAACATTCTAGAAGGAATGATTTATCTATTTTGAGATATGTATTTAATTGCTAAATGAGTGTCTGCGATTGACCTTTGCTGATTGCAGTGGTTATTTTTTGAAAAGAAATGATGTATCTTTTGGCACCAAAATAGTATGGGAGTACACTTGCTTTTTATTTTATATATGGAATAAATTAATTTTTTTATCTATATATATTTTGTATGTTAAATAAAATTTTAATATATTTTTATTTAAATTTTATCCAGTGTTCCCTTTGATTACTTTATTTATAATTGCAGTGAATTGTGCACTTGATTCCCTCTTTAATGGAAATAGTGGAGATGATAACACAGTTGCGCCCAAACAGCCCGATTGGGCCGGGCTGGGCTTGGCCCGATTGGGCTGGGCTGGGCCTAGCACAATTGAGCCCGGGTTTTTTGCCAACCATGCTCGGGCCCCCTCTCGAAGAAGAATTAAGGGCCTTAAGGCCGGGCCAGGCCTGATTCCCCTATTTAGACGGGATTTTTCCGGGCCGGGTCTACCCAGTAAGGGCCCCAGCCTGAGCTTTTCCCGGGCCGGGCCTAGCCAGACTTTTTCTGGGCCGCCCCGCGGAGCCTGGTCTTCAGATAACACAATTTCTAAAATTAAATAAAAGACATTTGGATTAAATTCACCTATAAAATATTGAAATTATATTAAAGGATAAAAGTGGAATCATCTTTTTTCCTGATAGTGTAAGTTCTTAATAATATGAGACGATCATAATAGTAATAATATATATAAAGTATTAAGATATAATTATTTATTCATAATCAATGTAATATAATTAATATATTATGTTAGAAATTAACACAGCAAAGAGCGATCCTGTGTTGTGGTGGTTGCATGCGATGCACTGGTGCTCACATCCGGCCGCTAATACAATCAGAAAGCATCTTGATCATAAAGCTCAATAGTATTTTGATTGAGCAACTTTTGAGGACTACAAATTTAACTACAACAAAGATAGATCGAGGGAGGAGACCCGATCAAACTTAGGAGCTGATTGAGAATACGTTCTCGAATTGTCGAACATCACTCGGAGTGCTACATTCAAACCCACCACTCATACAACTATTACCCCATCACTTCTGAGCAAACCGACTTCAACACTTCTCCGCCGACCGCCTCAAAGGCATCGACAGCCGCTACTTGGTCTCACGCAAACTAATTGTTCATGTCCATGCTCAGAGAATGCACACTCAAACCGCCGCATGCAATTCATGGTTGCATTTCTTGGCGTGTTTCCCTGAGGAAACATCATTTTCACGCAACAAAGCTGGCACCGGGTCGGGCGTGTTCACATATTGTAAAAGCTGCAAAATTAGGCAGTGGGTCTAAAATGAATGTTTTTACCATTATCACCAAGGCTCCTTGCACTGTATTTTTGCTCCGATGAGTTTGGAGAAAAACGACAACTATCATAGAATGCATGTTTGGCATGACAGTAGTTATGACCACCGCCAAGAAAAGAAAACAAGCTTTGAACATAAAAAGTAGAAGAAATTCCTTCGGTGAGGTCTGACATTCACAAATAACGGTTCATAACCACCGCATTCACGGCCGCCGTGTCAAACAGGCCTAATAAGTGTCTATTTGGATGGTGATAGAGCGGTTGGAGATGTGGATAAAACAATGTTCATGAATGGAACACACTCTACGGTTGGAATCAGACATAAAACAGCTTTTTGTTGGTTCCAAATGAAGACTATACAAACAACCAAAAAACTTTTGCTTTTTTCCCATAAAACTCAATGAAAAAATGCACCCAAACAAAGCCAGGATATCAACTGAAAAATAGCCACCAGAAAGAAACAATTCACAGGAGATCATGAAATCTCAAATAAACAAAAGACAGAAGCCTATTCATAAATCAGGATCCTCTCCATTTCAGCTGAAATAGAGGGGATCCATTTCACGGTCTATATTAATTTCACTTTGATCCGATGGGTTCATCATTTCCCATGTTTTTTTAGATTTTTTTACTCAAAAAAAACTCCACCACAAGATTTTCTTCAGACTTGTCTTATCCATTGGATGCTGAAATGAACCCCCTCCATTTCAAGTGAAATGGAGAGGATCCGGATCCTATTCATATGCACCGGTTCACATTCCCTCGCTTTCATTATTCTGAGCCATCTTCTTTTCTCCGGAAAATAAAAGAATAGAAATGGATACAGAAGCTGAAGCACCAGACATGAAGTGATTGAAACCTACTAACAGCCGCCGAATTCTTCTTCGCAATCCTGTAGTTTTATCCGGAGAATTCAAGCGTGTAACAGCGTGATATGTATGTTCCTGGGACTGCAGGAGAAATACAACTTACACAGCACAAAATTCAAAAATTCTTGGGCAATAAGACGAGCCACTTTCATATATTAGAGGGGAGAGTCAAAGTTCACAAGCACACTGGATAATAGAAGAGTGAGATACAGAACAATCAATCCTAAGAAATCAAACAAGGACCATCTCTGAATGGATGATACACGCAAGAAGCTGCCGTGCTCTTCCCTGCACTTCCGCCACAACACAGTAGGCCAAAAAAGCTCAGAAAAATCGATGACCTACTTAGGGCAGCAACACAACCACCCCCCAATATTCTTAATTACTGGATTACGGTTGGGTACGTATCACTGCATCGGAGATTTGCAGGCGCAAGGATCTGGACATCTTCAAGGCAGCTTCTTTTCCTACAAATAAATGATTAAAATGATGTTCACAATGGAAGGAAAATGTTATGATCCTAATGAAATCCTAAATATGTAAAACCCGATATCTACACAGACGCACACGGACACTAACGCTGGCGCCACAATGTCCTGTGCACAATATTCAGTGATGATAAAAGTTTTCATGCGCAGTCAGACATTGAAAGTACCTAAACAGGTGACTGCGACCCTTAAGTCATCACAAATTGAGGGTGATGATACATTCAGTTGGATAAGGATTCTCTCCATTTGGGGCCTCAAATGGAGGTCCATTTCATGGTGTGGATGCATTCTCATTTGATCTAATGGTGTAGATTTTTTTGATTAAAAGGAAAATATAAAAGGATGAGATTATTGAACCCGTCGGATCAGTCAGAAATAGATCTCACTCTAAATGGAAAGGATCCTATTCTCATTCAGCCGGCATACAATCTCCAATTTGAAAAGAACTTTTTTTATTTGTTTATGATGATGATGATGATGATAATAATTGTCAATAATTGAATAGATGTGATGAGTTTGATGGTGTCATCATAAATATGTGGATTTCCTTAATATATAGTATATAACATTTTGTGTGTGCGCGCAAGCGCACACACCACACTATACTTAAAGAAAAAAAACTTGAGGTGGTTATGGTCCTAAAATAGGACAATCAAATAGATCAGAATTGTTCACTTTTAATTTCTCTGATCTAAATGGACCGCGTAGTTTTTGCACATTTAAGGGTAGCAATAGTACCCGATTGTCGCTCAAATGAAAGCCAATAATGAATTAAATCATAGTATGCAACTCAAAATGATGTTTTTTTTCAATTCACTGTTTAAATTGACTAAAAATCTATACAGTAACAGGTTACAGTTATATATTTTTTTAAAAAAAATTACAAGGGTCCAATGCCTTCTCATAAACATCCTGTTGCTACATATGCTTTACTCTAGTTTTTTTAATCCAAACTGAATTAAGGAATCTGATAACTTGGACATGGAAATTTGCAAACCTTACATGAGACAGCAAAACCATTTCCATCCTTTTAAATTTAAGGCAGAGTCCTCCAAGTACTTCAACAAAACAAAACTAAGCAATGCAAACATTCTAAAAACAAATTTGGATTATTTCAGGGTTAAAAAATTACCATAAAACGCGGCGAGCGGCGAAATTTTGAGATAGAATGTGGTGACAAAATTGAAACTTTGGTAGGAACAACGGAACCAAGACGGCGCCTTTTAGATTGCGAAAGTGGTTCGTCTTGAATAAATATTTCTGTTTGACTTTCAGTTGAATTCAGAGGGGGTGATAATACAGCAGCTGAATGCGAGTCTGAATCAACAATGGAGGCTATCACTGTATAAATTACAGTAGAAAGAAGAAATAATAGCGACAAAAGCATACTGAAAATGCTAATAAAAGGGAACAAATTAAACATTATTTAGAATCCATAAAAAGGTCAAATAAAATGCACAGAGATTGAAAAACAGATTGAGAAATCAGGAAAAAAGATTATGAATGGAAGAACTTTGGCATATGCTTGCATTAAAATCGACATTGTTAATAAACCTATTAATCAACTCATCCATCCAACCTTGGGCATTCGAGTTGATTCGGTTACTGTTTACGTATTAAAATGTGCTATTTTGTATTCCCTAATTTGACATCCTTGTGTATAAATAGGGCTACATGCCTCACGAAATATGAAACAAATTATACCTTCAATTGTAAGAGCTCAAATCGACTGTCTACCTGTCCCTCTATCTGTGCTTGCCTCGATACCAAAACACGATTGTTGAAACATCCAACCAAATTGTTACCAACCGCACCGTCATCGACTTGTACTGGGGCAGGATGTATCTGCGCCGCAAGGCACACAACAACAACACTCACGAAGTACTCGACCATGATGGGGGTTGCGGCGACATGCCGGGGATCACGTCATCCAAGGAGTAGACTTTATGACTTAAATTATTCCATGTATTTTAAGCCCAAATGAGTGGCATGCTTTAATGATGACTAGCTTATTTTATTGCTTTAATAGCTTACTTTATTCTCACCTGTCTAAGGCCTAGGTGGGAGGCCCTTTATTTAAGCTGTTGTGATCTCTTTGGGGGAAAAGAACAGGAAAAAGGTTAAAAGATCTCTCTCTCTCTCTAATGCCGACCATCCTCCCCCCTCTCTACCGCATCCACCTCGACAGGATCCAAGAAGGGTCATTGCAATCCCTTGCGGGAAGTAGTCCCCCATCGGCCTATTACGCGCTCAAACTCACCAACTCGTTTCAATGTGGTATCAGAGACACCCCCTCCCGCCCCCGACGCCGGACTTCTTCCTCTACCCACGGCCATGGCCGACCACAACCAACTACTACCACTCCAACCCATCCTGGACGCGATTGCAAGCATGCAAACGTTTTTGGACATCCAAGGTGCCGAACTCGACGGCCTAAGGGTGCACGTGCATGACACCAGACCATCCAGGTCGCACGTTCCATCGGACGGACCACCACCACCACCACTCCATACTCCTACAAGTTCAACTCCGGAAGGATGTTCAACTTCGCCCTCCGACGGCCCTCCCCTGTGTTACCCAAAGATGGACTTCCCTGTTAACGACGACCACGAGAATCAACTTTCATGGCTCACCCAGTGCGAGCTCTACTTCTTCACCCAACGCACCTCGCCGGAAGATCAACTCGGTCTCACTTCGTTTCATCTCATGGGCGCAACCCAAATGTTGTTCACGCAACTACGTCGTGAACTCCCCGACCTACTATGAGACGACTTTGCTATGACGTGTACCCTCCGCTTCGGCCCACCACTACGGGGAACCTCCCTAGGGGACCTCGTCGCACTATGACAAACTGGGCCGCTCGACGAATATCTTGGCGCTTTCAAATTCTCTTGGCATGTGCATTCGCCGTCCGCCATGAGCGGCGGGTTTCTTTTTTTACGGCCTTCATGAGCGCCTCCGTCTGGACGTCGAATTCCAAGCTCCAACCGACCTCACAACAATGATGAATCAAGCCCGGGCTTGAGAGCGCCGACTTTTTCTAGACCACCCAATGCTGGGTTGTCGAGATTTCAACACTACCGACCAAGGAACCAAACCCACCGCACCCCCCCCCCCCCAGGCAGCGAGCCGAGCCCGCCCCCGCCAAGCCTTATATCGCTAGATGCCCACCGTATCGTCGCCAGCTCTCGATGTCGGAAATGGCAGACTGTCGAGCTAACGCGTTGTGTTTTAACCGCGATGAACTCTTCGACCAGGACTGTTGCAAGCGCCTCTTTTTGGTCGAGGTGGACGACCCCTCCGACGATAATGACCCGGACGACACGGAACCCCCGAAGATCTCGTTCCATGCCATCTCCTTCGTCCATAAACTCCATGGACAGACAATACAAATGCAAGTTTTCGTGGCAGACCACACCTTCGTCGCTCTAATGGATTCCGAGAGCACGCAGAACTGCATCAACAGCCGCATGGCCGAGCAAATACATCTCCACATCACCCTGCGCTCCCACCTTCAAGTCGCGGTAGTAAATGGCCAAATCATGCCATGCTCGGGCATATGTCACAGGGTGACACTCACGGTGGGCTCCCATCAATTTCAAATTGATCTCTTGGTCATCGATCTTCAAGGCTTCAACGTGGTTTTGGGAGTGTGATGGCTCCGCACCTTGGAACCATAACTTGGGATTTTGATGCTCTCTGTGTTGGCACCACGACAATCACTTAATTGAATGGTCGGGACAAGTCCCGCAAAATATCCACGCGACCTTCGCCCTCCAAGGACCCACTTTTCCCACGGATTCCTCCAACGAGCCTGACCTCGAGCTCCTTCCACAAGAGTTCCCGGATGTCTTCACTATTCCAAACTCCCTTCCACCAGCGTGTCGTCGGGATCATCGTAACTACTTCCTTCCGGAACACCCCCCCCCCCCAGTCGTACCCCGCCCCTACCGTTATCCATTCCTACAAAAAGATAAGATCGAGTGTCAATGCTCCATCATGCTACAAAAAAACCTTATCCAGCGCATCATCTCCCCATTCTCCTACCCGACTCTCCTAGTCCACAAGAAAGACTGCTCGTGGCGCTTCTTCGTCGACTACCACGCCTTAAATCAACAAATCGTGAAGGACAAATTCCATATTCCGGTGGTTGAAGAATTACTCGATGAACTGCAAGGTGCCACATACTTCTCCAAATTGGACATCTACTTCGGTTATCATCAAGTACGGATGCACCCGCAAGATGTGGAAAAGATGACTTTTTGCACGCATCACGACCACTTTGAGTTTTTGGTGCTCCCATTCGAACTCGTCGACGCCCCCTCCATTTTTCAAGCTTTGATGAACGAAATTTTCTGACCACCACACTGTAAGTCCGTGCTAGTTTTTTTGACGTTATTTTGATTTGCAGCGCTTCTTGGGATGCCCACTTGCGCAATATCCGCGCGGTCTTCGAGCAGCTACGCCAACATCGCCTTCGCCTCAAGCACTCCAAATGTGTGTTCGACAAACTGTGGCCTAACTCGGACATGTGGTCCACTGCCACGGGGTTTCGGCGGATCCCGACAAGCTCGATGGCGTTGCTTGATGGCCAATACCGCGCACAGTCCGGGACTTGCGCGCCTTTTTGGGCCTCTCAGGCGACTAGTGGCGCTTCATTCTCGGCTATAGCAACATTGCCTAGCCCATCACCAACTTTCTCCGCAAAAAAGCTTCTTATGGACCGAAACGACAACCACCGCCTTCCACGACCTCCAACGGGAGCTCCAAAACTCTCCAGTTCTTTAGTTACCGAACTTCACCAAAGAATTCATCATTGAATGTGACGCCTCCGCGCTCGGATCTGGAGTAGTTTTGCAACAAAACGGACAGCTCATCCCATATTTCAGTCGGCCCACGCCTCGACATAGACAAAATTTGTCGTCATACAAACGAGAGCTTATCGGCCTTGCCAAGGCCATTCAACATTGGCGTCCTTATCTATGGGGTCGCTCATTTGTCATTCAGATAGATCATTTTAGCCTCAAATACCTGCTCGAACAGCGCCTCACTACCGTCCCTCAACAACGATGGGTCTTCGAGCTCTAGGCTTCGACTCCCGGGTGGAACACAAGGCCGTCTCTCTGAATCGCGCAGCTGACGCCTTATCCCACCGTCTGGCACCGGACGAGCCAGAACATTCCGCGACATCTCTCTTTGTGATTTCTCAACCCCACTCCGCCTTCCTCGATGATGTCCACCACGAAATCCAATCCCCATCGCGCCTCACGGAAATAATGCAGCACCTCTCGGACGGGGTCACGCCACCAGCTTGGTCCACCTCCTTCGGCCTTATCCTCTACAAATATCGCCTCAACTTCGATGCCACATCGCCACTGATCCCGCAACTCCTGGAAGAAACCCACGGTCGGTCTCACGAAGGCGCCCAAAAAACCTTACAACGCCTCCGCCGCGAGTTCTTTTGGAGTGGTCTCCGGTGCTCGGTCCACAACTTCGTCGCAGGCTGCACCATATGCCAACAACATAAGTCTGAGCATCTCCTTTCGGTCGGCCTACTCCAACTCTTACCAGTCCCCACTCAGATTTGGACGGATATTTCGATTGATTTCATGGAGGGCCACCCTACTTCACACGACAAATCCGTCCTCATTGTCGTCGTAGATCGCTTCTCCAAAGGCGCGCACTTTCTTGCTCTTAGCCGCCCCTTGGTCGCTGAACGTGTTGCTCAGACATTCATTTCTGAGATTTTTCGCCTACATGGCCTCGCAAAACCTCTTGTCCGACCGTGACAAAGTCTTTACAAGTCGTTTCTGGACGAAACTCTTCTGCCTATATGGTACTAAATTAGCTTTCTCATCGGCCTCTCATCCCTAATCAGACGGACAAACTGAGGCGGTAAATCGCATGGTCGAAATGTACCTCAGCTGCCTCATTGGCTATCGCCTGAAGAGTTGGGTTGCGTGACTTCAATGGATCAAATACGGCTACAACATCTCGTACCATACGACATTACAAATGACGTTGTTTCATCTCATCTACGGTCGCGATCCCTCGTGCCTTCTCGTTTATGACCAAGGGTCGGCCTCCCTCTCCACCCTCGACAAAGAGCTTATGGAGAGAGATCAACTCATTGCTCTCGCACGTACCCGCCTCCAGGCCCAACATCGCATATAGACTTGCTATAATCGCAGGCACCGCGACATCACCTTCGACATTGGAGATTGGGTTTGGGTTAAAAACCAGCCCTACCGCCAAGTGTCTATCCACCCCTCGGCGCCCTCTGCCAAATTGGGTTCCCGTTTTCATGGCCCCTTCCAGATTCTTCAACGTATCAGTGAAGTCTCTTACCAACTCCAACTTTTGCCCGACAGTCACATCCACAACGTCTTCTACATCTCGCGCATAAAAACCCTTCATTGGCGAGCCCCCAACGGGCCGTATTGTCCCCCTCCCTTTCGAGCTTGAGAACAAGCTGCCACTCTAAAGAGCGGATGATGTTACCAACCGCGCCGCCATCGACTCGCACTGGGGGAGGACGTATCAGCATCGCAACAACATCACTCACAAAGAGCTCGACTATGATGGGAGTCACGGCGACATGATGGGGATCATGGCGGCATGACGGGGATCACGATGACATGACGGGGATCACGTCATCCAAGGAGTAGATTTTATAACTTATATTATCTCATGTGTCTTAAGCCCAAATGGGGACATGCTTTAATGATGACTAGCTTACTTTATTGCTTTAATAGCTTACTTTATTCCCACTTGTCTAAGGCCTAGGTGGGAGGCCCTTTATTTAAGTTGTGAGCTCATTTGGGGAAAAGAAAAGGAAAAAAGGTTAAAAAAATCTATCCCTCTCTTCTCTCTCTATCTCACCCTCTTGTTCTCCCTCTTCTGGCAGCGCTAACACCGACCACCCTCCCCCTCTCTCAACCATAGCCACCTCGACGGGATCCAAGAAGGGTTATCGCAATCCCTTGCGGGACGTAGTCCTCCATCGACCTATTACGATCTCAAACTCACGAGCTTGCATCACAAACTTGACTTCAACAACCTTGTCGGTCTTCCTCCGAGTGAAGTTAACCCCTGCAGCTTCCACTAAGCAGAAACCGGGCACTTCTGTTGCAGCTACGACTCTCTTGTGCCCCAACTACAAAGCTCACTTCCAAAGCAGCTCTGAGATTCCACGGAGCTTGCAAACTGCAACTTCAGCGATCCTGGTGGAGCAAGGAAAGGCGGATGCAAGGGTGGGGTGGTCGAAAAGGTTTTGGGATGGGGATACTTGGTCGGAGATTGTTGTTGGAGGTGGTGGTAAGGTGTTGGAAGGGGTGAACATGGGTTGAACAGCGTCTGGAATGGAAAAGCAAGGGAGGAATGACGACTGGAGGGTAAAGAGGGGTTGAGGAGGATTTTTGGTGCCGAAGGAGGCTGTGGTGAGTCACCCTATGGATAGAGAAGGGGTGGAGGATTAGTGACAAAGCCGGATGAGATAGTGGGAGGCGGGCATGTAGGGCCCAAGATTTTGGAATGCTGGAAGGCGCTGAATGGGTCTCAATGTTGACAAAATAGAGGAACGCAGAGGCCTCGACACACCCGGAGGCTGGACCTTGCGGCTTCGGCACCACGTAGGATGGTCAGCGTCGCACCAACCGGAAGGCCGATTGGCTCTATCGTGAAGAAGCCAAACTCTCGATGCTACGTCATAACACAATATAGATCTATATAGTGGGGGAGTTAGGGTGAATGAATTCAATGGCTACGATCAAGCGATCAAATTATTTACTGTAACACTCAAAATATAACTCCAATAAATACATAGAAATATAGAAAATCGAGTAGGTGACAATCATGATATCCGATCGTCCATCTTACGATCCAACAAATGTCGGCCTAGTAAATCCTCAAATGGAGTGTGGCCGAACTCCATCGAGAAGCACTTCTCACTATCACATATTTAATAAATGAATCCCTTCCCTGCTCCTTGAAAATAAAAGCTCCTTCAACTCTTGTCTGAACTTATTCACAGGGTATTCCAATAATCTCTCTCCTAGCATGTTTGGGTGTACTTCTTGTGTCAATATCACTCATATCATCTAAGTAAGCTTGATGCCAGGTCTGTGAAGCGTGTGTCACACGGTAGTCTTTATAATACAAAAGGATTAAAAAAATTATCACCCAACGACAAGAAAAAAAATGTTTCGCGAATCACTCAGCTTTAGATTTCTTTCCAACAGTCCCATCCTTAGAGGGGGAGAAATCATGGACACGTCAAGATAGCGAATGGAAAACTACATTTAAATCAACCTCATCTCAACTTGTGATCATAATTCATAACTCTTGGCATCAACTCATCCCAAGGCTAACTTGAAATCATCAAAGAAACAAACCAAAAGGACCTAATCTTAAGCTCTCAAAATTACTACAATGTTCAAACAGGAAGTACTCGACTCCTTACGTAAACTTGTGAGTCTAACCTAAATCGATCTAAAATGATTTATATTCTGATGAGCATAACTTCAATTACCTAAATTGACCCACTCAACTGAGAAAAGCTCATAAAACACAAAAAAACAGCTTCCTTTCACATTTTGTCTCACCATTGGTTATATCCGCAACCCTAGTTGGGTGGAACACCATAAGAGCATAACAGAAGTCTATGCAAATGTGGGTGGCCTGGAACTAGAAGTCATTCTTTCCACAAAATGAGATGATTGTTTACTGTGAGGAAAGAAAATGAGTAAGCAAAGGCATATTAGCAAAGGAAATTTTCCCGATTTTATTTAGCAGAAATTCCTTCACATGAAAATGAAGTAAATACCATATAGCTGAAAATGAACCTTAGAAACAAAGCAATTAAGGACATGTTCAACAATTACAATTTGCAAAATTCACCATATCTAGTAAGAACATCAGTATAACATAACATAGACATGATCTAGTGGAAAATAAAAGAATATTATTTCGAATCTTGCTTATTAGATCATGCCTGCATATATACACACAGGGAGAGCTAAACACTCAATTCGAGGCATGGGACTAAATACAAAAAGGGGGAGACTGCTAACTGCACATCATTTTGTGCTATTTACACGCCAAATATCAACACTCACCCTCAAGGTGGGCAAAAGATATACAATAAGCTCATCTTGTCACACAATCTACATAAGTCCAATGAGTTAAGTCATTTGGTTAGACAATTGGTCACTTGCTCTTTTGTAGCAACATGTCTCAGCTTTAGTGTTTGACCATCCAGCTTTTCTTTGATAAAGAACGTATCAATCTCTATATGCTTGGTTCTGTCATGTTGGACGGGATTGTTTGCAATGCTAATAGCTGGCTTGCTATCACACCACAATGACATATGTCCACCTCGATCTATCTTGAGTTCAGCAAGCAGGGCTTTCAGCCACAACATCTCCCCTACACTTAAGACCATGACCATGTACTTTGCCTCGGTGTGGATCTCGCAACTACAGTTTGCTTCTTGTTTTTCAAGGAGACAATGTTGTCTCCCACAAACATGCAATATTCTAATGTGGACCTTTTATCATCTGCACAGTTGGCCCAGTTAGAGCCGCAATAGTCTTCGATGTTTAGATGTCAATTATTTTATAAGATCAGTCCCTTTCCAGATGCGCTCTTCAAATATCGAAGAATCTGATATACAAAATCCAAGTGACCCTCCCTAGGACCATGCATATAGGGAGCTACAACGCACACGACAAAAGATATGTCGGGGAGAGTGTGACCTAGATAAATCAAGCAGCCTACCAGCCTCTGGTACCTTTCTCTATCAATTGACTCTCCCGCCTCCGCACAGAGCTTGGACTTCTGATCAATAGGAGAGACGGCATGCCTGCAACCCAACATACTTGTCTCTTTGAGCAGGTCCAACACATATTTCCATTGCGATAGAACAATTTTCTGTGCGCCGCAGGCAACCTCAATCCCAAGGAAATATCTTAGCTGACCCAAGTCCTTCACCTAAATTTCTTCTCCAATCTCCTTTTAAGCTGAGCAATTTCACTCTCATCATCTCTTGTGATGATCACATCATCCACATACACAACAAGTATTGTGATCTAAGTTATCAAAGGCGCAAGGTGCATCGAGGCGCAAAGGGCCTCTGTAGCCTAGGCGCAAGGCGCAGGCGCGCGCCTGAGACACGTGAGGCGCAAAAATGGGGGAAAAAGGAAATTGAGCGAATTGGGCGCCCAATTCGCTGAAATTGAGCGAATTGGGCGCCCAATTCGCTGAAATTGCGCGAATTGGGCGCCCAATTCGCTGAAATTGAGCAAATTGAGCGCGGAGTTGCAGCGAATTGGCCGCCCAATTCGCGGAGTTGCAGCGAATTGGGCGCCCAATTCGCGCAGTTTCAGCGAATTGGCGCCCAATTCGCGCAGTTTCAGCGAATTGGGCGCCCAATTCGCGCAGTTTCAGCGAATTGGGCGCCCAATTCGCGCAGTTTCAGCGAATTGGGCGCCCAATTCGCGCAGTTTCAGCGAATTGGGCGCCCAATTCGCGCAGTTTCAGCGAATTGGGCGCCCAATTCGCGCAGTTTCAGCGAATTGGGCGCCCAATTCGCGCAGTTTCATCAGCGAATTGGGCGCCCAATTCGCGCAGTTTCAGCGAATTGGGCGCCCAATTCGCGCAGTTTCAGCGAATTGGGCGCCCCAATTCGCGCAGTTTCAGCGAATTGGGCGCCCAATTCGCGCAGTTTCAGCGAATTGGGCGCCCAATTCGCGCAGTTTCAGCGAATTGGGCGCCCAATTCGCGCAGTTTCAGCGAATTGGGCGCCCAAGTGTGCCTAGGGGGAGCCTCGGGTGCGTCTAAGATCATGTTTTTGCTCATATCAAAAAAAATTTTAAAAGAAAATACCTTGAAAGGCCCGGGCGCGCCTTTGGCGCACCTGGGAGCCTGTAAGGTGTGCGCCTAGGCGCGCCTAGGCGCGCCTGAGACGCGCCTGGGGCACATCGCCCGCCTCAGCTGTGCTGAGGCGCGGCGGGCTGCGCCTGGTGCGCCCGGCGCCTCAGGCGCGCCTAGGCGCGCGCCTTGATAACTAAGATTGTGATGCGAGTTACATGCCTCCTAAGGAACAGGGTGTGGTCAACATTGGTTTGTTGATATCCCATAGTTGTAATGGCTCTTTTCAGTCTGTCAAACCAAGCTCGAGGAGACTGCTTTAACCCATAAAGAGACTTCTTGTGTCTACACACCTCTCATGCTGTTTAGTTTGTGCCAAAACCCAGCGGTACTTCTATGTGCACCTCTTCCAACAAATTCCCATGAAGAAAGACATTCTTCGCATCAAGCTGATGTAATTTTCATCCCCCATTTGTCGCCAAAGATATCAGTATCTACACAGTGCTCATTTTTGCGACGGGTGCAAAGGTCTTATCGTAGCCGATGTCATAAGTCTAATTGAACCCCTTTGCTACCAGTAGGGCCCTGTAGCGCTCGATCCATCCCTCTGGGTTTTGTTTCACAGTGAAAACTCACTTGCACACAACTCTTTTTCCTGGTGGCAGCGGCACAAGATCCCAAGTTTTATTCTTTCCTAATGCTCCAAGTTCTTCTAACATTGCAGTTTTCCATTTTGGATTCTCCTTAGCCACCTGCCAACACTTATGAATAGAGACTGTGTCCAAAGATGCAATAAATCCCCCATATACAAGTGATATAAGAGAGTAGAAAACAAACTAAGCAATGTCATGTGGAAATCCATACCGATCAGGTGAGACTCCTGCATTCATGTGGGCACTCATCCTTATCGACATGAGAGTAGAAGTAGTGGGAGAGGAATTATATCACCTGTGGATTCAGAGGTTGAGGTGGATTGAGCAGAGATTGAGGTAGATGAAATTGGTGTCGTAGGAGACAGAGTAGGCAGTGACGAGGGACTTAGCATGGGTGGCTCCGTAGGCATTGTAGGTATTGTAGTCTCACTTTGTTGTCTTCTTCTTGTATATAATCTCGGCTCCCCTGGGTATGAGGTCCACTTTCTACAGATGCATTCTACTCATGCACCGATATCACAACTAACTCCATGTTTGGCAACGGGGAATAATGGATACTTATTATTTGCTTCACACCACTACTGTTATCCTTCCCTTCTCTCCTCGTACTGTCTATAATAAGCGAATCTCCAAAGGGCGAATCAATTAGAGAGGAATAATATGACTCGTCCTCGTGAAATATGACATTCATAGTAAAAAATAATCTCTTTTTTATTGGGCTCCAACATACATACCCTTTTTGGGAGCTGAATAACTAACAAAAATACACTTCAGGGACCTTGGATCCAATTTTCTCATATTTAGTATATTGTTTTGCACAAAGCAGACGCAACCAAAGGTTTTTAGGGAAAAAGTATCTCCACTTTTCCTCGAAGTATCTCAATTCAAGAAGGTGTCGGTTCTTTCGTTCAGTTCTGCTCTGGTGTGTATAGACAAGTGGTTTGGTGTTGGATTCCCTGTGATGATAAGTACTCCTCAAATGCCCTGTTGTTGTACTTTGTTTCATTGTTCGACCTTAACACTTTCACCATTGTGTCGTATTGAGTTTGAACTCCTCTATGGAAATCCTTGAAGCAGACAAACATATCACTTTTGTTTTTTGTTTGGTATAGCCAAGTCACAAGTGAGAAACAATAAAAATCCATTCACAGTGGGACATGGTCCCTGGACATCAGAATGAACTAGATCAAATGAATAGGAACTACTACTACCGAAACTTGAATATAAGTTTTTGGTATATTTTCCCAGTTCACATGCATCGTATACAAGTTTTTCTTGATTAGCTTTCTTAAATAAAAGTAGATACATCTGACTCAAAATAGAAAATGAAGGATGGTCCAAACGCCTATGATGAAGTATGAGCTGGTCCTCCACACTCCTTCCAACTCCTACAATATCCTCTATCAGTGTGGAAAGGGCAAAGTCCAGACTTTCCCTATCCAGGTACCACAAGCCCCTATGCGATGTGTCGGTCTCAAGTTCCCCTCCAGTCTCCTTCTCCAAGCAGATCACCTTCGGGATATCAAACAATGCAACACACTTTAGTTGAGATATAATGACAGTAATGGATAAGAGATTCATGGGAAAGGAATGAACATGCAAAACATTGAACATTGTCATAGTGTCGGTACATTGTACGATACCCTAACTACCACATGTTGAGTCGCATCATCGACAGTCTGAATGTATTTTGAAACTACTATATGAAAGAAATTTCCTAGCATTCCCAGTGACATGTCAAGAGGTGCCAGGTTCGACTATCCAATCTGGTGATCTAGTGATAAATATAGATATGAGGGCACGTGTATCACAAGTTCTTATGGCAGAGTGATCAAAGGAGGCAATATCACCCCCTAGACGAAGCTAAAGTGGGTGTGTCATCCATCACACCTTGTTGCTTCCTTCGCATCAGCTGATGGTAAGCATCCAAAATCTCTTGCTCCTCTAGGTGACCCATATCAGCAATACCTTCTGCCACTTCCTTGGTAATCATCAGATTTGCTTGATAGCCTCCTCGTGCACCACCTTTATGACCTCTACGGGCGCGCCCACGACTTCCAAACTTTTGTCGTCCACCTGCATCTCCCTCCTTTGGTGGAGAGGGGCAAGCCAGTTGGAGATGACCAATCTCACCACAATTGTAACATTGTCGCGTCTCGCTCTAGTATCCCGTGGGCCCTAGATTGGTGACCGCTAGAGCTGATCCTCCCCCCCCCGAAAGAGTAGTTGCACCAGACCGTATCCTAATCTCTCTCTCTTCCTGCATCATGTCTGGGATCGTCTCATCTAGGGAAGAGATTTTTTGTTGAGCAAGCAGTATTGCACACCTCGACTCAAATGTTGGGTTCAATCTCTAATAAAACGCATAGTCTACCTCTGAGCATCTCGCTCCCCTTTTTGCACTCTGATTCTTTACAATATGCAGCTGAAGAGAAATGATCATAATCTTCCCACAGTCGTACCAGATCTACAGTATACTCCGGGATCAATCGATCTCCTTGCGTTATCGTCTTTATCTCTCTCTCTCTCAATCTAAAAAACATTCATGTTATTGTCGGCTCCTACATAAATTGTTTGTAGCTTTCCCCAAACATCACTCACTATCCATATGTCATCCACTGTGGCAGCGATAGATGCGACCAACGAGTTTAAGAGTCAAGTGTGCAGCTTGTCATATGGAGTTTTCCACTCGTTATATCCATCTGATTCCTTCTCTGGCTCCCTCTTCTCACCAGTCAGATAGCCCTCCAGGTTCCTCCCAGAAGTGCCTTCTTCACCCGACGAGACCAGCTGAAGTATGTAGCTGATCCATCGAATTTGAGCTCCATCGAGGGGAGATCCAGCTTCATTGGAGGCGACAATGACTGAGTCGAGCCCTATCCTTTTGACATCCGCAAGAACTCAAAGAATACTTTTAGGTATGCTTCCTCCCTTTTGACTACTAATTTCTCCAGGAAGCGCGCACCGAGAAGCCCCCGCACCGCAGTAATCCCACTACACAAGAAGAGACACGCCAAGGATCCCTCTCCATGTGATCCTTCTCCCTGCACGTGTATTGTTGCACGAAGAGCCGCACGTGTGTGCCTCTGCAGGGGGGAAAGGATGGCGTACTCTCTCTATGAGCCGCACGCGCCCGACGCCCGATGCCTGACGACCTTTCTCCTTCTCCCTGTGTGTGTACCGCCGCAAGAAGAACCGCGCGCGTATGCCTCTGTGAATGCCACAACCTAAGCCTCTCGCGAATGTCGCTTCTCCGACTGTCGAGCGCTCCCCCGACGCGTTCCTTCGTCTGTCCAATGCGCCTGATGCCCGTCGATCCTTCTCCCTGAGCGCACATTGTCGCAAGAAGAACCGCATGTGTATTCCTCTGCGAGCGTCGCAACCTAAGCCTCCAGCGACAACCGCTCCTCCGACTGCCGCGCACTCCTTCGACTGTTGTGTGTTCCTCCGACTGTCGTGCATGTGCTCCTCTGACTGTCGCGCGCAGTTCCTTTCCTCATGCATTCGGGTGCGGGTGTGGGTGCGAGAGAATCAATGTTGCAGGCACGGAAGCGAGATTTCACGAAGCTAGCTCTGATACCAAGTGGAAAATAAAGGAATATTATTTCTAATCTTGCTTGTTAAATTTCATGTATATATACACAACAAGGAGAGCTAAACACTCAATTTGAGGTGTGGGACTAAATACATAAAGAAGGAGACCGCTAACTACATACTATTTTGCATTATTTACACACCAAATACTAACAGATCTTGTAGCAGACAACTTTAACATTATAAAATATTTATTATAGCAGCAAAAAATTCTAATAATATTCTCTGACAGAATGTATTAGCTGAAGTTTACCTTTGCATGTAATTTCCTTGAATTTCTCTCTCATAACTCTAACAAACTTGAACAAACCATTGGTTCTGTTCAGCTCCTCCACCAACTCATCAACATTATCCAATTGTGGATTGCAATGCACCACTATCATTTGGTGTATCAACAATGGCTGAATAAATCGGACAATATATATTTTTGTGAAGAATGCACTTACATATGTACACATCGCCATCAAGTCTTACGACAAAATAATACTCCTTATCCTGATTGTTTGGGTCAATTTTGTTGAAGCTGAATTTTACTCCTGCAAATAAAGATAACAATTAAACTCGGTGTAATCATTTTCACATAAAATGCTAACACGAGAAATCATGATTATGATTACCCTCCTCCCCTCCTTCAATTTTAAATCCAAGTACAGATTTGTACCAATCAGTCATGTCCTGAATCTTTTTGGTTTCAAGTACATTTTCATTCTTCTCTTCGATTCTTTGTAAAGCTGAAACAAGTTCTATGTGTTAGAAAGATAAATGAAAATCATAGACAATACTACTGGTTATGTATTATTAAACTAAAAGCAGATAAGGGATGAAAACTACAACAACTATGTGCTTTGTTTACATACGCATATGGCTTTATTTTCCTTGTTAAAACATATTGAAATATAATTAATATTTTGTGTCATTAAAATGACATTGATTTATCTGAGTTAATATATAAAGGAATTTATATATAAGATGAAGAGTACTTGATGGGGATCCATCAGAGCAAGCACCAGGAGAGGTTCGCCGCAAGGCGGGACCCGCGTTCGTGTACTCGCGTAGGAGGACTTGATCGGATAGTCGATCTGACCCCGCGGATGCGACCAGATCCGCGTTCCGACACAATGGGGTTCCGTCGTCAGTCTTCAAGCATCCAGCCTCCAACCGAGGCCCTTGCCCAATTGATGTGCACCTTGTTCGACCTTGAAGATGAGATATTTTGCTGGCACGACATTGCTTCACCTTTCAGACAATCCCATGTTGAGTTCTACGCCTGTTTTGGTTACTTGTACCACAGCTCTGCAACAACCAGCCCGGAACAACACCTCTACACTCCTGATGTTTCACCTGATTCGCCCACCAGAGGAGCCGCCCGAATCTCGCCGATACGCCCATAGAACCCTTCCCGGCTTGACCTTGAGGACAACGTTGCTTTTCAAGACGCGAGATGTATTTAGTCATGTAGTCTTTGTCGTATAGTGGGGCCTCCATTTATACAAGGAGCCCCTTAGGGAGTTATGTTTTATCTTTTGAGTATTAGTTTTTTGACTATGTTGGAGAGTGGAGTGTCGAGGAGAACCCAGCCTCTAAATGTTTAGCGAGAATTATCTCTTGATTATATATTAATTTTTGCTTTATGCAAATCATTATTCATGCCCTTCATTCTTGCAATCAGATATAATCCGCACATGGGATGGTCCCACACAATGCACTCACTGGAATTAGGTCAACCAACACACCCTCTTAGCAGGTCAAACCAGCGCTCTGATACCATCTAAGAAACCAATACTTCCATCCCAAAACACATAAGTGATATGAGGAGTGAGACGGAGCTTATAAGCATAGGTAGGTAATATGTAGTAGGGAATGTGGAACTAATCAACAACACATGCCAAAAAGATTATTCACATGAGGCGATCCTCCACGACATAAACCTGCTGGAATTAGGTCAACCAACACGCCAACATAGTGGGTCAAACCTGCACTTCAAACTCAAAACTCAGAAGTGATGACAGGAGTGGGGCAGAGCTTATAAACACAAGCGGGTGATGAGCGGTAGGCAATGTAGGACTAATCAACAACACTGGCCACAGAGGATAATTTGCACATGGAGCGGTCCCATATGATGTGGACCAGTTGGAATCAGGTCAACCAACACTCCCCCGCAACGGGTTAAACCAGCACTCTAATACCATCTAAGAAACTCACACTTTCATCCCCTACTGCAAAGTGATAGGAGAGATGGGGCGAGACTAACAAGCACATGCGGGTGATGTCTAATAAAAAATATGGGACTAATCAACAACACGTGTCAACCAATAGTATTGATGGGATGATGGTATTGGTTTCACTTGATTTTATTGAAGATAGTAAAATAGCCTGTAAAGAAGACCTCCTTATAGATAAAGGGTTTAGAGAGAAAGAGATGGGTTGGGAAAGATTGATTAGCTTTGCTTTCAGTTCTTTGTAATATGTATGATTTTCAACATAAGCACATTTTCTATTAAGGCTTTGATCAAGTATCAATTAAAGGACAAAAGGAAGGTAAAACTTCTCCGACTAGAATATAATATTATTATAAAGAGAATATAATATTGTCTCTTAGTTATTGTGTTTACACTTCTCCATTTATAGAAGAAAAATCTCCAATAATAATAGAGAGAATGGTAAGATAAAAAAAACTCAAGTTAAAGCAAAGAAATTGAACAAACCCAACTCAAGTGTTTAGGATTGACTATATAGAATTACAGATACCTTTTCACCAGTGGATAAGATTGCCTTTTTTTGGTATCTTCTCGAGTCTTGTTGCAGTTTATGATTGGCATCTTCATCAGCTTAATATCAAGAATGTTTTTTCTCCATGATGGCTTGAATGAGGAGGTATGAATGGAACTACCACCAGGTTTCGTTGCTCAAAAGAGGCTGGCTTGGTTTGTCACATAAAGAAATCTTTGCATGGTCAAAACAATCACCACGAGCTTGGTTTAGTAGGTTTAACTCAACCTTCTACATTTTGGCATGTGGAGGAGAAATTCACATCACTCAGTCTTTCATCTTACTTTTGAATCAGGAAAGAGGATTTTGCTTATTGCATATGTTGATTCATCATTACTTGAGAATATAATGATGGTATCCATCGTGATGTAGGGGCAGGCTAGTGGTGCTCGGAAGCTAGAACTCTACGTGCATGTGTGAGGGGATATGCGAATGCAATGCTACATACAATGAATCAGTCGGATAGCAACGACAATTAATTTAAGCAATGAGAATTAACAACACCACGCAGTTAAGCAAAATAAAGAAGCAATTAAATAATTTTAGCAATTTGGCAACGGCTTCCTCCGCGCGGAGGGCCTAAGCAAGCGGCGACGATTAATTCCACAAACAAATATTAGCGTAAAAGTACAACAACTACCAAACTATGATCACAACACAAATATAGATAAACAACCAAGTGCAAATGTCAAATACAAAACACAATACCACGAGATACTCACGATGCAGTGGGCTGATCCGAGGTGGTGGAGAATTTGAGGGACCAGATGCAAAACGGGCGATCGGAGGCGAACACTGTGGCAGGGTGACGTCACGGTGGCTGCCCACGGTGGAAAAGAGGGGATGTGGGCCGGAAACGGCGAGATCCGGCCACAAATGAGTAGATCCAGGTCGGGGGTCAGTAGATCCGATGATTTGGAGCGGATCCGAACAAAAATGGAAGGTTTGGGTGGAGGGAATAACGGATCGGAGGGTGGTAGCACTAGATCAAAAGAGATCTAGGGTTTTCGGAGCGGTGGGAGGTGGATCCACGAAGGGGAAGGGGAAGGAGTGGCCGGCTAGGGTAGGTCGGGCCTTAGGGGGGTCGGTTTTGAGGAGGGGAGGGACGGTGAGGGGCTGGAGGCTTGGGGGGGAGGCTGGCGGTGGGGAGGCTGCAAGCCGGCGGTGGGGGGACAGCAATCCGGCGGCGGGAAACAGGGAAGAGGAGGCAGCGGCTGGCTGGACTGCTGGACGGTGGTATGGAGGGGGTTTTTGGGAATTCCGGTGGTGGAAAAGGGTAGAAAACAATGGAAAATGGAGGGGGGTAGGGGTTACCTTGGGGAGGAGTTTGGCGGCCTAGGAGTCGTCACCTAGGGTTCCACGGCGTCGGCACCGAGGAGGGATCGCAGGAATCCGGGAAAGCTCTTCTCCAAATTCTACAATGCCTTCAAATCAGCCCCCTAACATCCTATTTATAAGAAAACACAAACTAGGGCATCCCCATCAACGGCTATGATTGGCCGGTGGGTTAGCCCTTAAAATATATCAAAATAAACTCAAAAAATATAAAGTAATATAGCGTTTTGACTCGCGGCGACGTTCCGGACGCAACCGCGGAGTCCGATCGGCGATCTGATCAAGTCTTCCTGCGCGAATACATGTATGTGGCCCCGCCTTGCGGCGAGCTCCTCCAAGTGCATCTGATGGCTCCCCATCAACTCCCCCCGACTGAAAGGCCTTCATCTCCGATGAATGGAGATGATCGTACTGAAGTCGAAGTCCGGGGGCGAGCCGATCTAGCTCTGCCGGTAGTATCCAAGTATCGTCTGTGTCAGGTCGGCCCCGCCAATGTACCAGGTAGCGGCAACGCGGTCCGTCCGAGGTGGGAACAAACTGGTGGTATCTGATCTCTGTGATGCTCTCATCTCTCGCCTCTCCGAAGGTGGGTCCCGGTGCGATCGGTGGTGCCTGCGGGGGAACCAAAGTGGACGAAGTCCCAGGCGGGTGGGTGGCAACAGTGGGTGGACTAGGATGGCCAGCGGGTGGTGGCGAAGTGGACGCGTGGTACGGTAGCGACAGTGGTGGTGGGGGTGGTGGGGCATCTCCCCCCGCTCGGGTACACATACTCATGAGGCTCATAGTATGAAGTCAGGTCCTCAACATTAAACACAGGGTGAATTCTCATACTGGCCGGGATGTCAAGCCGGTGGGCGTTGGTCTCAATACGACTAATAATGGAATATGGACTTATTCGCCTCGCGCTTAACTTCTTGGCAGGCCCCGAAGGGAGCCTCTCGGGGCGGACTCGCATCATTACCTTCTCGCCTACATTAAATATCTGCTCTCGCCTTCGCTTATCTGCATGTGCTTTATAATTATCATTGCTTATTATTATTCGTCGGCAGACCGACTCATGCAGATCATGCAAATGATGTGCAAATGACTCAGCAGACTCACTAGGGCGGGACTCTAAAGGACTCGGGACAAGGTCTATAGGTTTCCTAGGGTTGTATCCTGAAACTACATGAAATGAACTCAACCCGGTGGACCTATTGACTGAGCTATTGTAGGCAAACTCGGCGATCGGCAAATCTAAGTCTCAACTACCTACATGCTCTCCAGCTAGACTCCGCAACAGATTCCCTAGGCTCACTACCTCAGTCTGACCATCCGTCTGTGGGTGATATGCCGAGGAAAACCTAAAGATAGTACCAATCTTGTGTCACAGCGTTTTCCAAAAGTAGCTCATGAACCTCACATCGCGGTCAGACACGATCGACTTGGGTAGGTCATGCAACCGAAATACATCCCTCATGAATATAGATGCAACGTGGGTCGCATCTGCCGTCTTGCGGCAAGCAATGAAGCGAGCCATCTTCGAAACCGATCAACCACCACGAAGATGGAATCGTGTTTCCGTAAGGTGCGGGGAAGTCCGAGAATAAAATCCATGCTGATGTCCTCCCAAGGGCGGTGTGGAACGGGTAGGGGGTATAAAGGCCGGTGTTCTGCTTATTTCCCTTGGCCGTCTGACAGATACGGCTTGGCGCACAACCCGAGCTACGCATTCCTTGAGGCTAGGCCAGTAGAGACGGTCCTCAACAATGGCTATGGACTTATCTCGCCCGAAGTGACCCGCGGCTCCGCCCGCATGCAGTTCCAAAATCAGGTAGTCTCGGTAAGACGTCTGAGGAACGCATAGGCGGGAACCCCGGTACAGATATCCCTTGTAAATCTGATATCCCTCAACAAGGTCGGGTGGGTCTCGGGATAGGGCGGTATAAATCTCGCCAAAGTCGGGGCACATAGGGTATTCGAGCAGCAGTCGCTCAAGTCCCTGCACACTCGCCGTCATCGTCTGCAATAGGGACACGCGGCGACTCAATGCATCAGCCGGCTTGTTCTCAACACCCGCGCGGTGCTTGAGATCATAATGAAAATCCTGCAGATACTCGACCCACTTCGCATGTCGGTGGCCCAGCTTGCATTGCGAATCGAGGTAACGGAGGGCCTGGTGGTCGGAGTACAACACGAACTCCCGGGGAAGGAGATAGTGTCGCCAATAGCGCAGAGACTGGACAATAGCATAAAATTCTCGATCGTAATTCGAGTACTTTTGTTTTGCTTCATTCAGCTTCTCACTAAAGTAAGAAACTGGGTGTCCCTCTTGACTCAATACGCCACCTATACCGATACCGGACGCGTCGCAGGCAACCTCAAAGACGCGGCTAAAATCTGGCAACCGTAGGACGGGACTTGTCGTCAATCTCTCCTTAATCTCCTCGAAGGCTTTAGTGGCTCTGGGGGTCCACTGAAACTCTCCCTTCTTGAGACAGCTCGTGAAGGGGGTCATGATCGTGCTGAACCCCTGGACAAACCTCTTATAGAAGGTTGCAAGCACGTGAAAGCTACGAGCATTGTGGATATTCCTAGGTACAGGTCAATCTCGAATAGATTTGACCTTCTCAGGGTCCACGGAGACTCCAGTGGAGGAAATAATAAAGCCCAGGAAGTGGACGGACTCGGAGAGGAAGGCGCACTTCTTTAGGTTCACATAGAGTTTCGCTTGGCGAAGGGTGCCAAAGAGAAGTCTCAAATGATCGAGGTGAGCGACCTGAGTCTGGCTGTAGACTAAAATGTCATCAAAGTGCACCACCAGAAACTTGCCCATGTAGGGCCGCAACACCTGCGTCATAACGCGCATAAACGTGCATGGGGCATTGGATAGCCCGAATGGCATGACTAGCCACTCATATAGACCGTCTTTGATCTTAAATGCGGTCTTCTACTCGTCCCCCTCATGAACTCGTATCCGATGGTACCCACTGCGGAGGTTAGAGCTGTCACTTAAAACCGAAAACCGTAAACCGAACCGGAATCGAACTGGAACCGCAAATAACCAGACCGAACCGTTTGCAAATTATTCGGGTTCTGGTTTGAATTTTGGAACCGTGAACAACTCTGGTTTGGGTGTGGTTCTTACATTTTATTATCCGGACCGGAACCGGAACCGGAATCGCAACATACAAGTCTCAAGCGGTTTCAAGATTTTTGGACCCGATCCGAACCGGACCGAAGTAGAACCGAACTGCAACCCGTTTATTATTATTAATTTTATTATAATATTGTTATATTTTAAAATTTATCTATAATATTTATGTTAGAAAAATTATGGTGCGTCGCTACGCAATTGTATTATCAAAAATTTATGATAATTACAAAACGCTGAATATAGTGATGACGGATGAGAGATCGTCTTATTTAAAATCTAATAATCTCCATTGGAGTAATACGTAAGATTAACTTTTCTAATTAGTCAAATTAATTTAAGAACACACAAATGAAATAGAGCTTGAATAAATGGTAACTGAAGTGCCGAAAATTTATACTGTCGTTTGTTCTGAGCTCATGCATCGTGAGAGCGGATGTTCGCAACAGTTGACATGTATTTTCTTTATGAACTTTACGACGCTAGCATATCTCATTAACATACAAAATTATATGTTGTTTATATTACTACAACAAGAGATAATTAGTATAATGTATGCATATAAAATAATCTCTCCATCCGAGTCAGTAATTTATGAATATGCTAATAAAACTCTTGATCAAACATTAATAGTTGCAATTTAATGAATGATAGTATTCAGAGCTTGCACATCCTTAGGAATCTATTACCAAAAACTAAATAACAGTGAACATAATGTCTGGAATTTTGGATTATTGTGATCTGTAGTTTTCTGCTACTGTGTATGTATATCCATATCAATTCAAAGCCTAGATTTTGGTCAAAAATTGAAGACATGTATAGGCATAGGTGTGCATACCTTTTCATGGTCAAAAACCTCCACCAATGAAAAGGCGACATATACTAGCCCACCGATCGTGGAAGAGATCGTCGAACAGTGTGCAACTTAATTATTTCTATTTTGAAGGCGTTTTGAGTTTTTTGCAGACCGCTTTTATTTCATTCTGTCAAATTTGGTTTTAGTTGAAACCGATTGGAATCGGACCGAACCGCATAGAATCGGACCGAACCGTTAGTGACCGGTTTGGTTTTGGTTCTCGTTAAACCGGAACCGAAACCGTTGACACGACGATTCCAAAAATTATGATGGAACCGGAACCAGAACCGGAACCGGTTAAACCATATAAGGTTTTGGTTCTAACTTGAAGAACCGTTACCTTAGCGGTTCGGTTCATGGTTTTAGTAGAACCGGAACGGTGACAGCTCTGGCGGAGGTCGATCTTGGAGAAGATCTGGGCACCGGACATAGTATCCAGTAAGTCATCGAGTCATGGGATAGGGAAGCGATACTTGACCGTGATCTTATTGACGGTGCGGCTGTCGATGCACATACGCCAACTACCGTCCTTCTTAGGGGTAAGAAGTGTGGGGACCGCACAAGGACTCATGCTCTCACGAATGAACTGCTTCCGGAGAAGCTCGTCAACCTGCTGTTTGAGCTCAGCGTGCTCATCCGGGTGCATACGGTAGTGGGGCAGGTTCGGGAGGGAAGCTCCCGGGACTAGATCAATGGCATGCTGAATGTCCCGTGGGGGAGGCAGCTCATCGGAGAGCTCGTCTGGCATAATATCCGCAAACTCGCCTAACAGGGGACGCACCGCGAGTGGGAAATCAACCAGGGCGTCCTCAGTAACATGGGTAGCGGTGACTACATAAATAACGTCGGACTCGACACTATCTCGTAGAAACTCACCTCGCCTCAGAATATGCAGTGGCCGCGAGGCGATCGTGCTTGCAGACGAATCTACCACACCCTTGGGTCGATCTCGGGGCTGGGTGGGTGTCAACGTGATCTTCCGCCCCTTATCATAAAAGACACACGTGTTCGAGCGACCGAAGCACGTGACATCACGATCAAAAATCCAGGGGCGGCCAAGCAACACGTGAGCGACGTCAATGGGAATGACATCGCACCAGACCTTGTCCTGAAAGGACGCAATAGTGATCGGGACTAAGCAACGCTGGGTGACCTGAATCGCCGTCTTGTCAACCCAGACCACACGGTACGGATGGGGGTGAGGCTCTGCCTTCATCTGCATACGGTCAAGCTCCTTCTGGGCTACGATATTCACGCAACTCCCACCATCAATAGCTAGCTTGCAGGGACCGCCTGCACTAGGGAAGTACGTGTAAAAGATGGTCGTGCGTCGCCAATCCTCGTCCACACGTGGGGTGTGTAGGAGGCGCCAAATCACTCCCACCTCTAACGATCGATCGGCGTCACTCTCCCAACATTCCTCGATTGTGGCTCTAACCTCCTCTGGGGCCTCCTCTTCACCCTCTAAACCTTGTTCCTCATCTTCCTAAGTAACAGGTTCCGCGTGGGGCACTGCGCCGCCACGTGGCCCCTGCCAGAACATCTAAAACATACAATGCCCCCAGATCGATGACCATCAGTGGTTATGGCTTTACCCTTCGCATCCGCGGGGATACGTGAGGGTGCAGCCGTGGTGGTCTGCGGCGGAGCGGGTTTCCTAAAGGTCGAGGAATCGGTCCGAGAGGTGAACTAGCTCGTACTAGACGAACGAAGGTATTGCTCATACTCGAGGGAGAGCTGGAATATCTGATCAACAGTCTCCAGGCGGTGGGGAATCAACTCTCTCCGAATATCGGAACGAAGGCCCGCCTTGAAGCAGGAGGCAGTGGCAATAGGCTCCTATGAAATATCACTCCTAACGATCAACTCATCAAAGCGAGCTATGTACTCAGCGACGGTAAGTGTCCCCTGCCGTAAATTCTGCAGCTGCTCCAATAGCTGATCTCGGTATGACGCGGGGAGGTACTTCTCCTTCAGTCTCTCCTTCATCTCATCCCATCTGGCGATGGGATAGTAACCATCCCGCTCTAAAGCTCTCTCAACACTGATCCAAAATACCTTAGCTTGCCCGATCAACTTCATCTTCGCAAAAACAGACACAACACTCGAAGTAGTGGTCCATGTCCAAGAGCCAGTCGCTGAAGGCCTTCGGATCTAGACGACCATCAAACGAAGGGGCGTCGAGCCGGATACGACGAGTGATGTCCAGGTAGTGGCCACCTCTCCGTGGATCAGGGTAATCCTTAGGGTACTCATCCTGAGCGTAATCGTGTCGAGCGGGTGGGGGACCACGCTCTCTCCGACCTGGAGAGTAATACTCATCACGACGGTGGTCTCGGTGACCGAGTGGGGGCACTCGATCCCTAGGGTCAGGCTGAGGTCTACGGGGCACGCGGTACTCATCACGCGGAGGAAGGGGCCTTTCACGCACCTGATCAAGATGTCGCCTGGTCGGCGGGGCTGGGGCTCGGTGGTGAGGATCACGACGGTAGCGGTCAGCCGGAGGCTGACCATCTCTTGGGCGCTGGTCATAACGTGGAGGAGCGTCAGGGTCGTCCTCAAGTGAATCATCATGCTGTGTCGGAGTGTCTCTGGCATCCTCTAAGTGGCCTAAACGAAGGTTCACCTCGGCAAGATCATGATGCACATCGTCGAACTGGGCTCCTATGGTGTCAAGGCGACCTAGGACAAGGCGTTGGAACTCAGCAAAAGCGGCGTCCGAGTTCGAACTCGTCGCTCGGTCCTCGGTGTTCCGTGGCTCTACCATGCTTTCTCTAAATGTCCTACCACTACGGAGCATACAAATGGTCTGACCTGGCTCTGATACCAAAATGATGTAGGGGTAGGCTAGTGGTGCTCGGAAGCTAGGACTCTACGTGCACGTGTGAGGGGATATGCGAATGCAATGCTACATGCAATGAAACAGTCGGATAGCAACGACAATTAATTTAAGCAATGAGAATTAACAGCGCCACGCAGTTAATCAAAATAAAGAAGCAATTAAATAATTTTAGAAATTTGACAACGGCTTCCTCCGCGCGGAGGGCCTAAGCAAGCGGCGGTGATTAATTCCACAAACAAATATTAGCGTAAAAGTACAACAAATATCAAAATATGATCACAGCACAAATATAGATAAACAACCAAGTGCAAATGTCAAATACAAAACACAATACCACGAGATACTCAGAATGCAGTGGGCTGATCCGAGGTGGTGGAGAATTTGAGGGACCGGATGCAAAACGGGCGATCGGAGGCGAACGCGGTGGCACGGTGACGTCACGGTGGCTGCCCACGGTGAAAAAGAGGGGATGTGGGCCGGAAACGGCGAGATTCGGCCACAAATGAGTAGATTCGGGCCAGGGGTGAGTAGATCCGATGATTTGGAGCGGATCCGAACAAAAATGGAAGGTTTGGATGGAGGGAATAACGGATCGGAGGGTGGTAGCAGTAGATCAAAAGAGATCTAGGTTTTCGGAGCGGTGGGAGGTGGATCCACGAAGAGGAAGGGGAAGGAGTGGCCGGCTAGGTAGGCCGGGCCTCGGGGGGGGGGGGGGGGGGGGGTGGGGGGGGGGGGGGGGGGGGGGGGGGGGGCGGGGGGGGGGTGGGGGGGAGGGGGGTCGGTGAGGAGGGGAGGGGCGGTGAGGGGCTGGAGGCTTGGGGGAGGCCGGCGGTGGGGAGGCTGCAGGCCGGGCGGTGGGGACAGCAATCCGGCGGCGGGAAAACAGGGAAGAGGAGGCAGCGGCTGGCTGGACTGCTGGCCGGTGGTATGGAGGGGGTTTTTGGGAATTCCGGTGGTGGAAAAGGGTAGAAAACAATGGAAAATGGAGGGGGTAGGGGTTACCTTGGGGAGGAGTTTGGCGGCCTAGGAGTCGTCACCTAGGGTTTCACGGCGTCGACACCGAGGGATCGCAGAAATCCGGGAAAGCTCTCCTCCAAATTCTACAATGCCTTCAAATCAGCCCCCTAGCATCCTATTTATAAGAAAACACAAACTAGGGCATCCCCATCAACGGCTATGATTGGTCGGTGGGTTAGCCCGGGTCGGTTTTGAGGAGGGGAGGGGCGGTGAGGGCTGGAGGCTTGGGGGGAGGCCGGCGGTGGGGAGGCTGCAAACCGGCGGTGGGGGACAGCAATCCGGCGGCGGGAAACA
This sequence comes from Platanthera guangdongensis, assembly GCA_039583875.1. Taxonomy (NCBI): domain Eukaryota; kingdom Viridiplantae; phylum Streptophyta; class Magnoliopsida; order Asparagales; family Orchidaceae; genus Platanthera; species Platanthera guangdongensis. The sequence continues at coordinate 157,381,115 of CM077165.1, forward strand.
GGGAAGAGGAGGCAACGGCTGGCTGGACTGCTGGCCGGTGGTATGGAGGGGGTTTTTGGGAATTCCGGTGGTGGAAAAGGGGAGAAAACGATGGAAAATGGTGGAGGGGGGTAAGGGTTACCTTGGCGAGGAGTTTGGCGGCCTAGGAGTCGTCATCTAGGGTTCCACGGCGTCGACACCGAGGAGGGATCGCAGGAATCCAGGAAAGCTCTTCTCCAAATTCTACAATGCCTTCAAATCAGCCCCCTAGCATCCTATTTATAAGAAAACACAAACTAGGGCATCCCCATCAACGGCTATGATTGGCCGGTGGGTTAGCCCTCAAATACATCAAAATAAACTCAAAAAATATAAAGTAATATAGCGTTTTAACTCGCGGCGACGTCCCGGACGCAACTGCGGAGTCCGATCGGCGATCCGATCAAGTCTTCCTGCGCGAATACATGTATGTGGGCCCCGCCTTGCGGCGAGCTCCTCCAAGTGCATCCGATGGCTCCCCATCACATCGTCTTAAGATTCATCTTCATGGGCAAACCCAGACCAAGGACCTAGGAAGGCTAAGGTATTTTCATGGGATTGAAGTAGCCAAGACACAAAGGAATATCTTCATATCTTAGAGGAAACATGCTTTGGATTCCTTGGAAGAAGCAAACATTGTAACGACCCGGCCCTTTAGACCAAGCGTCGCCGGCCTACCAGCAGCCCGGGTTTAGAGCTCAGAGGCCCACCGCACCCTTGCCTGGGACGGCGGCTTGTCTCGCCCCATGGCACCGCTGGTAGTAAGTCTAAACATCAACGTCTGCAGGCCCATTGCACCCCAACCAAATATCTGTGACTGTTTATCACCACGGTAGGTTGTTGCCACGGGGTCTCGAACCCGCAACCTTGATAAGAGAGTCTTATTACCACTCCTCATCACCAACTGAGCTGCACGGACGGACAACCTTCTCCTCACACGCCGCTCTGGTACGGAAGGCAGGAGAAATTCTAGGTCGGCTTAAAGATTAAGAAGAAGCAGAAAGTATAAATACTCAACAGCAGAAAAGACCGGGTTCAACAAAACCGGCCCGGCGGTGTCGACACCCGACGGCACAGCGGTGTCGACACAGCTGTGTGGACACCCGACGGCACAGCGGTGTCGACACAACTGTGTCGACACCCGACGGCACAGCGGTGTCGACACAACTGTGTCGACACCCGACGGCACAGCGGTGTCGACACAGCTGTGTCGACACCCGACAACTCAGCTCAGCGGTGTCGACACAACCGTGTCGACACCAGACCGTTCCGCTCGACGATCGTCGACCTCCAAACAACGCCCAGAGAAACTAACAATCGTCGAGCTCCGCTCGACGATCGTCGAACCCAGACTGCACCAGAAAGGAAAAGCAATCGTCGAGCTCCGCTCGACGATCGTCGAACCCAGACAACACCCAGAGAATAAAATAAAATAAAATCAAACATAAAAGGTTGGTTCGACGAAATCTCAAGCCTTTAGAAGAACTTTCCAAGAATCAAATCAAGCAGTCACTAATATAGCAATTATCGTGTTCAGATAGTTGAACAAGGAACTATGAGATCAAAACAAAAGCTCAAACGTGCCGAATTAAACGAAACTCACGCCGTAGGCGAAAACTGCAGCTACGGACACAACGGCGAAGTCAAAACCAAAATCCTACGAGTCATTCCCGAGACATTAACCGCCAAAACATGCGGTGAACAAAAACAAAACCCAAAACTTCGATCGCGCGCCGAGACTCCAAAAACGCTCGGGTTGCGACGAAACTGGACGAGCAAGACAAAAATCAATCAATTAAGTTTTGCAAAGGTGAAATTTTCCGTTTCCGCCAAAGATTCATGAATTCAGCCGACTGAATCGAAAAGACGCGAAAACGCACTATCGGCGACACGCCATCAACTGCACGCTAAAGTAACGCCCTTACGTCATTATGACGTCAACAAGAGGAGTAAATAATGCCGAAAAAAACAAGGGTGTTACAGTCACCCCTCCAAAAAGGAAGTTTCGTCCCGAAACTTGAAACACGAACGAAATAAGAGGACAGAGAACGAGACAAGACAGAAGAATTCTTGAAACTAGAATACTAACCAGGAAGACTAGGAGAACAGCTGAGGATGAGATTCTTTCATCGCGGATTCCAATTCCCAAGTTGCACCTCTTGCATCCTGATTTTGCCAGAGAACCTTAACCATTGGAATTATTTTCTTTCTTAGCACACGGTCTTGCGTCTCCAGAATACGGACAGGTTGTTCAACATACGAGAGATTAGGCAGCAACTGAGGTACTGATTCAAGGACATGTCGATCACTACGGACACACTTTCGCAACTGGCTCACGTGAAACACGTCGTGAACACCAGGGAAAGAATCAGGCAACTCTAGTCTATAGGCAGAAACTCCAATACGCTCCAGAATCTGAAAAGGCCCCACATACCTGGGGTCTAGTTTATGGTTTCTCCCAAATCTTTTAACACCCGGCATCGGAGAGACCTTCAGAAACACCTTGTCCCCAACTGCAAACTCCAGATCAACTTTGCGCTGGTCTGCATACTTCTCGTATCGCTCCTGAGTTAACCTCAGCTTTTCACGAATATGCATTACTGAAGTACTCATATCCTCCAGCACTTCCGGTCCGAGCAACGACTTCTCGCCAACTTCTGCCCAAAACAGGGGAGTTCGACAACGCCTTCCATATAAAGCTTCAAAGGGCGTCATCTGCAAACTTTCCTGATAACAATTATTGTATGCAAACTCCATCAATCTGAGGCGTTTATCTCAAGCCCCACCATGGTCCAAAATATAGCATCTAATCATATCCTCCAAGATCTGGTTCACTCTCTCCGTCTGACCATTGGTCTGAGGATGATAGGCAGTAGAATACCTAAGGTCTGTATCTAGAGCTCCTTGTAAGCTTTGCCAGAAACGAGACATGAATCGGGAGTCTCGGTCTGACACAATATTCGTAGGTACACCATGAAGTCTGATAACTTCGTTCAGATAAAGCTCGGCTATCTTTTCCATGGAATAACTAACTTTGAAAGACACAAAGTGGGCACACTTGGTTAGTCTGTCCACGATAACTCACACTGCATCATGCCCTCGGGGAGATCTAGGCAAACCGGTTATGAAATCCATGGATAAACTCTCTCATTTCCAACTCGGTATATCTAAGGGCGTTAACTTACCATCCGGCCTTCTGTGATCAGCTTTGACACGCTGGCAAGTATAACATTTCGATACAAATCTTGCAATGTCATTCTTCATGCCTGACCACCAAACAATCTGCTTCAAATCTCTGTACATTTTCGTGGAGCCAGGATGATATGCAACACTGGAACCATGCGCTTCACTGCATATTTTTGATCGGATGTCCCCAACAGCGGGAATACAGTATCTGCCACGGTACTTTAGGGTACCCTCGTCGTCAAATGTAAAGTCAGGTAATTCCCTTTTCTCAGTTCTACTGCGGAGGTGCTGCAAGTCCGGATCGTCCTTCTGATGTAGCCTAGTGAGAGTAATCCACGAATGCTCAACCACCTCTAGGCTACTCGGCGAAGCGCCATTCCCTACGGTTATGTCCATGAGCAAGAACTCTTCAACAAGGGATTGCACCGAGAGGTTAAAGATGTGTGCGGGCTTCCGGCTCAACGCATCTACTATAACATTAGCCTTGCCGGGATGATAAAGGATATCGACTTCGTAGTCCGCAACATACTCTAACCATCGACGCTGACGCAAATTCAGATCCTTCTGAGTGAAGACATATTTCAAACTCTTGTGATCCGAATAAATTTTGCACGACACTCCATACAAAAGATGTCTCCACAACTTCAAGGCATAAATGACGGCAGCAAATTCCAGGTCGTGCGTAGGGTAATTCTTTTCATGCACCTTCAATTGTCTTGATCCATACGCAATCACTTTGTCGTCATACATCAACACGCAACCGAGTCCAACTCGCGAGCCGTCCACATAAACAGCATACTCCACTCCTTCCACTGGCAATGCCAACATGGGAGCAGAACACAAACGCCTCTTGAGCTCTTGAGGAGAAGGTTGTCCGTCTGTGCTTCTTCCGGTGACCACCGACGAAGCTCCGGTGCTCGGAATTTCCAACCGATCGTAGATCTGGAATGCTCTCGTTGAGAGTTGCGCCTTCGTGGTAATTTCTTCCCCGTTTCTCGAGATTTTCTTGTTAGGGTTTTCGTCCCTAACCGTTATTTCGGACATTTTCATTCAAATTTTGGCTCATATCGCGACGTGCGGAGATTTGGAGAGTTTTTCCGGTAAATCAAGGGAAGTGGTGTTCTTGCTCTCCCTCTTGTTCTTGATTCTAAATTTTTGCCTTTTTTCTACACTTGTTTGAGTTTGGTATGTTTTGATTGTTGAGATACTTGTCTTGAAATCCTAACTCCCCCCCCCCCTTTATTCCTGGAATGGTGACTTGATGTCTCTAAAGTCTTAACCCCAAAATTCTAGTTTATTGAATTGGTAAACAAATTGGTTGTCGTGTTGTTATAACCATCGAGTCATCTTGTTCGTTTTTCTTATTAAACTTCACTTGTTGTACCATGAAATGCTCTTATGCAGTCCACTTGGTTGGTTATCCCTTGAGTTTATGATGAATAAAAAAAAACAAATGAACCATGCTTGTATAATTATGTAACTAAAGGAACTCAGATGAGTTATGCGCGTTGGGGTCCTCCCTCGGCATAGTGTTTAATACTCAGATGAACTATGCGCGTTGGGGTCCTCCCTCGGCCCAGGCTCGCCCAGGCCGCCGTCTCGCCAAGGAGGCCAGCTCGCCAGGCCGCAGCTCGTCTTGCCCCGTCTCGCCAGACCGCCACCTCGACCCAGGCCGCCGTCTCGCCAAGGAGGCCAGCTCGCCAGGCCGCAGCTCGCCTTGCCCCAGCTCGCCAGGCCGCAGCTCGCCTTGCCCCGTCTCGCCAGACCGCCGCCTCGCCCAGGCCGTCGTCTCGCCAAGGAGGCCAGCTCGCCAGGCCGCAGCTCGCCTTGCCCCGTCTCGCCAGACCGCCGCCTCGCCCAGGCCGCCGTCTCGCCAAGGAGGCCAGCTCGCCAGGCCGCAGCTCGCCTTGCCCCAGCTCGCCAGGCCGCAGCTCGCCTTGCCCCGTCTCGCCAGACCGCCGCCTCGCCCAGGCCGCCGTCTCGCCAAGGAGGCCAGCTCGCCAGGCCGCAGCTCGCCTTGCCCCGTCTCGCCAGACCGCCGCCTCGCCCAGGCCGCCGTCTCGCCAAGGAGGCCAGCTCGCCCAGGCCGCCGTCTCGCCAAGGAGGCCAGCTCGCCAGGCCGCAGCTCGCCTTGCCCCAGCTCGCCAGGCCGCAGCTCGCCTTGCCCCGTCTCGCCAGACCGCCGCCTCGCCCAGGCCGCCGTCTCGCCAAGGAGGCCAGCTCGCCCAGGCCGCCGTCTCGCCAAGGAGGCCAGCTCACCAGGCCGCAGCTCGCCTTGCCCCAGCTCGCCAGGCCGCAGCTCGCCTTGCCGCAGCTCGCAGGCCGCCCCCGCTCGCAGACCGCCAGCTCGCCTAGCCTTCTCGCCCTTGCCCCCCCCCCGGCTTTTACCGTCTTGCCCTCGGGGGGGATTACCCCTTTACCCCCCGGCGCGGCGGTTTCCTATTGGCCCGGGGACTTTTGGCCGTAGGGGTATTTTGGTCATTTTTGGCCCAAGGGATTTGGAAAACTATAAATAGACCCCCTTGGGTGCCTTGGAGTAGAGGCTTTTTCTTAGTTTTCTCCTCCCTTAGCTTCTTCTTGGTAGAGTTGAGAGAGCTCTTCAAGGCACCCTAGCTCGAGCATTGGCTAGGGAGGGGAAGTGCTCAGGTAGCCTTCCGGGTGTGAGGTGGGACCTCCGCGCTAGAGCCGAGGGTCTGTTCCTAGCTTCTTGATCTCTTGGTCTGTGACGTTCCTCCGAGTGTAGTAGGTGTGAGGTCACCCCTCTTTTGGGATCCCGAACTCCACGAGAGACCAAGTTTTTGGTTTCAACAGGATGCATAACATTGTATGTGTACGCCGCTCATAGCATGCACTAAGGCTTTTTTTAGTATGCATAACACTGCATACATAACATATCATTGCATAAGCACACGTGTCAAGTTAAAGATCTGCATGATGACATATGTACACCCATGATTTGAGATGAAATTTATACATTGATGCATTCATATTATAGGCACAAGTTAGAAGCATAACATCATTTTATGATTTCCCAGAGCAAGGTAACAGCAAGAGCAAGTATCGGTTCTTTTCCGATCTGATCTGAGTTTGTTTGTTCCTGATCTGACCTGTGTCAGGGTATTCAAGTTTTCTAGCTTCAGTGTCTTAAGCTAGGTCCCTGATAAGTCTTTTGTTCGTATCGGTTAAATATGAACCCGAAACAGTGTGTTTAGGGAATATTTTCCCAGTTTGTGATGTCTTAGGCAAAGTCTGACTAGATATCTGTTTGTTCTGTAGAATGTCGCCTAAGCGCGTTGCGACGAGGTCGACTCCCCAGTCAGAGGGTGAGTCTTCTGGTGCCCAGAGCGAAGCGGTGATCGAAGCGCTGAGGCAAAGTAATGAGACCCTGGCAAGGCAGATGGTGGATATGCAGTCCCAGATGCAATCGTTGTTGGTTGTCGTCGCCGGGCAGCAGACCAGAGCACAGGGCCCTGCTGTGGACCAAGCTGTTCCTACTCCCCCTGCTGCTCTAGTTCCCCCAGTCGCGCTGTTGCCTGAGATGAATTTCATTTCTCACTTCCAGCGATTAGGACCTCCTTCGTATGACGGTAGGGCAGACTTCATGGCATTGGATGACTGGATTATTGTCATGGAAGAAATGTTTTTCTATTCTGGCGTTTCTCCCGATCAAAAGGTGATGATTGCGGCATATCAGCTCAAGGGTCTTGCGAAGAATTGGTGGATCAGAGAAAAAGAGAACCTTTCTGATGGGTGTTCGTGGGAATCGTTCAAGAGTATGTTACTGAAGAAGTTCCTACCATCGGTCGAGCGAGACCGCCTAATGAATAACTTCTTACACCTGAAGCAGAGGCAACTCACTGTTGGTGAGTACGAGGTCGAGTTTGGCAAGCTCAGTCGTTTCGCCCCAGATCTGATAGCATCTGAAGAAGGCAGAGTGAAGCGCTTTCTGGGTGGTCTGAGGTATGACATCCAGCAGTTGGTTAGCGCATACAAGTCTGAGACCTTTGTAGAAGTAGTTGAAGCAGTCTTAAAGGTTGAGGCAATAGAAAATGCGAAGGATCGGGGATCGCTTGCAAAGAAGAACAAGAGGAAATCTGACGATGGAGGAAGTGCAAGGGCATCTGGCCCTGCAGTGAAGAAGGATAGAAGAGATGTGTGTAGCTTCTGTAGTAAGTCGGGGCACCCTTTCGATAAGTGCTTTAAGAGATTGGATGCACAGAAGTTGTCTCAGGTGCATGCGATCCAGGATGCTCCCAAGGGGGGTCCTGTCTGTTCATTTTGTCAGAGGAGTGGGCATGATGTGGCCCATTATCGCAAGAAGGCTGGAGCCTGTTACGTCTGTGGCCAAAAAGGGCACATGAGGGCTAATTGCCCGCAGAGCCAGCCTGCGCTGCATGCAGTTCCGTTGCAGACTTTACCGCCGCCCCCGCCTCTCGTGGACAAGGGCAAAGGAAAATTGAATGTGCTGACCAAGGAGGAAGCCCAATCTTCGACTCAAGTAATCGCAGGTTAGTCTCTGACTCGGCTAGTAATTTCTTTTAAAAGATTTATGGTTTCCGCATATTAGTTGCGCGCGTTATGTGTTTAGGTGAATTTAAGGTGAAGAATAAGTGGGCGCGCGTTTTGTTCGATTCGGGTGTTACTCACTCTTTTGTGGCAAGGAGTTTTGTAGACCGACATCGCTGGGCTCGACCAGTTAGACACCTCCATAAATGTCAAATTTCCTTCAGGAGAGTTGGTGAGGTCAAGCCAGGGTATTCAAAAATGCCCCATCTCCCTAGACGGATTTCTAGCATTTGCGGATCTGAAGGTGCTAGATCTGGTAGACTTTGACGTGATTTTGGGCATGGACTGGTTGTCCAGCTATGATGTCGTCATTCAGTGCAAGCACAAGCGCTTGGATTTCAAAGGTAGCAATGGACAGCCTATGAGTGTGTATGGTTTGCCGCGTCAGGAATCTCCGATCATTTCTGCGGTACGTGCTCGCAAATTTCTAGAGTCTGGCTGTGATTCTTTTCTTGTCTCCGTTTCTGTTCTGGGAGCTGCACCGGTTGAGCCTCGGGTAAAGGACGTTTCTGTGGTGTGTGAGTTTCCGGATGTTTTTCCAGTTAGCCTTCCTGGACTTCCTCCTGAGAGAGAGGTGGAGTTTGTTATAGACCTCGAGCCAGGCACTCGCTCTATTGCAAAAGCACCGTACTGCATGGCGCCGCGTGAGTTAGAGGAGTTGCGTATTCAACTGGATGAGTTATTGCAATGCGGTTTTATTAGACCCAGTTCTTCCCCCTGGGGTGCACCAGTGCTCTTCGTGAAGAAAAAGGATGGAACGATGAGGCTATGCATTGATTATCAAGAGCTAAACAAGGTAACAATTAAGAACAGATATTCGTTGTCTATGATCGATGATTTGTTCGATCAGTTGCGGGGTAGCTCCGTGTTCTCGAAGATTGACTTCCGTTCAGGTTACCATCAGTTGAGAATCCGGGAGTCAGACATTTCGCGAACCGCTTTTCGTTCTCGTTATGGTCACTTTGAATTCCTGGTAATGTCATTTGGATTAACGAATGCACCGTCAGCTTTTATGGACATGATGAACAGGGTGTTCAAAGATTTTCTGGATAAGTTCGTGGTGGTATTCATTGACGATGTCCTAGTATATTCTAGAAATGCAGATGAGCACGTCTTGCACTTGCGCTTGGTCTTGTCTACTCTGAGGGAGCACAAGCTGTATGCGAAGCTTAGCAAATGTGAGTTCTGGATATCTCAGGTGTCATTCCTAGGACACATTGTAAGTAAGGATGGTATCTCAGTGGATCCTGCAAAGATAGTTGCGGTCTTAGATTAGAAGAGACCTACATCGCCTAAGGAGATAAAGAGCTTCTTAGGGTTGGCAGGTTACTACAGAAGATTTGTGGAAGGATTCTCTGTTTTCTCTGCGTCGTTGACCAGGCTTACGCAAAAGAGCGCAGTTTTTGTTTGGAGTGATGCCTGTGAGGAAGCTTTTCAAGAGCTCAAGAGGCGTTTGTGTTCTGCTCCCGTGTTGGCATTGCCAGTGGAAGGAGTGGAGTATGTTGTTTATGTGGACGCCTCGCGAGTTGGACTCGGTTGCGTGTTGATGCAGGACGGCAAAGTGATTGCGTATGGATCAAGACGATTGAAGGTGCATGCAAAGAATTACCCTACGCACGACCTGGAATTTGTTGCCGTCATTTATGCCTTGAAGTTGTGGAGACATCTTCTGTATGGAGTGTCGTGCAAAATTTATTCGGACCACAAGAGTTTGAAATATGTCTTCACTCAGAAGGATCTGAATTTGCGCCAGCGTCGATGGTTAGAGTATGTTGCGGACTACGAAGTCGATATCCTTTATCATCCCGGCAAGGCTAATGTTGTAGCAGATGCGTTGAGCCGGAAGCCCGCACACATCTTTAACCTCTCGATGCAATCCCTTGTTGAAGAGTTTTTGCTCATGGACATAATCGTAGGGAATAGCGCTTCGCCGAGTAGCGTAGAGGTGGTTGAGCCTTCGTGGATTACTCTCACTAGGCTACATCAGAAGGACGATCCTGACTTGCAGCACCTCCGCAAGTAGAACTGAGAAAAGAGAATTACCTGACTTTACATTTGACGACGAGGGTACCCTAAAGTACCGTGGCAGATACTGTATTCCCGCTGTTGGGGACATCCGATCAAAAATATGCAGTGAAGCGCATGGTTCCAGTGTTGCATATCATCTTGGCTCCACGAAAATGTACAGAGATTTGAAGCAGATTGTTTGGTGGTCACGCATGAAGAATGACATTGCAAGATTTGTATCGGAATGTTATACTTGTCAGCGTGTCAAGACTGATCACAGAAGGCCGGATGGTAAGTTAACGCCCTTAGATATACCGAGTTGGAAATGAGAGAGTTTATCCATGGATTTCATAACTGGTTTGCCTAGATCTCCCCGAGGGCATGATGCAGTGTGGGTTATCGTGGACAGACTAACCAAGTGTGCCCACTTTGTGCCTTTCAAGGTTAGTTATTCCATGGAAAAGATAGCTGAGCTTTATCTGAACGAAGTTATCAGACTTCATGGTGTACCTACGAATATTGTGTCAGACCGAGACTCTTGATTCATGTCTCGTTTCTGGCAAAGCTTACAAGGAGCTCTAGGTACTGACCTTAGGTATTCTACTGCCTATCATCCTCAGACTAATGGTCAGACGGAGAGAGTGAACCAGATCTTGGAGGATATGATTAGATGTTATATTCTGGACCATGGTGGGGCTTGGGATAAACGCCTCGGATTGATAGAGTTTGCGTACAATAATAGTTATCAGGAAAGTTTGCAGATGACGCCTTTTGAAGCTTTATATGGAAGGCGTTGTCGAACTCCCCTGTTTTGGGCAGAAGTTGGCGAGAAGCCGTTGCTCGGACCGGAAGTGCTGGAGGATATGAGTACTTTAGTAATGCATATTCGTGAAAAGCTGAGGTTAGCTCAGGAGCGATACGAGAAGTATGCAAACCAGCACAGAGTTGATCTGGAGTTTGCAGTTGGGGACAAGGTGTTTCTGAAGGTCTCTCCGATGCCGGGTGTTAAAAGATGTGGGAGAAACCATAAATTAGACCCCAGGTATGTGGGGCCTTTTCAGATTCTGGAGCGCATTGGAGTTTCTGCCTATATACTAGAGTTGTCTGATTCTTTCCCTGGTGTTCACGACGTGTTTCACGTGAGTCAGTTGCGAAAGTGTGTCTGTAGTGATCGGCATGTCCTTGAATTAGTACCCCAGTTGCTGTCTAATCTCTCGTATATTGAAGAACATGTCTGTATTCTGGAGACGCAAGACCGTGTGCTAAGAAAGAAAATAATTCCAATGATTAAGGTTCTCTGGCGAAATCAGGATGCAAGAGGTGCAACTTGGGAATTGGAATCCGCGATGAGAGAATCTCATCCTCAGTTGTTCTCCTAGTCTCCCTGGTTAGTATTCTAGTTTCAAGAATTCTTCTGTCTTGTCTCGTTCTCTGTCCTCTTATTTCGTTCGTGTTCCAAGTTTCGTGACGAAACTTCCTTTTTGGAGGGGTGACTGTAACGCCCCTGTTTTTTTCGGCATTATTTACTCCTCTTGTTGACGTCATAATGACGTAAGGGCGTTACTTTAGCGTGCAGTTGATGGCGTGTCGCCGATAATGCGTTTTCGCGTCTTTTCGATTCAGTCGGCTGAATTCATGAATCTTTGGCGGAAACAGAAAATTTCACCTTTGCAAAACTTAATTGATTGATTTTTGTCTTGCTCGTCCAGTTTCGTCGCAACCCGAGCGTTTTTGGAGTCTCGGCGCGCGATCGAAGTTTTGGGTTTTGTTTTTGTTTGCCGCATGTTTTGGCGGTTAATGTCTCGGGAATGCCTCGTAGGATTTTGGTTTGACTTAGCCGTTGTGTCCGTAGCTGCAGTTTTCGCCTACGGCGTGAGTTTCGTTTAATTTGGCGCGTTTGAGCCTTTGTTTTGATCTCATAGTTCCTTGTTCAACTATCTGAACACGATAATTGCTATATTAGTGACTGCTTGATTTGATTCTCGGGAAGTCCTTCTAAAGGCTTGGGATTTCGTCGAACCAACCTTATTATGTTCGATTTTATTTTATTTTATTCTCTGGGTGCTGTCTGGGTTCGACGATCGTCGAGCGGAGCTCGACGATCGCTTTTCCTTTTTGGTCGCTGTCTGGGTTCGACGATCGTCGAGCGAAGCTCGACGATCGCTTTTCCTTTCTGATCGCTGTCTGGGTTCGACGATCGTCGAGCGGAGCTCGACGATTGCTTTTTCTTTCTGGGCGCTTGTTTGGAGTTCGACGATCGTCGAGCGGAGCTCGACGATTGTTGGTTTCTTCTGGGCGCTGCTTGGAGTTCGACGATCGTCGAGCGGAGCTCGACGATTGTTAGTTTCTCTGGGCGTTGTTTGGAGGTAGACGATCGTCAAGCGGAGCGGTCTGGTGTCGACACGGTTGTGTCGACACCGCTGAGCTGAGCCGTCGGGTGTCGACACAGCTGTGTCGACACCGCTGTGCCGTCGGGTGTCGACACAGCTGTGTCGACACCACTGTGCCGTCGGGTGTCGACACAGCTGTGTCGACACTACCGTCGGGTGTCGACACAGTGGTATCGACACCGCCGGGCCGGTTTTGTTGAACCCGATCTTTTCTGTTGTTGAGTATTTATACTTTCTGTTTTTTCTTAATCTTTAAGACGACCTAGAATTTCTCATGCCTTCCGTACCAGAGCGGCGTGTGAGGAGAAGGTTGTCCGTCCGTGCTTCTTCCGGTGACCACCGACGGAGCTCCGGTGCTCGGAATTTCCAACCGATCGTAGATCTGGAATGCTCTCGTCGAGAGCTGTGCCCTCGTGGTAATTTCTTCCCTGTTTCTCGAGATTTTCTTGTTAGGGTTTTCGGCCCTAACCGTTATTTCGGACATTTTTGTCCAGATTTCGGCTCATATCGCGACGTGTGGAGATTTGGAGAGTTTTTCCGGTAAATCAATGCAAGTGGTGTTCTTGCTCTCCCTCTTGTTCTTGATTCTAATTTTTTGCCCTTTTTCTACACTTGTTTGAGTTTGTTATGTTTTGATTGTTGAGATACTTGTCCTGAAATCCTAACTTTTTTCCCCTCCCTCTATTCCTGGAATGGTGACTTGATGTCCCTAAGCCTTAACCCCAAAATTCTAGTCCATTGAATTGGTAAACAAATTGATTGTCATGCTGTTATAACCATCGAGTCATCTTGTTCGTTTTTCTTATTAAACTTCACTTGTTGTACCTTGAAATGCTCTTATGCAGTCCACTTGGTTGGTTATCCCTTGAGTTTATGATGAATAAAAAAAACAAATGAACCATGCTTGTATAATTATGTAACTAAAGGAACTCAGATGAACTATGCGCGTTGGGGTCCTCCCTCGGCATAGTGTTTAATACTCAGATGAACTATGCGCGTTGGGGTCCTCCCTCGGCATAGTGTTTAATACTCAGATGAACTATGCGCGTTGGGGTCCTCCCTCGGCATAGTGTTTAATACTCAGATGAACTGTGCGCGTTGGGGTCCTCCCTCGGCATAGTGTTTAATACTCAGATGAACTGTGCGCGTTGGGGTCCTCCCTCGGCATAACGCTTAATGCTCAGATAGACTATGCGCGTTGGGGTTTCTCCCTCGGCATAGTAATTATTATTAATGAAAGATTGAACTTCTGTTGCTGGTGCTTGTTCTGTCTTAATAATGTGTTTAGCTTTTCTTGCTCGGCTAGTTTTACTGTTGCTTACTTTTACTCTGCTGACCGTTTTGTTGCAGTCGCTTTTCATTTTCCTTCACTTTGAGGTTTGTGTAGTCTACTTTTACTCTTGCACTACTTGTGACTTGCTTCTGAGGTGTTCTTCTTTTGAATGCCTCAGGATCAAAGTTGTAGCAGGTTTAGCTGACAGTGTTGGACTTCTGGTGATGCTGGTGTCTGCGGCCGTTTGATTCCACCTCTGAGCTTGAGGTAGTGTCTTGTTTAGACTTGTCAGATTTTACTATGGGTTCGTGTCAGTTGTTGGCGCCCATAGACTTTGAATCTTTTGTGACGGACTACTTGTTGTTGTTACTGCTGTTACTTTTTAACTGATTGTTCTTGCTCTCTGGGAATGATTTATGTTAGGATGCATTTAGTTATTTTAATGTATACAAAACTGCATTCCGGAATATTGGCATGGCACGACTTCAACTACTAAATCTACTACTTTTAAGCGTACAAAAGATTTATATATATCTCTAGTAAATGTAGAAGTCACATCATTATTTTATGACACTGGACCCTCACTCCCACGTAGGATAACAAATGAGCTAACTCATTATTTTCCGCCGCGTAAAATATATATATTTTCTCACCTATGTACTATTAGTCCACCCGACCGAGGGACGCGGTCATCAACTCTATTAATTTATACGCAGTGTTTTTTTAACTAAAAGATATAAATCTTTTACTTGAAGTAAATGTGAGTACGGGATGCCTGAGCGTCTGCAGTTGTCCCCTGCATGGCGTGGCATCACGGGGCGTAGTTTCTCTACTCTGACGTATTTTTGAATACGGAGAAAATGCGGGTCATGACAAACATGCTCGGATCGAAGCCATTGGATGCACTTATGGATCTATTCCACAAACTTGTACATGGTTAGTGGGAGCATCGTAGAGATCCAAGACGCTATCAACGACTTGTTAGGAAACTGGACTATCTCACTGTCACACAACCTAATATTTCACTCGCAGCTAGTGTTATCAATTCTCAACACACTTTGCAAAGAGCATTGGGAAGCAGAGGTTCAAATTCTTTGGTATTTGACAGGCGCACTGAGTAGAGGTTAGTTGTTTCAGAATTGCGGTAAATAACAGGTTGTAGGATATACTGATGCATATTGGGCGGGATCTCCTTCAGATAGACATGTCACATCAGGATATTGCATCTTAATTGGAGGGAATCTAATTTCTTGAAAAAGTAAGAAACAACCAATAGTGACAAGGTCGGGCGCAGAAACCGAATATCATGTTAGGGCAGTTGCGACGTGAATTAATATGGTTATAACTGTAACGAGAGGACCAAAACCTTGTATATATATCTTGAATTGAATAGTTACAAGTATACACACACTTATATAGGAGAAGAAAGAAGAGAGAAATCCTAATACATGATGTGGGACTAATACAAGGAGAGAGAAAGAAGAAAACATGGGCCCTTAATTGAGCCCTTAATTGGGCCCTTAATTGGGCCCTTAATTGGGCCCTTAATTGGGCTTTTCTAACACTCCCCCGCAAGCTGGAGCGTACAAGTCGTAGGCACCAAGCTTGGATAAGAACTGATAGTATAGCGGCCTGGAGAGAGCTTTCGTCAGGATGTCCGCAACTTGGTCGGTAGCAGGAACATGCTCCAAATCTATCTTCTTTGACTGTACCTTTTCCCGGATAAAGTGACAGTTAACTTCGATATGCTTTGTTCGTTCGTGAAAAATCGGATTCTTGGCAATATGAATTGTTGCCTGACTGTCGCAAAATAAGGTTGCCGGAGATGAGAGACGAACACCTAAGTCTCCTAGAAGACCTTCAAGCCAGGTTAGCTCACAAACAATAGCAGTCCTAGCCCGGTACTCGGCTTCAGCAGAGGAACGCGCAACCACAGTCTGTTTCTTGCTACGCCAAGTTATGAGGTGTCCACCAAAGTAAGTATAGAACCCAATTGTGAAGCGTCTATCATCAATAGATCCTGCATAGTCAGCGTCAGAATACGCGACAAGAGATAGAGATGTGGATGGCTTGTACACGAGTCCTTGTCCGGGGGCGATCTTGAGATATCGAAGGATGCGCTCGACAACTTGAAGATGAGATGTTCGAGGAGTGTGCATGAACCGACTCACAACTCCCACAACAAATGAGATGTCCGGTCGAGTCACCGTAAGGTAGATCAGCTTCCCAACCAAGCGTCTGTAATATTCCGGATTTGTAAGCAACTTGTCAGAGTCAGAGCTATGGGCCGAGAGCTTGTGATTGGCGTCCATAGGAGTCTCCGCAGGTTCGCACCCAGAATAACCTGCATCATGAAGGAGGTCCATACAGTACTTACTTTGAGATAACACAAGACCATCAGAGCGTCGTGCGACCTCGAGGCCAAGAAAGTACCGAAAGTTGCCCAGATCTTTGGTCTGAAAGGCGGAATTTAACTGTTCCTTGATCTGTTGTATTCCTGCCGTGTTGTCGCTAGTAATCAGGATATCGTCAACGTAGACCAGGAGAATCACAGTCCCGGTTGACCGATGTCGGGTGAAGAGATAAAAATCAGGCGAGCTCCGAGTGAAGTCACTCGCACAGACCACCTTACTGAATTTTTCAAACCACGCACGCAGGGACTGTTTGAGACCATAAATGGATTTCCGAAGGTGACATACCAAAGACTCCCTCGTGGTCTCATACCCGGGAGGCTGCTGCATATAAACTGTCTCCTGTAGATCGCCGTTGAGGAAGGCATTCTTAATTTCCAGCTGATAAAGTGGTCAGTGACGATGAACAGCCAAGGAGAGGAGAACGCGGACCGTGTTCAATTTGGCCACGGGAGAGAAGGTTTCCTCGTAATCAAGGCCAGGTTGCTGAGTAAAGCCTCGTGCCACGAGGCGAGCCTTCAGACGGTCGATAGTGTCATCTGCCGCATGTTTAATGACATAAACCCATTTGCAGCTAACAGAGGTGTGGCTAGTAGGAAGAGGAACCAGATCCCAGGTCTGGTTAGCTCAGAGAGCCCGCATTTCATCGTTCATAGCAGCCCTCCACCCTGAGTGTTGAAGCACCTCCTGCACATTGTTAGGTATAGAAATAGAAGAGAGAGAGGTGGCAAACGCGTAGAGAGACGGCGTGAGCCGATGTAAAGAGACGTAATTGGCCAAGGGATGAGCTGTAGAGACGGGAGCGTGATCTGTCGTGGCCGAGGTATCGCTGGTGGCGGGGAGCTGGGTCACGGGAGCATCCTTGGATGGGCGACGAGAGTAGACACGGATAAGTGGTGGAGGAACCCGAGGAGGAACGGGGGGAGAGGAGGAAGAAGACGGCACAGATGTCGTGACCGGTACAGCAGGCCGGGGAATAGAGGGAGCAGAAGACGAGGTGGTGTTGGGTAAGTGGAAGGGTTGGTCTTCGCAGAAGGTGACATCTGCAGAAACGACCAGCTTGTCGTCAGTAGCAGAGTAGCAGACGTACCCCTTTTGAGTGCGAAAGTAGCCAACAAACATATACTTGGCGGCCCGAGGAGCAAGTTTGTCGGAAGGAGGGCCAAGAAGGTGGACGTAGCAAACACACCCGAAGATCCGCGGTGTGAGAGAGGTGAGGTTGGTGGAGGGATAGAGTAGTTGGATGGGTGAGGCAAAATCAAGAACAGAGGAGGGAAGGTGGTTGATGAGATGACAGGCGGTGGATACAGCAAAGTTCCAATATTCGATTGGAACGTGCATTTGGAACATAAGGGAGCGCGCGATATCGAGAAGATGACGATTTTTGCGTTCGGCCACCCCGTTTTGCTGAGGGGTATACGCACATGAAGTTTGATGGATGACACCAAATTCAGTGGAGAGATTGGAGAATGCACGACCCGTATACTCCCGAGCATTATCAGTGCGAATTACTTTGAGGGGGGTAGCGAACTGCGTACGCATCTCAAGTAAAAAGGCGTGAAATATAGAGGTAAGTTCAGTTCGATCATGTAGTAAATAGAGTCACGTGGTACGTGAGTAATCGTCAATGAACGTGACAATATAGCGAAAGTCAAAAATACAAGGGATTTTATAAGGACCTCAGACATCATAATGAACTAAAGATAAGGGAGTACTACTCCTGGTACAGGCCGGGGGGAAAGAAGAACGATGTTGTTTGTCGTAGATACAAGATTCACAAGAGAACTCCCGTAAAGGTATATCAGGAAGAGCCCGCTTGAGAATCGGAAGGGGAGCATGGCCAAGACGGCGATGTCAATCAACAGTGGAGATGGCAGAGAGAAGAAGTGGTGGGATATCCAAGATGTACAGCCCATTCACCAGCTGCCCCTTACCAATGGTACTCCGGGTGCGGCGATCCTGCATAAGAAAAGAAGAAGGTGAAAAGGTAATACAACAATCAAGGTCGTGGGTGAGACGACTAACAGATAATAAATTTAAAGGAGACCCCGGAACGTGAAGAACCGAGGAAAGAGAAAGGGTCGGCGTTAGCTGAAGAGCAGCGGAGCCAGAGACTGGTAGGGTGTCACCGTTGGCCACAGTGATGCAAGCAGGATGAGGCGTCTGTAGATACGTCGTGGGTTTCTAGGAGGTGATATGGTGAGTAGCGCCGGAATCAACGATCCAACAAGGATTATGAGAGAGACAGGTGATACTTTCCGCAGAGAAAGACGCAACAGAGGTGGCAGCGGAATCATCAGACGTCATGCGGTTAGCAGAAGGAAAGACCGGGCGGCTAACAGAGAGGAGGTCGGGCGGCTAGCAGAGAGAAGGCCAGGCGGCTAGCAGAGAGGAGGTCGGGCGGCTAGCAGAGAGGAGGTCGGGCGGCTAGCAGAGAGGAGGCCGGACGGTTAGCAGAGAGCAGGCCAGACGGCTAGCAGAGACAAGGTCGGGCGGCTAGCAGAGAGAAGGTCGGGCGGCTAGCAGAGAGAAGTCCGGGCGGCTAGCAGAGAGTAGGACGGGCGGCTAGCAAAGAGGAGGCCGGGCGGCTAGCAAAGAGGAGGTCGGGCGGCTAGCATAAGGAGGTCGGGCGGCTAGAGGTAAGCCGAACAGAGAAAAGCAGGTGCGGTAGAGGCAGAAGCCGCACGGTCTCGATGGACACACCAGCGACAAGAAGAGTCGCGACCAGGACGCGGCTTGCAGCAAAAGAAGTGACCGCTAATCGACAAGACAAGTCGCAGCGGCTAGCCTAAGGAGTGAAAGTCCGCACGGTCACGGTGAGGCCACAAGCGGGAGGAGAGAAAACAGGCTGCGCGGATATGGAGGAAGACCGCGCGGATAGATACAAGATGACGTGGGACCTACGTGAGAGTTTATAAAAGAGAGAGAGGAGGAAGAGGAGGAGGAGAAGTGGAAGCCACGGGGAGAGAGAGCAGTTAAAAGGGGGCAGACCTCACGAGATGGCGGCTAGGAGGGAAAAGAAAAAAACACCGGGCGGTTTCCAGGAGAACAGGCCGGACAAGCAAGTCCGGGCGGACAGAACCGGTAGACCGCAAGCAGTAGACCGAATACAAGGTGGAGACCGGTGGCTCTAATACCATGTAAAGAAAGGACCAAAACCTTGTATATATATCTTGAATTGAATAGTTATAAGTATACACACACTTATATAGGAGAAGAAAGAAGAGAGAAATCCTAATACATGATGTGGGACTAATACAAGGAGAGAGAAAGAAGAAAACATGGGCCCTTAATTGGGCCCTTAATTGGGCTTTTCTAACAATAACAATTGTTGAGTTAATCTGGGTTACGGCAAAATGAGTCAATGAAAGTTGTGTGATAATCAGGTTGTAATGTAAATTACATCAAATATTGTGCTTCACGAATGAATTAAACGCGTTGAAATTGATTGTCACTTTGTTAGACAAAAATTGAATCAAAGGAGATCAACACCGAGTTTGTGTGCTCAAACGATCAGCTAGCAAATATCATGACTAAAGTATTGAATTTGAGGAGCCATAAAATCGAATATATATGTATCAAGCTAGGTTTGGATGACACATTCACCAGCTTGAGGGAGAGCGCTAAATGAAAATATGGTATAAGTTTTAAATAATATAAGGGTATAAGAGTAGTAAATATTTTTTATATGTGGATATATTTAGGGCTTTCTCCTTGGAATAATAATTTTCATCCACTCTTATTGAAGTTCCTATCATATTGATGTGTGACCGCCTTATCCTCCTCCAGTCCTACTCTATTTCATAGCCCATTCTCCTTCCATGTTCTAAGTAGTTCAATGAACTTGAGACAGGATACTAGTAAAGTTAGAATAATGCAACAAAGTTCGAGCTCAACCTAAAAGGATTTGGTCGAGCTTAAGTCGGTGGTAATTCAAGATATTATGGACGAGCCTTAGCCTGTTACGATTTACAAAGGGATCTTAATAAGCATCCTAAACCATAATATCCTCACCAGGACAGAAAGATATTTGAAACCTCTCTAAATTTCAGAAAGAAAAGTACAACACTTACATTCTTAAACATCAGACATATAAAATCAATTCAAATGTTAGTTTTTTTAAAAAAACTATTAAAAATTATTTTAAATTAAAATTTATTTTAACCCTCTATCCATTTAAATTTTATTTCAAAAAAATAATTAATTCATTTTGCAGTTATCTAACCAGGTTATTTAAATGAAAACATAATTTAATTTCAATTTTTTGATAACTGATAATTTTGAAACAAAATTTAATTAGGTAGAGCAGTAAAAATATAATTTTAATTTAAACTAGATTTTAACATAATTTCTAAGAAAATTATTGTTAGTTGATCTTATTGTCTAACGTTTACAAAAATAAGATCACTATTTCAGGTGTCTTTCTTCTAAATTTCAGGTGTATTTCTTCTAAATTTCAGGTGTCTTTCTTCTAAATTTCAGGTGTCTTTCTTCTAAATTTCAGGTGTCGTTCTTTTAAATTTCAGGTGTCATGTAAATTTCAAGGATGCAAAATATATTTTAACAAAGAAAAAAAATAACCAGGATAACTAGTTAAGGAGTGACATCTACCAAGTAATTGTTGAGACAACACAGCTTCATACTTATCCTTCTTTTCCCTTTGATCATCAACTGTTCTCTGGAGATGCTCAATTCGGAGTACCATGGTAGAGATGGCTTCAGAAATAGCTGTATGTTTCGCTTTCCTGGCAGCATTTACTACAATGATAAATAAATTAAGAATGTAATTACTTTATTTTAAAGGAGTAATAAATATCTTGTGAAAAAGAGGGAAACATATTAAAGAAACTAATGAGCTTTTAATGAGCAGTGACAATGAAAAGGATAAATGGCATAATTAAGTTAGGATTTGAACTTCGTTAAAGAGAAATTTAAATGTATTCCTGCAGAAGACAGACAACCGAACAATATTGTTCAGCATTTCACATATTTGCTCAATTATGAACCCAAATCTTCAATTATGTTATTGATGATGATTATTATTATTTAAGAATAACCCAAATCGTTGATTACATTGTTCCCAAAAGCACTTGCAGGAAATATTATGCAGTTACACAATCCAACAAAGCATGCTGGTGAAACTTCGAGTGCTGGGAAATAAGTAGGGAAGGGAGTGAAGCTCTTTGAAATGTTTCATTATCTCGTATCTGAAATACTACAACTATGTGTAACTGATTTTCACCAAATTAACATAGCTCTTCATTTTGGATAAGTACATGATTTTTGGCCACTAAACTTGAGAGAATAAATAGCAAGTATCGATTGAACTGATTCTAGGATACTAAATAAGGGCAAGAAAGTAAGTTAACCAATTTGAACATGAACCCAAGCACCTAGTAACTAAGCTCAGAGGCTCTTGTTAATAGGAAAAAACAGTTATTATTACAAATAATTTTGTTTAGTCATTGCTGGAACACCCAAAATTAATCAATTGAACATGAAGTATGTATATGTGTGAAGGTCTTTGTGTGTACTTGCATGACAAAGAAAATCATGCTTATATGGACGTATGGTGTATATGTATCGTATGTGTATGTTTGTATATAAAGTATGTACATAGTGGTAAGAGCTCACACAATCCATTATTCATTATTTTGTATGTCATTTAATTAATAGTTGGATGATCAATATGTTTATCATGTCTTTTATTTTATGATAGGGTACTTTATGTATTGAGTGTGAGAATGTCGACCTAATCTCAAAAGTCATGTATCAGCGATTTAAAGACCCCTTGAGTCATGGAATGGGAAAGCAAAAAAATTATCACCTCTCAGTTTCTCTCCTCTTCTCCACCTCCCTAAATTCTAGTTAGGTCAAGCAAGACTTTGCTCTCTCTCCCACCATTGGTAGAGCACGGCTCCCGTCTTTATTCCCAACTCCGGTGAAGTTACTGACCTCGCTATGGGCCTTACGCCTCATATATTGGAATCAAAAATCTCTTCCTCCACCGGCAGTTGCCACCAATTCAGTCAAAAAAACGGCTCTCAAATCAACGAGCTAAGCTCTTGTGTGATCCCATCCATCCAGAATTCTACAATATCAGTATTCCTTTGCTAAGGAGTCAACCACACCTTCCCTAGACACTCTGCCCAGTACCTCAGGATGCCTAACGCAGTTGATCGAGACTCCAACACACATTTTTTCTATGTCCAGGCCTTCAACCATCCACGACTGAGTAGGAGGACCTACGTTCCAGCGACCAAAGGCCTCCGACCTGCTTCTGTGCCTATCCATTTAGCTTTGACGACCCTAGCTCCTTCGACCAAAGGAAATCACTCACACCATAAACATCAATAGAACTGAGTTTTATATTATTAAAGGCGCGCCTCAGACGCGCCTAAGGCTCAAGGCTCATCGGGCTCAGAGATTTGTGTACTCAAACTTAAGTTATTCATCTTGTCTTCCACTTCAGACTCACTATCTTCAATAGAAGAGACGTGTGGCCTCTTTCTTATAGCATCCAAATGATTCTTGTAGCAAATGCAAATCTCCAAAGATTCCCCGTTCAAACGGCTTCTTCGCTCGTTCAGAATCCTGCCACTCAAAAAAAACGTAGACTCAAAAGCTACCGTACTAGCTTGAACTGTTAGTAAATCATGTGTCATTAAGACCAAAATAGGATAAACATTTATTTTAATTTTTCACCATTTTAAAATATCAAAATTTTTTATTTTGCTTGCGGTCATATAATCTTGAAATTGTGTTTTTGTATATAAATCTAATTCATTTAAAGTACTCGAAGTTCGTTGTTTTTTTCTAGAAGCTAATTCTAAAAATTTGTTTTTAAAAATATCTTTTATTTGAAGTTTGGTGGATTCTTCGCGAGGTCGCGATCCATAAATATGATTGTACAACCCTGTGTCCGGCGAGCGGGTCCCACCAGGGAGGTTGAACAGGCCTGCCCCCGCGACTCGCACCCAAGCGGCAGGACGGGCTGAACGACTAAAGGGCTGGCCCGCTCCTGCCCATCTCAGGCGAGCGAGCTGGCAACCCGCAGCAAGCGAGCCGGACCCGAGCTGGCGACCCGCAGCAAGCGAGCCGGACCCGAGCTGGCGACCCGCAGCAAGCGAGCCGGACCCGAGCTGGCGACCCGCCGCAAGCGAGCCGGACCCGCGATTGGCGACCCGCCGCAAGCGATCCGGACCCCGAGCGCGACCTGACCGCCGATCCGCCCGGCAAAAGGCAGGCGGCTCGCCCATATCGGCTCGCACTCGCCCAGTGAGGGTAGGCGAGCCCCAGAGCCGGGTCGCGCCCGCCTCCTGCGGGAGAACTGAAGGCGAGCTGACCGCCCGGGGGTGCGAATAGCTACTCAGAACAGCGGAGCCTCGCTGTTGGCAGGCCAGGTTGGACTGCGCATAGCTGTTCAGAACAGCGGAGTTTGGCTGTTGGCAGACCCATCCAGGGGTCTTTTGGTACTTCCAGGTCAGTCCTTTTGGTTATTGGCAGTTCAGATTCTGAAAATCTATAAATAAGACCCAAGGGGTACCTCAGAGGACACGCTTTCAGTGTCTCCTTGCTCTCATTTTCAAGTGTTCTCTGAGAGTACCTTAGCTCGGCTCTTGGCTAAGGAGGGGAAGCGCTCAGAGATCTTCCGGGTTTGTGGTGGGACCTCCCTGCCGAGCCCTTGGGTCTGTCTTTCCTTGTCTCTCTCGTTGTTTTTCTTGCAGGTGCGAAGTAGGCGCGAGACCACCCCTTCCCCAAGGGTCGAACTCCACAAGAGGCCGGTTTCCGGTTTCAACATTTTGGTGCGGTGAGCGTGGAAAGTGGTCAGTGCAGAAAAGCTTCGGCGAGCTCAATGACGGGAGGTCAAGGATCTGACAGGCAGAACTCGCCGCCCAACCCACCTCTCGCGACAGTGGGGATGTTTGAAGACTTCAGGAACGAGGTGCTGGATCTCGTCAAGATCGCACTCGGCGTGCGGGCCGAGTGTTCGACTCCGGCAGCCCAGATCGCCGCCGCCCCCTCTCTGGGCGAGGACGCTCCTGGCAGGCGAGCCGGGAAGGAAGTGGCTGAGGAAGGTCGGGGGAGCGAGCTCTCGGGGCGCGAGCTCTTCCCCGGCTCGGCAGGCCGAGGCCGATTCGGCGAGCTGGGTCCGCGTGACTCGCCGGCCCGCCAGGTGGGGGGAGGCAGCCCTTTTAGCGAGCTGGTCTCCTCAGCTCCAGTACCAGACGGGTTCAGAGAGCCCGAGATGACCTACTACACCGGGAAGGGAGACCCGGTTCAGCACGTCCAGTGGTTCGAAGACGTGGTCTCCATCCGTCAGATGTCGGACGGATTCAAGTGCCGTCTCTTCGCCATCACCCTCCGGGATAAGGCGAGGGAGTGGTTCCACCAGCTGCCGGCCAGTTCCATCTATTGCTTCGAGGACCTACGCCGAGGGTTCATGTTGAGGTTCACAACCGCAAAGAAGAGGAAGAAGGAGTCTGAGTCCCTGTTCCACATAAAGCAGGGGGTAAACGAGACGTTGGGGAGCTACGTCGATCGGTTCCAGGAGGAGGTTACCCAAGTTCAGGAGATGCCGGGCCACAGTCTGATGATGGCCTTCACACTGGGCCTGCAGCAGGGTTTCTTCCGCATGGAGCTGAAGAGGATTCCCCCCTCTCCTACGAGGAGCTGATGGAGAGGGCGGCGAGAGAGGTCGATGGGGAAGCGTCGAACCCAGAATTTGCGAGGAAGTTGGCCAGGTGGGCGACTGAGGAGGAGAAGGAGTCGAGGGGAGGAAGAAGACAGGAAGAGAGGAGGGAGGAGCCCAGGCAGAGGGAGCAGAGGCAGCTCCAAGGACAGCAACCGGGATGGGGGCGTCAGGAGCCCGACCGTAGGCTGGGCTGGAGACCAGAGTGGCAGGGGCAGGGGCCACAGAGGGGATACTACGGGAGAGGCCACTATCAGGGGAGGCAGGACCAGTTCCACCCCCCAGGCTGGAGGCAGGGTCAGAGGCCGCGGCTCCCCGATCAGGAGGAGGCCATGGCCATAGCTCTGGGAGCAAGGAGAGGGGTCATGAGGAGGAGGAGAAGGGAGTTCAGGGTGGAACTGCCCTACTGCGACTTCCATCAGGAAGAGGGGCACGCAACGGCCACGTGCCCGGAATTCTTGGAGATGAGAGAGAACAGAGGGGCGGCAGCAGCAGCAGGAGGAGGTGCGGCAGGAAGTGAGGATCGAGGAGGTCCTGCCTCGGACGGAGGAGGATCGCTGTGAAGACCGGGTGGATGTGGGGACCCGAGGAATGATCGGAGTGATCCACGGGGGAGTAGGGGTCGAGGCTTCCCGCAAGGCAAGTCTCCACACCATGTATCGGCGGAGCGTCGCCTCTACGTCCCAAACCCCGCCGCCAGAGGAGAGGATCACTTTCTCTAGAAGTGATATGCCGGACCACGAGGATCCGTTCTGTGATGCGTTGGTCATCAAGGCCGCCATCGAGAACTTCACTGTCTCTCGGATCCTATTGGACAATGAGAGTTCCGTGAACGTCGTCTTCAAGAAGGCGTTTGACGCGATGCAGGTGGAAGCTAAGAGGGTGCTGGCCTCGGACGGGCCCTTGTTCGGGTTCTCGGGAGAGAGGAAGGAGGTAGAGGGAGGAGTCGGCCTCCACGTAACCCTGGGGGGGCAGTCCCGAAACTGCAAGTTCGTCATTGTGGACGCCCCCAGCAGCTACAGCGCAATCTTCGGGAGGCCCCTGATCAGTGCCTTCCGTTGCGTCCCCTCATCTTTCCATCAGTGCTTGAAGTTCAACGCTGAGGGGGCGCAGGTCAGGGTTAGGGGAGACCCTAAGGTGGCACGGGAATGCTACGTCACCGCGGTGAACACCATCTCTTGGCAGGAAGGGGCCGAGGAGATGGGGCGGAGGATGGAGGCAAACGAGCAGGGAGCCGGAGAGGAGGAGCTGGAGGTGAAGGGCTGCGCAGGAAAGGCGGGAGGAGGAGGTTTGGAGGAAGTGGTCGAAGTAAGGGCCGTGGCAGGGGAGATGGAGGTAGAGGTCCCCGCTCAGGAGGAAGGGGATGCCGGGGGATGGGGGGAGCAGTCCAGACTGGAGGCCGCAGAGGAGGTGGTGGAGCTGGAAGTGCTCACCCGCGGAGGCAGGGTGGAGAAGATCCGCGTCAGCGGGGGGCTGACCCCGGAGGACCAGGGCAGGATGCTGGAGTGCATCCAGAAGAACGTGGACATCTTCGCCTGGAGCGCCGCGGAGATGCCGGGGGTTGACGCGGATGTGGCTTGCCACCGCCTCAACCTGGACCCGGGAACACGCCCCGTCCAGCAGAAGAAGAGATCCACGGCGGACAAGCTAGCGGAGCCCATCAGGGAGGAGGTGGCAAAACTTCTCAAAGCGGGCTTCGTGTCCGAAATCCAATACCCGGCTGGGTCTCGAACGTTGTGATGGTCAAAAAGGGAGACGGCCGCTGGCGCCTGTGTATCGATTTTTCCCTTCTTAATAAAGCTTGTCCTAAGGATTGTTACCCCTTGCCTCGGATCGACGCGCTGGTTGACTCAGCCGTCGGTTTTTCTGTAATGAGTTTTTTAGATGCATTTTCAGGTTACCATCAGATCAGGATGCACCCCCCGGACATAAAGGATGTCTCATTCATCACAGGGGACGGCTGCTATTGCTACAAGATGATGCCGTTCGGGTTGAAGAACGCTGGTGCCACCTATCAAAAAATGATGGACAGGGTCTTCAAGGAGCAAAGGGGGAGAAACTTGGAGGTCTACGTGGACGACCTCATGATCAAGAGCCGAGACGTGGACTCCCACCTCCGGGACCTGGAGGAGACGTTCACCACCCTGCGCCGATACAAGATGCGGCTGAACCCCCTTAAGTGTGTTTTCGGGGCTAGCCGGGGGAAGTTCTTGGGGCATCTCCTCACCCACGCGGGGGTCGAGCCGAATCCCGATAAGGTCAAGGCAATCTTGGAGTTGGGGTCCCCGCGGAATGCGAAGGAGGTCCAACGGTTGACAGGGAAGCTAGCAGGACTGAGCCGCTTCCTCTCTCGGGCAGGGGAGAAGTGCTCCCCCTTCTTCAAAACGCTGAGGGGGGCCAGAGGTTCGAATGGACTAAGGAATGCGAGGAGGCGTTCCAGGCCCTCAAGGCGCAGCTAACACAGGCCCCGCTGCTCCAGGGGCCGAAGGAGGGTGAAGACTTGTTCCTATATCTCGGGGTCGGGGCAGAGGCCCTGAGCTCCGTCTTGGTTCGAGAAGAGGGGAAGAGACAGCTCCCTGTCTATTACGTCAGCCGGGTCCTGAGGAAGGCCGAACTCCGGTATCCGATCCTGGAGAAGCTCGCGTTCGCATTAATCATCTCGGCCCGGAGGCTACGGCCTTACTTCCAGGCGCACTCGATCAGAGTGGTGACAGACCATCCTCTCCGCAATATCTTCGAGGGGGTGGAGCACTCGGGCCGGCTGGCCAAGTGGTCGGTGGAGCTAAGCGAGTTCGATGTCTCCTTCGTGCCACGGCTCTCGATCAAAGCTCAGGCGATGGCCGACTTCCTGGCCGACTACGTGGTAGAAGTAGTAGAGGAGGAGCTCACTTGCCCGGCTCCTTGGAAGGTGAGGGTGGATGGAGCCTCAGGAAGGCATTCACTCGGGATAGGAGTGGTCCTGGAGAGCCCCCAAGGGACTCAGATTGAGCAGACGGTGGTGGTACATTTCCCCATTACTAACAACCAGGCCGAGTACGAAGCAGTGATAGCGGGACTACGCCTGGCCAGAGAGTTGGGGGTGCTGGATGTGGAAGTTCTGACCGACTCCATGGTGGTGGCTTCCCAGATCAACGGGGAGTTCGAAGCAAGGGAGCCCGCTTTGAAGTTATACTTGGCCAAAGTGAAGGGGGTCATAGGGACCTTCCAGACCTTCTCCATCCAACACGTGCCAAGGGAAAAGAATGAACAGGCCGACCAACTGGCGAAGCATGGCCCCCGGATGGGGGGCACCATCACCGACCTGTTCCGCCCCTCCATCGAAGAGGGGGAGCTCATGGAGATCGATCAGCAGCCCTCGTGGATGGACCCGGTAATAGCTTTCCTCTCCGCGGGAGAGTATCCGGAGGGAGTAGACAAGAAGAAGTTGAGGCACAAGTCCGCCTACTACCTCCTCAAAGACGGGCAACTATACAGAAAGACCCTTTCCGGGATGCTGGCTCGCTGCGTGTCCGAGGGCGAGGCGCAGAGGATCTTGGAAGAAGTCCACTCCGGGGAGTGCGGGAGTCATTCCGGGAGTCGGACCCTGGAGGGGAGGATAGTCCGGCAGGGGTATTTCTGGCCCACCCTGGGCCGGGACGCCGCGGAGTTCGCAAGAAGATGTCATAAGTGCCAGCTATTTGCCCCCCTCCAGCTACAGCCGGCCCAGCAACTCAAGAGCATCACGGCCCCCTGGCCCTTTGCAATCTGGGGAATGGATTTGGTCGGGCCGTTCCCCCAGGCTAGCGGCCAGAGAAGGTTCCTCCTGGTAATGATCGACTACTTCTCAAAGTGGATGGAGGTGAAGGCGTTGGCAAAGGTGACCTCCCAGGTAATCAGGAACTTCGTTTGGGGGGAGATCATCTGTCGCCATGGGCTGCCCCAGGCCATCGTCACAGACAACGGGCCTCAGTTCGCCAGCGCCGAGTTCACCAGTTTTTGCGAGCAGCTAGGGATCGACCTCAGATTCGCCTCGGTCCACCACCCCAGGAGCAACGGGCAGGTGGAGGCAGCGAACAAAATCATCGTCAATCTCCTCAAAAAGAAGGTGGAAAACCTGAGGGGGAGCTGGGTGGAGCAGCTCCCCGCCGTCCTTTGGGCCCTTAGAACCACCCGAACACGGCCACGGGGGAGACCCCCTTCAAGCTCTCCCATGGGTGCGAGGCGGTGCTCCCCATAGAATTTGAAGTTCAAACGCCGCGGGTCGGAACGGCCAGGGAAGGCCGAGAGGAATGGCAAGCCGAGAATGGGGAGGAGCTGAGACTCTCCCTCGACATGGTAGAAGAGTTGAGGGATCTTTCGGCCGTCCGACAGGAGGAGGTCAAAAGGAGGATGGCGAAATACTTTGACAAGCATGTCAGGGTCAAGCAGTTCACGGAAGGGGACCTGGTACTGAAGAAGGTGGACGCGGCAGGGCGGTCAGCGCCTGTAGGGAAACTCAACCCCAGCTGGGAGGGGCCATTCATTGTGAAGGAAGTTTTGAAGTCGGGGGGCTATCGGCTCCAAAATGTAGAGGGCGAGGCCCTGAGTCTCACCTGGAGTGGAGACGACTTGAAGAGATTTTTTCCCTAATTTTCTGTAAACAACCTGATTTCTCATAATGAAGCTTTTCTTCTCCTCCCCCCCAGGAATGTCATATCTATGCTTGCTCAGAGAGTTGGAATGAACTTGGACCCCGAGAAGATCCCGCTGCCAGGCTCCCACCTAGCTGGCAGGGCCGGAAGTCACTCGGTGTCATCCCTAGCCTCGAGAAGATCCCGCTGCCAGGCTCCCACCTAGCTGGCAGGGCCGGAAGTCACTCGATGGAATGAACTTGGACCCCGAGAAGATCCCGCTGCCAGGCTCCCACCTAGCTGGCAGGGCCGGAAGTCACTCGGTGTCATCCCTAGCCTCGAGAAGATCCCGCTGCCAGGCTCCCACCTAGCTGGCAGGGCCGGAAGTCACTCGATGGAATGAACTTGGACCCCGAGAAGATCCCGCTGCCAGGCTCCCACCTAGCTGGCAGGGCCGGAAGTCACTCGGTGTCATCCCTAGCCTCGAGAAGATCCCGCTGCCAGGCTCCCACCTAGCTGGCAGGGCCGGAAGTCACTCGATGGAATGAACTTGGACCCCGGGAAGATCCCGCTGCCAGGCTCCCACCTAGCTGGCAGGGCCGGAAGTCACTCGGTGTCATCCCTAGCCTCGGAAGATCCCGCTGCCAGGCTCCCACCTAGCTGGCAGGGCCGGAAATCACTCGATGGAATGATCCAGAAAGCAATGGCCTGCGACCTAGAGCAAATTGCGTTGTCAGACTCCCACCTAGCCGGCAAGGCCGGAAACTGCCCGAAAAGCGTGCGCAGCAGGACGGAATCGCAAGAGTTAGCCAGAAAAGAAGGAAAGGGTCTAGCATAGCCCCACCCTCAAGCCCCGGAAAAGGTGGTCGAGTAAACACAAAGGCCTGGGCGAGAGTCCACAGAGATTTAAGCATGCAGCCGAGGGGCGAGCCAGCTCACCTCGCTCGGCAGACGAGCAAGCTCGCCTCGCTCGGCAGACGAGCAAGCTCGCCTCGCTCGGCGGACGAACCAGCTCGCCTCGCTCGGCGGACGAGCCAGCTCGCCTCGTCAGAGCCGGGCCGCTGGGACGGGTCGCGCCGTCCGGCAATGACATCGTTAGAAAACAAGACAGGCGAGAAGTGTAAAAAGAACAGTGTGTAAAAGGAACAATAGACAGAAATATAGAGTATAAGCGCAACTCGCGCATACAACACAGACCAGATTTTTACACATAATGTTCATCTACAAGGCAGATTACAAAAAACACGAGACCTAGAAACCCTAAAGCGGCTGGAAGCTTCTGTCGCCGGGCTCCGGCACGGGGAGGAACAGCGCCGGCACCACGTCTTTGGCCGAGAGTCCCGCTGCCTCGCTCGTAAGCAGATCCGCGCGCCTCAGCGTCTGCATCGTGTATCTCGCTGCGCTGGCCGCGTTCTTCTGCATTAGCACTTCCAGGTCGTAGTCGGAGAGGTGCTCGCGCGGGCAGACCCCGCTGGCCGGAGGAGGGACAGCGGCAGCGGCCTCCAGCTCGCGTACCCGGGCCTCCAGCGCCGCCTTCTCCTGGCGAAGGGTGGCAATCTCGGCGCCCATCCGGCTCGCCGTCGCCGCGTCCTGAAAAACGGAATAGGAATCATCATAAGCTGCGTTCGCAAGAAGAAGAGATTAGCTCCGGTTGAGAGCGTACCACCCCGCCCAGATATTGCGCGAGGGTCTCCTCGGCGGCGGCGGCTCGCCCTCTCTGAAGATCCGCGTCCTCCCCGAGCGAGCTTCCGGGCCTCTTCCTTCTCCTCCGCCATCTTTTGGATGGACGCGGCGTTCCGCTCCACCTGGGTACAGCGTCGCCCCACCATGTGCGCCAGCTCCAGGCCGCGCAGCTGGGCCCGCGCGCTCTCATGGATCAGCACCCGTGTCTCCTCCTTGTCGAATATGGCGGCGTCTTCGCGCGAGTACAACCCAAAGGAGAAGCTGTACGCCTCCCCGCCGATTGTGTCCTGTTCCATCCAGCTCGGCAGCAGGGTCGAGATCGTTGCGCGATTCGACTCCTTGTCCCAAGCCAGGAGCGGGACGCCGAGCTCGTCCAAGTACCTCTCGCCGTAGCCGAAGTTCCGATGCCCTCTCGGCACCGGCTCCGCAGCGGCTCCAGACCCGCCCGGCGGCGCGGAGGTGCCCGCCGCCCCGACCGGGGAATCGCTGGTCGAAACAACCAGCGGG
This sequence comes from Platanthera guangdongensis, assembly GCA_039583875.1. Taxonomy (NCBI): domain Eukaryota; kingdom Viridiplantae; phylum Streptophyta; class Magnoliopsida; order Asparagales; family Orchidaceae; genus Platanthera; species Platanthera guangdongensis. The sequence continues at coordinate 157,412,437 of CM077165.1, forward strand.
GGCGAGGGGGCCTCAGTCGGCAAGACCGCGGGGGCCTTGCCCTTTCTTTGGCCTGCGGATGGTTGCTGATCCGCGGTCTTCGCCGACTTCGGCGGAGGCGCTGACTGCCCGCCGCCCGGTCGCTTCTTGGCCGGGACCGATGAGATGTCGCGCTGAGCGGCATCCGCGGCCTGGGCGCGGGCGAGAACCCCGGGGGGGATCCGGGCGCTTTCGTAAGGAGGATGAAGGGGAATGTCGCGTTCGCCTGCGAAGAAGGGAAGGTGAGATGAAAGAAGAGTGGGAAAGTAAGGACTAATGGAGACGAGTAGCAAACCTCCCCCCGGCGGGACAACCGCGAGATCGTCAAGGTGGCGGCGCAGGAACGCGACCTCGAAGTTCTTCCCGACGAAGAACGCGAACAGGTCGGCTTCATGGCCGCCTAGGTTGGGTGGCCGGTAGCTCGCCTCGCTGAGCTGCACCGGCGAGAAGGGCACGTTGCCGAAGTCCCCTTGACGAACAGGAACTTCTTCAGCCAGTTGTGGCTCTTGTTGACAGTCTCCCGCACCTTGAGGTGGGCGCTGGAGAAGTAGGCCGTCCCGTCTCGGTTCGCCCTGAAAGAGAACAGCTTCCGGAATACTGCGAGGCTGAACTCCACCCGCTCCTCTCGCAAGAAGCAGGCGAACCCCATCATGACGGCGATGGAGTTCGGGGTCATCTGGCCCAGGACGACCCCGAAGTATTTGAGCACCTGGCGCACCTCGGGCCACAGGGGAAGTCGCAGGCCCACCTCGAAGTGAGCGAGGGGGATGGCGAGCTCATCCCCAAATAGGTCGTTGATCTTCTCCCTCTCATCAGGTCGCCTCGCAGAAAACCCGGCCGGGATGTGGTCGCCTAGAGCTTCCAAGTATTCGCGCTCTGTGATGACGGCGCGAGGGAAATCGTGCTCGGAGAAGGTCCAAGCGCATTTGCTTCGGCCGTCCGCGTCGCCGCCGCCTCCGCCCATCCCCGTTGATTCGCCGCCGAACGCGAGACAAAAAGCCGGGAGGCGAGCTAGAATCGCACTTCGCGAGAAAAGGGGAAGCGAGAAGACGTTTTGGAGTCGGTGAAGAAATAAGGGCCGGCAGGACCTATTTATAGGAAAAGAGAAGGGGCGGGAAACTTCCCGCCAAAAGATGGGGTGCGGATAGCAAAACTTAATCCGACGGTTCGACTTCCCGCGCGCGAGCACACCTCAAAGGTCGAGCCGGCACGGTTCTCGCCCGGCTGCAGCCGCGGGAGACCGGTGCGGGCGAACCAACCCCAACCCGCACCCGCACGGCGTGCCGCGCGAGACGGGAGATTCCCCGTCTAGCGAGCTCCTCGGCTCGCCCCCGCCCCGATCAGCGCGAAGAGAAGAATGGACCTTTCCCCCTAACCCGCACACAGAAGACCAAAGAAGAGCAGCGCAACAATTTCAATACATCTCAGCAACAAAATAGTTAGGCCCATAGGCAGGCTAAAAGAGTCGCAAGCAATTACAAATACAAATACAAGATAAATTCGAGATGACGGTAACCCCGCGGTATCACGCGAGCGAGGGGCAAACAACTGGGTCAGTACTCGACCCACTTCCACCTGTGCCGCCTCTTCGTTCCCGCCCGAGGCGGCACGCGGGGATCGTGGTAATCGCGAACCGCCACCAGCTCCCGCTGAGCCCGGCCGACCTGCTCCACGGCGCTCTTAAGATGCCCCTCGGCTCGCGTTATATGCACGCCCGGCGAGGTGACGTCGTCGTCTTCCGCTTCACGCCGAGGGCCCTCCAAGGCCGCGAGCCGGGCATCGGTCTCGGCCTTGTCGCCTTCGATCCTCCTTATGGCCTCCTGCAGCAGCATTGTGTGTTTCTGGAATAGCCGCGTCACCTGCCTCTTCATCCCCGCCGCATCGTTCGGGTCGCCCAGATAGTCAGATACACTGTCCACGTCAGGCGGGGGCGAGTACCCTTCGCTCATCTCGGTCTCAGGCGAGGCCCTGCGAAAGCCTGCGAGCGGGGAGGGGTCAGAATGAGCGAGCAAGGGGCAAAGTCAACGATAAAAACCAGCTCACCAGGGTGGGCACATCGCCCGCACCGACAGATGGGCGGGAAGAGCCCGGCCGATCCCGAAAGTCCCCTCCCTCGAGGGTCTCAAGAGATTTCCCCAGCCCATGGGAGACCGCTGGACGGGGAGTTTCCGGAGGTGGGCGATCCGGACCTGGGGAACTCGCGATCTTCTCAGGCGATGGAGGCGGAGGACGATCCTCTCCCCGGTTCTCCACCTCCTCGCAGGGAATTACCTGCAAAACAGGGAGTCAGACGAATAGCGATAATCGGCGGAAGGCCACGCACCCCGGGGACTACCTCAGCACCCGCCGCCGAGCTGGAGGCCGGGCAGTCGCCCGCCAGAGAACGCTTAACGATCTTTCCCTTCGCCGGCCTGAAGAGGGGGCCGGAGGATCCGCGAACTAGCCATGGGGCGGCCTCAAGGGCCTCCTCCTGAGTCTGCAGGACCGCTGCCGCCAGGCGAGCTCGCACTTCTTCGCTAACCGGCATCGAGGAACAAAAGTCTGCTCAGAGAAAATAAAGGGATTTGGGGGGCCTCCTACAGGGGTCAGCGGTATGTATTTATAGCAGAACAGTGGGCCCCCACCAGAAGATTCCCTGCCAGCTCAGCACAGGGGCTCGCCGAACACGCGGGTTGGATGGTTCTTTCCGAGCTTGGTTCAAGCTCAAAAAGAGCGGGGATTGTGTACAACCCTGTGTCCGGCGAGCGGGTCCCACCAGGGAGGTTGAACAGGCCTGCCCCCGCGACTCGCACCCAAGCGGCAGGACGGGCTGAACGACTAAAGGGCTGGCCCGCTCCTGCCCATCTCAGGCGAGCGAGCTGGCAACCCGCAGCAAGCGAGCCGGACCCGAGCTGGCGACCCGCAGCAAGCGAGCCGGACCCGAGCTGGCGACCCGCAGCAAGCGAGCCGGACCCGAGCTGGCGACCCGCCGCAAGCGAGCCGGACCCGCGATTGGCGACCCGCCGCAAGCGATCCGGACCCCGAGCGCGACCTGACCGCCGATCCGCCCGGCAAAAGGCAGGCGGCTCGCCCATATCGGCTCGCACTCGCCCAGTGAGGGTAGGCGAGCCCCAGAGCCGGGTCGCGCCCGCCTCCTGCGGGAGAACTGAAGGCGAGCTGACCGCCCGGGGGTGCGAATAGCTACTCAGAACAGCGGAGCCTCGCTGTTGGCAGGCCAGGTTGGACTGCGCATAGCTGTTCAGAACAGCGGAGTTTGGCTGTTGGCAGACCCATCCAGGGGTCTTTTGGTACTTCCAGGTCAGTCCTTTTGGTTATTGGCAGTTCAGATTCTGAAAATCTATAAATAAGACCCAAGGGGTACCTCAGAGGACACGCTTTCAGTGCCTCCTTGCTCTCATTTTCAAGTGTTCTCTGAGAGTACCTTAGCTCGGCTCTTGGCTAAGGAGGGGAAGCGCTCAGAGATCTTCCGGGTTTGTGGTGGGACCTCCCTGCCGAGCCCTTGGGTCTGTCTTTCCTTGTCTCTCTCGTTGTTTTTCTTGCAGGTGCGAAGTAGGCGCGAGACCACCCCTTCCCCAAGGGTCGAACTCCACAAGAGGCCGGTTTCCGGTTTCAACAATGATCATAATAATTATAAAAACAAGTAAAATCGGAATTAAATTTTGAAACGCTTAAATTAACAAAATCACTAGCTGATTCGTTTAAATTTAAATTTCGATTAATTTCTTCTATAAAATTTTCTACCTCGTCCACACCCCTTAAAGGGTTTAAAGTTGTGGCACAAGAAAACTTGGGTGGCATTTCTTTGTAATATTAACGGACGCCACATTTTGTTCGTTTTGTATGTTTTAAACGTTTCAGTAATTAATATAATATTTTTAATAACTAATGGGGAAGTAAGATAATAAACTTCAGATAAAATTGTTGTTGTTCGATAAAAACATTCTACTAAATTTACGTAATCTTCGAGGACTGCCCAATCTGACGCGCCTAAATTATGTGTTTCTACACTATTATAAAATTTATTAATAAAGTTTTTTGTGTCAAATCTCGCTTTAGCATTTTATAAGTTGAGTTTCAGCGTATAGACATATCATAAGATGAACCTAAAAAAAATTTCCCTTGTGAAATAACAAATTTTTTTAATTCTTGTATTCTTTTTTTTGAACTGTACATAACTCTTAGCATAGTTCATATTTTAATTACATACTCATTCATATAAACCAAACTATCTTGTACAATTAAATTTAAAACGTGACAGACGCAACGTGTATGAAAAAATTTCATATAACATTGGTTGTAAATCCGAAATCAAATATTTGATGACGGTCGCATTATTTGAAGCGTTATCAAAAGAAATACTCATAATTTTTTTTTATTTTAAATTTTCTAATACACTTAATAATTACCTGGTAAATAACTCTATCAGTATGCGGATATTCAAATCTTTCAAAACAAATTATTCGTTTATTTAATTCCCAACTATTGGGATCGATCCAGTGACAGGTAATGCAAATATATGAGTGTCTCTCAGATATACCGTTTGTCCAGATGTTGCTCGTTAAGCTAACACGACCGTCAAATGTTTCAAAATAATTTTTTAAATATTCTTTAGATTGCATATAAGCCGCTAAAGCATAGCGTCTAGTGATAGAACGACTTACATGTTGATATTTGGGCTGCAGTACCTCGTGTATGTAAGATGTCATTTCTTCATCGTCGTAGTGGCTGAACGGAAATCCCTTTTTGATGACGTTCTTCATTTGTCTCTCCCGCTGCCGAGCTTGATTGTATGTCCAAATGTGACTGGACATCGAAATTTGAGCTTGGGTAGACTCTGTGGCTTGTTTTGAAATGCACGATTTATCATGTCGGACGAGCGTTGTATTGCTGCAAACGGTCATTATCTTCCCGCAAAGTTTGCACTTCGCCTTCAATTCGTCGTCGATCCGCACTTTATCGAATTTCTCCCAGATCGCCGCCATGTGGTGGTCTACTACCTCGTGCGCGGCGAACGCAGAGGAAGACACTGACATGGATGAGGAAGACGACATTTGAGAGTGGATGGGACTTGAGAGTTGAGAGAGAGAGAGGGATGAAAAGAATGGTTAAAAGAGGGGGGGTATATATATGATTTTAATTTTTAAATTTTTTAAAAAATAGATTTTATAAAATTTAAATTTTATTAAAAAAAAATTAAATATTATTAAATAAAGCCACATTTGGTGGCAACCATGGCCGGCCGGCCATGCCTGCCACCAAATGTGGCTAACGGCTCTTTAACGAGCCGTTAAAAACGGCTCTTTTTAGAGCCGTTTACCGGGAACCGGTCTTTTTATCGGTCCGGGATCGGTTTTTGAGGTGAAAAGGGGACTCCTTGGGACCCCTGGGACCGGTCCGGGACCGGTCTTTAGCCGGTCCGAACCGGTCCGGTCCCAACCAAACCGGTTAGGACCGGTTTTTTTGTACACCACTGGCCAGCACCCCCTAAACTAAGGTTATTTATTCTTCTTCATGGTTATTTCTTCTTTTTAATGCTTATAATTTCTGCTTCATAGAGTAAAATCAAGAAATACATTTTTTTAACATAAAGGACATCATGAAACCTGAGAAGTATAACAATATTAACACTAAAATAAAACATTGGGAAATAAAAATCCAGCTCCCATTTAAGCCTGACTTCTATCAATTAGTCGTTGTCTTCTAAAATGTTCGTCCGAGACTACGGTGCCCGCCTATAACACTTCTCTTGGAAATTACATAGATTTATAGGCAGAAGTTGATGATTGTTGAACCGTCCAACAATATGAGCAGACACATTCCACTGAATGCATTGTTTGACACGAAGCAACTTGTACTGTTTATCACGGTGTTGATTGCATTTAGTTTTGATAATTACTCTTGAAATTCTTCCTTGGAAGTAACTAGATTTTTATGATTACTCCTCTTGAGCATCTAGCTATTTGAATACTCTTCCCAAAATTGTACTTTGAATTGTTTTTCAATGTGCTAAATCACAACACCCGGTTGTGATATTTAGCTTCTTGCCACATAGTGCCTTCTACAATACTGATTTGATATCGTGTGGGCATGCACTGATGGGGGCAAACATTACTGCAATTATCCCCGTTTTGCACATCTTTTCTGAAATTATTTTGAAAACTTGATATTACAATTTGGCTTACCTGTTGCATCTCTTTCACTAATTTTCTTCTTCTCCTTTTTTTTATTTTGTCCTCTTTTCAGTGTCATGGGGGCAAACATGACTACAAGTCTACAACTATCCCCATTTTACACATCAGTGTTTAATTTTATTTATTACTGAACTTTGCATAACAATAATGTTATGTAGCTTTTTTTGGACTACTTGTGAATTTTTTTGGACTACTTGTGAATTTTTTTTGGATTTACAGTATAATAGGAAAATCAAAGGAGGGAGGAATCTCAGCAAGTTGGGGTTCAAAATTTCAAACGAAGATTTGATCTTCAGTGATTTATGCATTAAAAAGATCGGGTTGGGCAATCAACCTATCACCCACTTCAACAAAGATGGTTGGAAAATTTTGATCATTTCTTTTAAATAACGCACTGGAAAAACTGTGATCGAATGCAAATGAAGAATAAATAGGATCGTTTCACGAATGACTGGAAGTAGTGGAAAAAACTAAAACATAGAGAGACGGGTTTGGGATGAGACCAAGAAGAGAGAACCATTGGTGCATCAGATTAGTGATGGGAGGAAGAAATCAAGGTCATCTCAAAATCAATGATTTTAAACAATATTCTACTTTTGGAATTTCTTTTCATATTTTTGTAATTGTTGTGTATAGGTTGTTCCTGCTACCAAAATATTTTGAGATGGCGGTATTGCGCCCGAGCTAGAGGAGAACCGGAATATTATGATCAGTCAAGTAATCGCAACTGGTGAAGATTCGTGGGCACCATCAATTGGCAGTGTACCACATGTGATTGAGCACGTAGATGCGGAAGAAGATAATGCAAAAGCTGACTTGAATGTTAATCGATGTGGTTTTGAAGAGATAGAAGGAAATGCATCAACCAACATTGGCAATTCCTCCACCTCATCGTGTGAAAAAAGAAAAATGGGAGAGAAAAAAGGGGTAGTTATATCAGAAATGAGTGACTTGCGGGAATCTACACTTGCAATGAGGTCTCTTCCAGTTGTCACTATCAAAGAGGCAATGGAGTTGATCATAAGTATTACTGAAATATGTGTTGATCCCGGTTTTTACATCTTTACAGTCAACTACATTAGGGATAAAAGTAGTAGAGAGATTGTCATTAGCATCGCAGCTGATAAGAGAGTTTGGTAGATCAAAAACTATTATGTGAGCAGAACCCAGTGATGTGTTATGATCTCTTTTATGATCACTGTTTTGATGGGTGTTGTAGAAATGGAGAAAGCCAACCTTGTATATATGTCCACTTGGTACAAATACAAAGAATGAGTACAAATATATAGATGAGAGAGAGGGAGAAAAGTCCTATACACAATGTGGGACTAAAGAGAGGAGAGAAAAACAATAAATGCTATACAAATGGGCCTAGTTTAAGTGGGCTTTTCCAACACTCCCCCGCAAGCTGGAGCGTATAGGTCATATGCACCCAGCTTGGACAAACACTGGTAGAACAGGGTGCTTGATAAGGCCTTTGTGAGGATGTCGGCAACTTGATCAGTTCCTGGAACATGCTTTAATTCAAGTTTCTTCAATTGAACCTTCTCACGAACAAAGTGACAGTCAACCTCGATATGTTTTGTGCGCTCATGAAACACCGGATTCTTTGCGATATGTATGGCGGCTTGACTATCACAAAATAGAATAGCAGAGGAGGGGAGTTTTACTCCTAGGTCAGTAAGGAGACTTTCAAGCCATGTGAGTTCTGAGACAACCGAGGCCATCGATCGGTATTCAGCTTCTGCAGAGGAACGGGCTACCACAGCCCGTTTCTTACTCTTCCATGTAATAAGATGACCACCAAAATAAGTACAGAACCCACTAGTTGACCTCCGATCGTCCAGGGAACCTGCATAGTCGGCATCAGAATAGGCAACCAATGCGGGAGCAGAATCAGAGGTTTTGTACACCAGCCCTTGACCCGGAGCTCCCTTAAGGTATCGAAGAATCCGTTCAACCGCTTGAAGATGAGAAGCCCGGGGGGCATGCATGAACCGACTAACAACCCCAACTGCAAACGATATATCCGGCCTCGTGACTGTTAGATAGATCAACTTGCCCACAAGGCGTCGATAGTATTCCGGGTTCGGAAGCAGCAAATCGTCATCCGAAGCATGAGCGCATAGTTTGTGATTTGCCTCCATCGGGGTACAAGCTGGCTTGCAACCAGACTGACCAGCATCTTTGAGAAGATCGAGACAGTACTTTCGTTGGGAGAGCACCAACCCGTCCGGCCGCCGGGCAATCTCGAGACCCAGGAAGTAGCGAAGGTTCCCCAGGTCTTTAGTTTGAAAAACAGTGCTCAGATGTTGTTTGACGTCTTGAATCCCCTTTGAGTCATCCCCAGTGAGAAGGATGTCATCAACATAAACCAACAGAAGGACGGTGCCAGTGGCACGGTGTCGAGTAAAAAGGGAGAAATCTGCAGAACTCCGAGTGAACCCCATGTCCCGAACCACCTTGCTAAACTTGTCAAACCACGCCCGAGGGGACTGTTTGAGACCATAAATTAACTTTTTGAGAAGACATACCCGAGACTCCCCCGTGGTCTCAAACCCGGGCGGTTGGCGCATGTAGACAGTTTCCTGAAGGTCACCATTTAAAAAGGCGTTCTTGATGTCGAGCTGATGAAGGGGCCAGTGGCGGTGCACCGCGACGGAGAGAAGAACGCGGACAGTGTTGAGCTTGGCCACCGGAGAGAAGGTTTCCTCATAATCGAGGCCCTCCTGTTGTGTGAAGCCACGGGCCACAAGACGAGCCTTCAGTCGGGCAATAGTGCCATCCGGAGCATGCTTGATGACGAACACCCATTTACACCCAACAGGGTGTTGACCGGGAGGTAAGGGAACCAAGACCCAGGTCTGGTTGGCCCAGAGGGCCGTCATTTCCTCGTCCATGGCAGCCCGCCAGCCAGGATGGTGAAGCGCCTCCTGCAAAGAGTTAGGGATCGAAACAGAGGATAATGAGGTGGCAAAGTGAAGAAGAGAGGGAGAGAGGCGATGGAGAGAGACGTAATTCGCCATTGGATGAGCGGTAGAGACGGGAGCCGGAGCAGCAGGGAGCAGAGCACCAGAGGGCGAAGCCGACTGCAGAGGGGCTACGGGATGAGGAGAGCGACGAGAGTAGACCCGGATAACCGGGGGTGGTGGACGGAGAGGAGGTAGGGAAGGCAGAGAGGATGAGGAGTGAGGAGCAGGAATGACAGGACGAACGACGGGAGCTGGACTCAGAGCGACATCGAGAGCAGGGAAGAAGGGAATATTTTCACGAAAAGTCACGTCAGCCGAGACAGTAACCTTGCGGGTAGCAGGCGAATAACAGACATAACCCTTCTGAGTGCGCGAGTACCCCACAAAGATATGCTTGGTGGCACGAGGGTCCAATTTGTCTGTGGAGGGACCGAGGTGGTGAACGTAGCAGGTACACCCAAACACCCGGGGAGGAACGGGAAAAGGCGGAGTTGTGGGAAAGAGGAGGCTGAAGGGAGTAGCATACTGGAGGACGGAAGACGGGAGACGGTTGATGAGGAAGCAAGCCGTGGAGAGCGCGTAGTGCCAGTATGGTTTGGGAACCTGCATTTGAAGCATCAGGGAGCGAGCGACATCAAGAAGGTGACGATTCTTGCGCTCGGCGACACCATTCTGTTGTGGGGTGTACGGACACGAGGTTTGGTGAAGAATGCCGAACTCAGAGCAGAGAGTGGCAAAGGTATGGCTGGTGTACTCCCGCGCATTGTCAGTACGAATAGTGCGAATAGGCGCAGAGAACTGAGTGCGAGTTTCAAGTATGAAAGCCCGGAATACGCGGGGAAGTTCAGAGCGATCCCGAAGGAGATATAACCACGTCATGCGAGAGTAATCATCAATAAAAGTAAGAAAATACCGATAGCCAGAAATACTAGTAAATTTGTACGGACCCTATATATCGGAGTGTACTAAAATAAAAGGAGCGGAGCTCCGAGTACAATGAGGAGGAAATGATGAACGGGGCTGTTTGCCCAAAATACATGTGTCGCAGCGAAAAGCAGGGAGAGTAACATCAGGAAGAGCCTTCCGGAGGACTGGAAGAGGAGCATGTCCCAGACGGCGATGCCAATCCGAAGAGGAGATAGAGGCGAGGACAGTGGGAGAGTCGTCAAGAAGATAGAGCCCATTCTGCAGCCGTCCTCTACCAATGATAGTCCGCGTCTGCTGATCCTGTATGAGAAAAGAAGAAGAAGTAAATGTCACGGAGTAATTAGAATCAGTAGTAAGGCAACCAACAGAGAGTAAATTGAAAGGAGAGCCCGGAACATGTAGAGCCGAGCGCAGGAGGAGAGAAGAGGTGAGAGAAATATCAGCACATCCAGAGACTGGAACCGATGCCCCATTAGCGACAGTAATGTACTTCGGGTGAGGTGAAGACAAGTACTGAGGTGGCCTAACAGAGGTGATATGATGAGTGGCACCAGAATCAAGGATCCAGCGCGTGCCAGAGGATAGGCAGGCGATACCTTCATTGGAGATAGAGGCAGCAGAGGCAACCGAGGCAGGCGGACGGCTGAGCAGGCCATGAAGATGCTGGAGCTGAAGACGAACCTCGTCGAGATCAGTACGAGAGGAGGCAGAGTCGGTAGTAGCAGCAGAGGCATGCGGACGAGGAGGTCGGCCATGTTTGCGATAGCAGGTGGCCTCAAGATGGCCATCTTTACCGCAGAACGAGCACTTAAGCCTAGACCGGCCACCGCGACCCCGGCCTCGAGAGTCAGAGCGGCCACCACGGGCAGAAGGGGGAAGAGGCAATAAGGGAGCTGGTGCCTGTTGAACAAGGGCCGGAGAAGGAAGTCCTGGAACATCCGGAGGCGGGGAGACTTTGAGAAGCATTGAGCACACATCGGAAAAAGATGGTGTAACGGTAGAGGAGAGGATGTGAGCCCGGACACTGTGAAGATGAGGTGGTACCCGGGCCATCATCATGGCGATACCCACAGCTTCCTTTTGGGTACGTTGAGCAGCGAGATCTAAAGTGGGAGGCTGATGGTGGATCCAAGCCTCAACCAGAGACCGGGCCTGAGCAACAAAGGACGTCAGGCCGGTTGCGCCACTGCTATCAAGGGCCTGGAGAGCAGTGATGATATCATATAGATGGTGGAGACTATCCTTGGCAGAGTAGAGGGTGTGGAGCTCGTCCCACATGCCTTTGGCCGTCTCATGATACATGGTCAGGCGATAAGATTCGTCATCAAGAGAGTTGAGAAGCCAAGTTTGCACACGCCCATCATTGCGTAACCATTCCTCAGTAGGGACACCGATAACGGTCTGAGTCAAGTGATGAAGGAACCCTTTTGACTGAAGGACACGGCAAACCGAGTGTGCCCATTCCACAAAGTTCTTCTTGCCAGTGAGCGAAATTGTAGTGATCTGAAGCTCGTCGCGGACTTCCTGGAGAGAGGTCGGGCGTTCAGGAGGAGGAACTGCCGTGCCGACTGAGTCCGCAGATGTAGACATGGGGGCGACCTGGATGAGGTCGCGGCGATCTAGAGGAGGCCGCGGCGAGCTGGAGGAGACCGCGGCGGACTGGAGGCGGCAGCTAGAGGAAGCGGAAAGACAGCGGACTGGATGAGGTCGCTGCGAGCTGGAGGAGGTCGCGGCGAGCTGGAGAAGACCGCGGCGGACTAGAGGAGGCAGCGGCGGACTGGAGGAAGCCGCGTTGTGCACAAAGACGCTCAACAAGGAGCGGACTGGAGGAGGCAGCGGCGGACTGGAGGAGGCCGCGGTGAGCACAGACGCTCAGCAAGGAGCGGGCCAAGAGAGGCCGAGGCGGACTGGATCAGATCGCGGCGGGCTGGATCAGACCGCGGCGGGCTGGATCAGACCGCGGCGGACTGGAGCGAGCTGAGAAGAGAGGACAAGCCGGGGAAGCAAGAGAGCGACCGCAGCGGGCTGGACCAGTCCGCAAGACTGAAAGAACGCAGAGAGGCGAGCCCGCGGCGGACAGGGAAAAGAACTTGGCCACCTGAAGAGGAAGGAGAGCAGCCGCAAGCAGGGGAGAAACTGAAAGAGGCCGCTGCGCTTACGGCGGACGAAGGAGACCAAGAAGAGGAGGCGAAACTGAGTTCGCAGCGGACAGAAAGAGACCGAGGGATTGATGTCGCCGAGGTCGCGCCGGACAAGAAGAGGCCGCAGCGGACAAGGGGAAGCAGTGGACCCCACAGGATGGCTATAAAGAGGGGGCCAGAGGAGGAAGGAAGAGGAGGGAAGAGAAGTGGTTCCACGGGAGGAGAGGAAGCGGACTGGACAAGGGAGGCCGCAGGTGTGATGCGACTAGAAGTTGCGGACACACACACGCAGGCCGCAGAGATCGCAGGCCGCAGGGCGGACAGGAAAGGGAGTCCGCAGGAGTCCGGAACCTGGCTCTGATACCATGTAGAAATGGAGAAAGCCAACCTTGTATATATGTCCACTTGGTACAAATACAAAGAATGAGTACAAATATATAGATGAGAGAAAGAGGGAGAAAAGTCCTATACACAATGTGAGACTAAAGAGAGGAGAGAAAAACAATAAATGCTATACAAATGGGCCTAGTTTAAGTGGGCTTTTCCAACAGGTGTTATGATCTATGTTTTGATAGCAGCTATGATCTCTGTTGAGATAAAAAACTAGTATGAACTTTGTTTTGTGTTGTTTCTATATTACGAAATATGTTTTGTGCCACCTAAAATATTCTGTGGTGTTTTTATTTTATGATATGTTTTGTGTTGTTTCTATTTTATGGTATCTTCTTTACTATCATTTTGTGCTCTTTTTTAATCAAAGCTAATCTGTTATATGTTCTTTGACAACTAAGGTAATGGAAGCACATAACTCTTTCATTGAAGATTCTGGAGAATCTAGCTGTCTTTCTCCAGAACGTGAGCAATATGTTGAGTACTGCAATACAATTATTTCGATTATTGTTGAGATAAATAATAGCATATGCAAGACAAGACCATGCATGGCGTCTACTCAAACAGGTGAGAAATAGTTGACAGAGTTACTTGAAGGACACCCAGATAGGATTCATGATGCATTTAGAATGTCAAAGCGTATATTTATTGATTTACTTCAAAAGCTAGAACAAGATCATGAGTTACAAGGATCACAACGCACAACCTCATGAGAAGTCCTGAGAATTACATTGTACATCTTAGCACATGAAGGCTCTGTGAGATTAACAAAAGAGCGATTCCAACACTCTATTGAAACTATAAGTAGATATTTTTAAAAGGACTAAAATCAGTATTGTTACTATCAATTGATGTTATAAAATAAATTGATCGTCATTTTAGAGATATACCAGCGGAAATAAGGTATGATGCTTGTTACATGTCATTCTTTAAGGACTGCATTGGTGCAATTGACAGTATACATGTTGATGCGAGGATACTCACTGAAGATCAAGTTAGATGTGTGTTTCATGGCACTACAACGCAAAATATGAAGGTTGTTTAACATTTTAATTTGTGTTTCACATTTGCACTTGTTGTTTGGGAAGGATTCACTCATGATAGTCGCATATTCGCACACACATTGACAGACGATAGACTACATTTTTTGCATCCCTCTCAAGGTAAATTGTTGAATAAATAATCATATACGTTATAATCATTCACTACCATGTTAATATGTATAACATACCAATTAATTACAGGTAAATATTACTTTGTGGATATTGAATATCTATTAAAGACAAGCTATTTCAAGCCATATTCAAAAACGAGATATCATATGGCAGATTATACATGTGGGAGTCATTTTGTCCAAGTCAGAAATGAGCATTTTAATAAGGCGCATTCATCTCTTCGAAGTGTGATAAAGCAGACATTTGGAGTTTAGAAGAAAAAATGACACATTCTTCTAAAAATGTCGCAGCACAGTTTCAAGAATCAGCATTCAGTTGTGTTAGCGACTATGGCATTGCATAACTTCATTCATATACAGTCATCTCAATGGGACCCAGAATTTATTGTTTGTGATGTTGATGACGCATTCATACGCCCAGAGGATGAAGACCCTGCAGCAGAGGATGATATTGAAACTGATACGTTTGATGCTGGGGGATTTGAACATATGACTGCAGTACGAGATAGCATTGCTGAAAAATTATACAACGCCGGCAAGAAAATTTTCAGGATTCCTTTTTATAAACTTTAGAAATCATCATATTCAAAAATTCAATTAATATCATTTTTTATCGCACAGGTGAACATAAATGAACGGATAAGGTAATGCGTTCCAAATGTTAACGTTTATTTTTATTTAGTGTGCTATGTAAATATTTCAGTTTTATTATATGTTTAATTATACTTACGAACAATATACAGTTTAATGTTATTGTTTAAAAAATGACTTTCAAAAAAATGTTCTTCCAAACAGCTACAATTGAAAAGCCTCTATTTGATTAGTACCTATGCACAGACCATCCAAACAGTCTGCAGCTTTTCTCACTGCTTCTCAAACAGCTCTAATAAATCAGCTCTCTTTGATCAGCAACTTTTAAACCAATAACAACTGAGCCAAATAGACCCTTAATCGACTATTCAACTTTTTTTAAAAGGACATGTATTATTCTAAAAGGTGGACACGATCATTTGTCCTCATGTCTATGAAAATGTAGTTACTTGAGGCTGAGTTTTCATTAGTACCCTCAGGTTGCGTCGCAATGACGTCAGCTGAGAACTAACAAAAGTATATGAAGGCCATGACTGCATTAAAGCAGTATGATGGAGACCAAGATGTCACTCATACAACAAGTTGTTTTTGTTACTATGATCTCCAAACTCAAGCAACCCTCGATGTCTGCGTCCAGCAACTACCTATGCATCGACATCAATCACCAAGACGCCCAATCCATCGACCCCAGCCTCAGAGCTCGTCGATGCACAAGCGACGAGTTGCTTGGACCATACTCCTCTTTCATTCCATCAATGTGATGCTTAAGATCACGGCAGTGAACCGGTCGCACAAGTAATATAAAATGGGGGTTTTCCCAAATATCGATCTCACAAGGAACCCAGTAAGATGAAGTTAATTTCGAGGAGTACTTGAGATTGAAGTCCTCAGGTCGGAGCTAACTAAGGGGGGTTTTGATGTTTGCGGAAACAGAAAATAAAAGGCTATCAACTACTCCTATGCAACGCCGCTATGCGATGCTTCGCCAGGCGGGATGGAAGACTAGTCGGGTCGCTATACACCGAATCGCTAGGCGGATGGGCGAGTAGGCTTGCGGATGAGGTGATGAGAATGGCGGAATGAGTGTCGTAAGCATCTCTTCGCAACGCACGCCACTAGCAATTGCTAGTGCGGCAAGGGTGGATGGTGGTGGATGGAATATGGCGCAACTCAAGTAAATAACGAAAACATACAATCACATAGACATAATTGTATAAAAACGTTTTACAAACTAAGCATACTTCATCAATTATAAATAAAGTTAAACACCAATATTCAACGAGAAAGCAAGAACAAGTCAAGAGATCGACCGAATCCGAAGCCTTGCTGAGGATTCACGGTTGGAATCGTCGGGTTGTCATTTCGCGTCCAAGCTCGGTCCTCAACTGCGTCCGGGATAGAGAAGGGCTGTCACCACCTTCCAATGGCCCGTCTTCTTCGTCTCACGATAGCGGACGAAGTTTGCTAGCTTTCCTTTGCTTGATGGCTATGGCGTCAAATCCTACTTGAAGCTCACGGATGAAGGAGAAGGCCGAGAGGAAGCTCCGGCTCGGATTTGGCGGTGAAAGCTTGCCCGGAGCACCTCCCTAGGGTGGAAGATGAAGGAGAACGGCGGAGAAGGCGGAAAACGGCGGAGAAATGTCGAGCTCCGGATCCTCCTTCAATTAGGACGAGATCTGCACTATTTATACAAAAGCAGAAATGAACAATGCGCGCGATCACAGGCGCACAACCAGTGGTCGTGCGCACTATGTCCTATGCTCGTGCGCACTGGCATGGAATATCAGGAAGAAGAACTGGGATAACGCGCACGAGTAGTGGCGCACGACCAATGGTCGTGCGCACTAAGTCCAATGGTCGTGCGATTACCCCAGACAGGACTCCAGAAAAGAGGAATCAATGCACACGATCAGTGGCGCACGACCGGTAGTCGTGCGCATTATGTCCAGTGGTCGTGCGCTTACCCCAGGCTGATTCTGGAAAACGTAGAGTACTGCGCACGATCAGGGGCGCACGACCAGTGGTCGTGCGCATTATATCTCATGATCGTGCGCAGTATTCCTGTTTCACAACCATCCCGGAACACGCACACGACCTCTGTACCGATAGGAAAAACAAATCACTAATATGTGCAGACATTCCAGACAATCACAAAAGGGAGTACAAACTATAAAAATAACAAAATACACAACCACGGGCATAAATGTGCACTTCCTATGGAAATAAAAATTAGATGAAATAGGAACGATAAAGAACTAAAAGTGAAGTGCAACCGCGTGAAAAATAGCTCAGATGAGTCCGAAAATAGGTATATAAAGTGGACTCATCACACCCACAGACTTAACTGTTTGCGCGTCCCGAGCAAACAAAATCTAAGCAGATAGGGAAAAATACTAGTTAACAAAGAAATTGCGATACGAAGTACCATGCGAAGTCGCATGCTCGCGCGCGTAAAAATATAATAGAAGAAATTTCTAAGTATACAAAATAATTTATACTTTTCACAATGCATATCAACATTTTATTATTACTCAAAAATAGAATCACGGTGAATCATCCGGTCATGCGTAGGGAGAAAGTAGACTAATCGCTAGGCGAGCATTGCCAAAGATCAGGGCTCAGGATAACCTCCAAAGGAATCCACCAATGTCGGTGACCATATCCTTGCCCTTTGGCATTCTCTCCACGGCACTGGTTTTGTTCACACACGAATCAGTAGGACTTTAGGTGAAGAGATGGGGCATGAGTTTCGGTGAGGTAAACAAAGATAAACAGGAATGTTATGCACCTAACCCAAATGAGCTAGTATAAAAGGAATCCATCAGCTAACCAAAATATATGCGGGTACACCACACCCCCAGACTTAACTTTTAACATATGGGTGTGTGCACCGCCTACTCCAAATGTAATCACATTTCCCAAAAAAGATTTTCAATTTAAACTTTTTCTTTTCACTTTTTTTTCTTTTCTTTTTCTTTACAAATATTTTTCTTTTCTTTTTTTTTCTTTTTCTTCATTTTATTTTCACAATTCAGCAGAAATAAACTTGGGAGCACTGCCACATTTTCACAATTAAAATCACCACATCACATCCCAAAATGAAAATGTCAAACTCTAAAGCTCCACTCGGGTGTGCGACTAGGATTGGATATGAGGCTTTGGTGAAAGCATAGTGGAGCTGAATCAAAAGGAGGGGTAGGCACAACGGGGCTAGCGAGGACAAGACGTTAGGAATGGTACAAAGCTCAACCGGGCCAAAATGATGGCCTACATCACGCTCATGCATGACTAACCTATACCCATGCTTCAAGAATAGCTTGGGGCAAGTTCTTAGCCAACGAGAAAGACAATCCATCCTCCCGATTCGAGCAATACGAACCTAACGGCCATCTACACACATCCCTAAGCTACCGTCGGATTCACACCGGATTCACCAACTTTTGAGTAGAATAAAAAGTATTTACGCAATTAGAAAAATATAAAACTAAAAGCATACAGAAAAATTAAATCTACTCCAATTTCTACACGAGACGAGAGCAGTTGACTAGGAGCACAGCAAGGTCAACATTTTACTCCATCTCACAATCCTATGTCAGCACCATAATTTTCTCAAATCTAACGAAGAAATGAGTTTAACTCGCAGCACGCAAAAAGTTAAGCACGCGCTCATGTGGGTGCAGTGGTGTGTGATGCAATGAACTAAGCAAAATAAAACAATAAAGGCTTCTAGTATGCACAAGAAATGTGTGCGTGCAATAGGTAACAAATCTCTCCCCCAGACTTAAACTAAACTACACAGCAGATGATATAGAAATTAAAATCATAAGGAGCTAAGGGAAGAGGTTACCCAATGCTCAGCCAGTGAGCATACCAGAAGACGCGTGGAAACCTGAAGCAGGCCCGCCATACGAAGAATCACAACCCCGTCAATGCGATGGTGTAAAGAATACCTACAGGGGTGAGCTCCGCAAAAACAAAACAAAACAAAATATACAAAAAGAAATGCTAAAATGAAAGATAAGTACTGGGGTTATTGTCATCCCAGCACGACTTATTAAATTCTCTACAGTTCTAGCTAATTGGCCTATGAAAAGAAAAGTGCACAGGTAACTGTTCCAATATCCGTTTCGGTAACGGGTACCGATACGGTGATAGAGCAGTTACCCCTCTCCCTAAATAATCATATCTGCTCCTCGCAGGCAGAGGAAATAGGAAGTAGGATGAGGAGGAGGTCTGGTCCTCACTCATCTCACCACAAAATGAATCCTTGCCCAGCAAGGTATAGTCTATCACAGGCCCGCAGGAGGCGATGGCAACGGCATGAGCACAAAGCTCATCGTCATCCCAACGTACCTGTGGAGACTCATCCTGCACAGGCTCAGATAAGGAAGGGGGATCAAGTAATAAAAGAGAAGAAGAACTAAAAGAATCAGAAAATGGGAGAGTGATCCCGGTCTCACTCTCAGCAGGATCCAAGTAGAGATCATCATCGGTATCATACGAGTCGTACCGAGGGGAATCCGAGAACTCGAGGTCCGCGGTGGTAAGAGGAACGGCCTCATCCAATAAGGCGGTGCAAACCTCCGCATCGGAAAGGGGATATTCCTCATCCCACCGGGGTGCGTAAAAGTGTTCCGAAGATCCACCTTCTCCGTCGGAGATAGAGGAATCATCATCCCACTTCGGCGGAACCTCGGGCACCGAATCATCCACAAATACGGCATCATCAACCGAGTCACACAAAAATGGAGTAGCACAATCCGGCAAAAATTGAGGAGGGGCAAGGCTGCTCTCAAAATCAAACACTGAATGAGCAGGCCCCATCGCAAAATCATTCGCAGACGCCACCCCGTCGACAACCGGAACAATCTCATCGTCCCATACAGGAGCGCCCATGAGTTCCTGCTCCTCTTTTTGTTGGCTAACACCAGAGTGATCATCATCACTCAAGGGAAGCTCGTAAAAAGGGATTGAGGGACCCATGAAAGAGCTATATGCGGCCAGAGATTCTTCAGTAATCTCAACGGGTAAAGAATGAGCAAAGTGCGTTATGTCAGTGTATGGGCCAGGCAACACCCTGGTAGGCCTGTCCACAACAGTCTTCCGCGAACGGGAGGTTGTTGTGCACACGCCCTCAGAGGGAGAAGGCTTGCACAAACGAGGGCAATCCTTCAACATGTGTCCCACACCTTGACATAACAAACACTGAATGCAATGCTCAGCATTCATAACAGCAATGGCATCGATGGATCGGCGCAAAGTGTCAAGAATATGGCACTCAGCATCAGGATCCATCACGAACAAAAATAATTGCTGAAAAAGTGCTACACAGCTAAAATGAAAATAGCACGGATCTGCTATCTAAATCAAAAATCAAAAAAGGCCAAAAAGAAATAAGCAAAATAAAAATTATAATAACCAAAGCAAATAAGAAAAAAGAATGATATGCACAAATGGAAAAGGGCTTCAATCTATTATCTCACTCTCCAAAAACTCATACGACTGTGTTACCCGGCAACGGCGCCAAAAACTTGATGCTTAAGATCACGGCAGTGAACCGGTCGCACAAGTAATATAAAATGGGGGTTTTCCCAAGTATCGATCTCACAAGGAACACAGTAAGGTGGAGTTAATTTCGAGGAGGACTTGAGATTGAAGTCCTCAGGTCGGAGCTAACTAAGGGGGGTTTTGATGTTTGCAGGAACAGAAAATAAAAGGCTATCAACTACTTCTATGCAACGCCGCTATGCGATGCTTCGCCAGGCGGGATGGAAGACTAGTCGGGCCGCTATACACCGAATCGCTAGGCGGATGGGCGAGTAGGCTTGCGGATGAGGTGGTGAGAATGGCGGAATGAGAGTCGTAAGCACCTCTTCGCAACGCACGCCACTAGCAATTGCTAGTGCGGCAAGGGTGGATGGTGGTGGATGGAATATGGCGCAACTCAAGTAAATAACGAAAACATTCAATCACATAGACATAATTGTATAAAAACGTTTTACAAACTAAGCATACTTCATCAATTATAAATAAAGTTAAACACCAATATTCAACAAGAAAGCAAGAACAAGTCAAGAGATCGACTGAATCCGAAGCCTTGCTGAGGATTCACGGTTGGAATCGTCGGGTTGTCAACTGCGTCCGGGATAGAGAAGGGTTGTCACCACCTTCCAATGGCCCGTCTTTTTCGTCTCACGATAGCGGACGAAGTTTGCTAGCTTTCCTTTGCTTGATGGCTATGGCGTCAAACCCTACTTGAAGCTCACGGATGAAGGAGAAGGCCGAGAGGAAGCTCCGGCTCGGATTTGGCGGTGAAAGCTTGCCCGGAGCACCTCCCTAGGGTGGAAGATGAAGGAGAACGGCGGAGAAGGCGGAAAACGGCGGAGAAATGTCGAGCTCCGGATCCTCCTTCAATTAGGGCGAGACCTGCACTATTTATACAAAAGCAGAAATGAACAATGCGCACGATCACAGGCGCACGACCAGTGGTCGTGCACACTATGTCCTATGCTCGTGCGCACTGGCATGGAATATCAGGAAGAAGAACTGGGATAACGTGCACGAGTAGTGGCGCACGACCAATGGTCGTGCGCACTAAGTCCAATGGTCGTGCGATTACCCCAGACAGGACTCCAGAAAAGAGGAATCAATGCACACGATCAGTGGCGCACGACCGGTAGTCGTGCGCATTATGTCCAGTGGTCGTGCGCTTACCCCAGGCTGATTCTGGAAAACGTAGAGTAGTGCGCACGATCAGGGGCGCACGACCAGTGGTCGTGCGCATTATATCCCATGATCGTGCGCAGTATTCCTGTTTCACAACCATCCCGGAACACGCACACGACCCCTGTACCGATAGGAAAAACAAATCACTAATCTGTGCAGACATTCCAGACAATCACAAAAGGGAGTACAAACTATAAAAATAACAAGATACACAACCACGGGCATAAATGTGCACTTCCTATGGAAATAAAGATTAGATGAAATAGGAACGATAAAAAACTAAAAGTGAAGTGCAACCGCGTGAAAAATAGCCCAGATGAGTCCGAAAATAGGTATATAAAGTGGATTCATCACAATGCACGTGAGTGGGGCTCACCAAGGAACGATGCCTCAACCTGGGGCTCATTATGTGGCGTTGTTATGATGGGAGATAAAAGAACCATAAAGTCACAATCATAAGCCCTTTGAGCTTAAGGACAAACTCAAAGTTTTTTCCTCTGAGTTTTCTCCTCTTCTCCTCCTCCCTATTGAGTAAGGCTCCCCCTCCTTCGGTTGAGCTCGACTCTCGTCTCCATACCCACTTTCGGCGAAGTCGCCGACCTTGTTATGGGAGGCCCCTAACATATAGTTAGGTATATGCGTGTGTGTTTCTATGTAGTGTATCAGTGTATGAACATAACTGCGTATGTGTTGGTATGTATCTTAGCAAGCATAAATAAAGTAACATCTAATAAAAAATTTTGTACTTCAATATTCATTTACATCTGAAAAAATACAAAGATGCATGCATGTATACTCATGTCTTAATGTAAACCGCGGCAGTTACTAACTGTAATGGTCCTGGTTGAAGAGATTATTCAAATTCATAGGAAAGATGAATTACTTATAAATGACTACAAATAACAAGTTTTCATATGAACACAATTTGAAAATACCTTTTAGAGTTTCACGAAAACTAGCCTTCAATTCCTTTAAGTGATCTTCAAACTTAGCAAGTTCTCCTGTAATGATGTAAAATGTCAATAGTAAAGTAAAATGAAAATTAAAAAACATGCAAAGCTAGGACCAACGTGGCGGCATTTTGTAAGCTAGTTCCTTTTTCACACTCTACTGGCAAGATCTACCGAGTAAACTGAGCCCATATCATCATCAACTATCCTCAAAATTCAACATAGAGTTCCTTTTTGTGCTCTGTAATGCATAAATTTGAATCTTCTAACTCAATCTGTTCTAATGCACTCAAGAACAACTTCATCTGCTAACCTCCGGTCCAATCAATTTAGCAACAGCAATAAAATGTTTGCTAGATTATAAGCTTATATCAATATTGCCATATTACCATTTTATAGTTTCCAGGAATTGAAAGAATAGAAAAAAGGGATGAAAGAGGCTATATTGTCCGTAAATAATAAATGGCGAATTGAAGCAAAAAGGGTTAAAACGGATCATTAAAGAATCAGACTCTCACTTTGACTAGCTAGCATTTTTTCAGCTGCTGGCTTCAAGGATTTGATCCACTCTCGGATAGAGCTCACCCGAAGCTCAGTGCTCTCTCGGCAGGCTCGTATCTCTTGCTCGCAGATCATTCCAAGCCTCTGCATCTTCTCGCGCTTAGATTCATCCGCCGCCATCACCGTCCTTACCATCGCCGTTTAGACTTTAGAGCATATCAAGGGCGTATAGAAGTGCGCTTGCGCAAAGATTATCCCGTTTGAGGAGTAAAGACCGCCGGGATTCGTACGGCCTCCGGAGGTAATGCCGGTAGGGGAGGATGATCGACGGAGGCGCGGGCGCCGTCGAGGGTTTCGAAAGTAAACTTCAGCCCGCCCTTCGTTGGCTTCTGCTTTCAAATGTTTCAGAGGACTGACGCGGGTGAAGAGCTAAAAGGGCCAAAGTGGGCCCAGAAATGTCTCGGCTCGGGCCCTCCGCATTATTTGTTTTTTATTCTATCGATTATTAAGACACAAATTTCCATATGTTCATCAAATCAAAAAATTTTGGATGTCTATGCGCCCCTATTAATAGGTATGCATATAAATAGTCTTTATTTTAGGGAGTCATCGTGTATCCCTCCCTAATTTTTGGCATTCGAGTTTTCAGTGTTTGGAGCGGTCAAGTGCTCGTTTTCTTCGTTTGGATGTAAAAAAGGAGGGTTAAAAATAAGAAGCGTCACGTTTTCTGGGTTCGGAGCAGGCGATAGCTCATCTTCTTAGTTTCGGTGTAGCCCCCATCAAATAGCACAGCAAAAGTGACCCGCCGGAAATGGCGCAACACTGCCGACGCATAGCTTAAACATGTCTATTTGCTTTTTGCATTTCCCGTCATTGCAATCCGTAAGTATTCTACTCGGAGTATGCTCGAAGCAAAATTACAACCAGAGAAATATTTTAGTTTAAACTCAAAATATAGAACAATGGCAGAATCTGGGCTTCTTGTAAAACATTCCTCGTGGTTTCATTCAATGATCGCAGTAGTGGTACTGTTTTTTCTTGAACAAAGGCACACCACAGCGATAGTGTAAAGTTGTTGAATCAGTCATCCGTCATATCATTCAAAACATATTTTCACTAAGCAAGTGTTATTATGGTATTACAAATGGGATACAATTGGAATACGACCGTACCTACATACTATACAGCTGTATTATAAATGCATGGTGTTTTAGAATCAACATAAATACGACACAACATATTGATAAAGATATATATCTTAAACAAGTATTGTTGTATTATCACAACATGCACTTAAACAACATATATTGTTAATATTGCTTTAGTCATGGGGAAACACTTCCAAAAATCCGTAGACTACTGACATCTCAGAAATATCTTTCTTTTTTTCCTTTGATTCTTTGATCATAATTAATATTGTTTCGCCTCCCTTTCGAATTGCCTTCAATGTTTTCATCGTCGATATCATTACTTTTGCTACTTCAGTTAGCCCCTTAAATGATACTAGACTTCAGTCTTGACAAATAATTGTATGTTCTTTTGTTTTGTAATTAATCACAGCTTCATACTTTGACAACCAGTTCATGCCCAAAATGACATCATATTCAAAAATCGATAAGACTGCCAAATCTACTTCCAGCACTTTTTCATTGATTTGAATTTGCAGTTGAGCCCGCAATTGAATTGTCATTATGTGATTATTGGGTATGATTACATGTAAAATATCTTGTGTTTCATATGGTTGTCTTTGAGGGATATTCAAGATATGTATTGAAATGAAGGAATGACTTGCATCAGTATCAAATAAAACTCACAATAAGTGATCGTATGCATAAATCATACTTGTGATGATTGTCTCATCAGCCTTAGCCTCTTGGGGTCCCAGATTAAATACACGAGGTTGTATGTGTCGATCCTCATGGCCAGGCTCCACTGATGCGGATGTGGAAGCAATAGATTCACCTTCTTTCAAAGTTCCCATCTGAAACACTCGTTGAGGCTGAGCTCCTGATGCTCCCTTAAAGCCTCCTTTGCTTGCCTCCTTGGGCATTCACTTTGTCGATGCTCAGGCTGACGACAAATATAACATACACCAGTACCAAACAAATATTGGCATTTATGTACTTTCCCACATTTTTCACACTTAATAACAGAGGATTGGGTCACACTACCTAGCGTAGCTGAGGGGGAAGGTTGTGCCCATTTCTTTTTCTTTCGCGAGGACCTAGAGGACCTTCCTGAAAACTGATTACTCGATCCTTCACCTGATCGTTTCTTCATGAAATCTCTCCTGCTCCGAGTCTTCTCCATGTCCATTTTAGTTAGACGTGCTTTCGTAACAAGACTGCTATAATTTGTAAGTTCTAATTGTACGAGAAATGTACGAATATTATTTCATAAAACTTGTTGGAAGCGATGACATCGATCCTTTTTTGATGTAATTAAGGCTCCCGCATAAAAGGTTAAATTAGAAAACTCAGTTTCGTACTGCAATACAATGTGATTTCCTTGCACTATACTTAGAAATTTATCTTGCAGCAGTCCTTTTTTGAAGCTGTGACGAACCAATTAGTAAATTCATCAACAATATATTTCCAGGAAATATCAACGATTTCTTTATTGGCAAATTTTCCACTCATAATAGCGTCCCACCATCTTTTAGCTTCACCTTCAAATAACAATGTCGCTAACTCAATCTTTCGATTTTTCGAGCAATGCATCAATCGAAAAATAGTTTCAATCCTCGGAATCTAATCTTCAATTTTAATCGAGGTCAATCGTCCTCTGAAGGGGGGAGGTTTTAACTCCAGAAATTGTTGAAGATCCACGTCCACTGGCCGTTGTGGTAGCTTACCCATGGGGTCAATAAGATGTATTGTTGGAGGTGTTTCCCTGGCTAGTCGTATAGCCTCTGCCATTACTCGTGTCATGTTTGCTACTTGCAGATTCACACGCTGCTCTGTCTCACTTTCAACAGACATCGTCGACTCCTCACGAGCTCGTCGACTAGAAGACTCATGCTCATGTGGAAACATGAATTAGATTTCACGCTAAAAACATTTATGATATATTAGATATTAGTTTCCAATTTTGTACCAGTCATACAATACTATATGTGGCATTATGTTGAAAACCTGCCTCTGATACCATTTTCTGTAACGACCCTTATCCGTCATAGAGGAACATTTTATGATTGAATTTTTCTTACATATGAAAAGCCAAATAACATCTTATATCTCTATGTCACAATAGTATTGAAATAACAGTGCAGAACGAAACTCTTATTCTATAATTTATATATCATTACATGTCCACGACAAAAGTCTAAGACAGTTACATATTTACTACTAAAAATTAAAAGTTTTTTTTGGCAAGCAGACAAAGTTTAGCACTGAAACAACTCTCTCGAGTGTTGGTCATTTCAAAACTGCCTACTGATCTTTTACATCACACTCGATAGAGTTCCAACTTACTCTAATTTTCGTTTAATACCCAAAACAATTGTTATAATGGAAAAGGTTAGTCTTTAAATAAAAGATTAAGTGAGAAATTAAATTCTTTATCACGATATGTTTCTAAACATTTCAATGTGCACATGTACATATATATGAAAGTAATAAAGAAAGTTCTCATCCATTTTCATTTCTTACCATAGTGTGTATACACTTATATTGACTTGATTCTTATCATGTAATAGTTTTCATTAGCATGGTTAAGGGTTACTGCATTTTAGTCAACTTTACTCGTCGAACTTAGTGCGCACAACTCACTTAAGGCCAATAAAGCCCAACTAAGTTGACTCACATATGTCATCTAGTGCGCACAACTCGCTTAAGGTCAACTAAAGACTCAACTGGACTTATATCATTTTACATGTACTCTTAACACAGTTTCATCAATGTATTTCTTAAAACATTTCATTTAATATTTTCATATGGAGTACACTAAAAACTTATACAAGAATATGATATAAAAGTTAAATAAATTTAAAGAAAGAAATTCTCACCACAACTTTCTCCTTGTTTTTGTTATTTCTTGTATCATCACCTTGTCGATCGGGCGACACCATCCTTTTGTATAGCTGTTAGCAGGTAATAAATTTATATTTCTACATAAGAAGTAAATTCACATATAATTCAATTTAGGGATATACTCAATTTATCATGGAGTAAATCTGAAGTATCCCTCTAAAAACAGTCTTTTTATGTAAGGAACATTCTTCTAAATAGAGCTTCTATACTCAATTCAACAATAACATATGAGGCATAACAATTATATCATTAATTACGATGGATTTCAGCATGCCCAAAGCTAATTTCAGCAAAAAGCCCTATTATAACATTATATTCCAGCAATAACTCCTAACATGATTCTCACCAAGGCTTAATTAAATAAATTTTCGTATTCATTTACAAACCTTAAAATTCCCAAGTCACATCTAGATGATATGAATTCGGGCATGCTAATCTTTTTTACAATAATCTTCAAATAATATCATGCTTGTTAGTAATATTTTTGAAATCCCCAAGAATAATCAAAATCATCATGCTCTTGTAAATTTTCTACATCAATCTTGTTGAAACCACCCGTCACCACATATCTTCCCAAAACCCCGAGGTTATGGTAAGGGGGGACGGGGGTACATAAACACCAAGGACCACCCGCTGTAGGCAATGTGAGACTAATCCAACCACGGGATGACGGGGATATTCCGCCACACGGGCGGCCCACTGGGGTCAACACCCAGACCTGGAACGCGATGGGGAAGCCCAAATATGCGGTCCCACACACACCCAATCCCGCTGGACCTTAGTTCTCAACACACTCCCGCAGCAACCTGGCTCTGATACCATGTTGAAACCACCCGTCACCACATATCTTCCCAAAACCCCGAGGTTATGGTAAGGGGGGACGGGGGTACATAAACACCAAGGACCACCCGCTGCAGGCAATGTGGGACTAATCCAACCATGGGATGGCGGGAATATTCCGCCACACGGGGGGCCCACCGGGGTCAACACCCAGACCTGGAATGCGATGGGGAAGCCCAAATATGCGGTCTCACACACACTCAATCCTGCTGGACCTTAGTTCTCAACAAATCTTTCATCAAATTTAACATACATAACATTCATTTAGAGCATAAATTCAACACAACATTTATATGTTTACTTTATCTTTATATCATGAAATTAAAACCCCTATATTAAAACTTATAAACAAAATTAGATTCCAAATTAAAAGTAAATACCACAAAATTTTTTTTATGCATGCAAATAAAAATCAGTTCTTCATGCATGCATGTAAGTTAAACATCATTATATTACTACAATAATAACCCTTTGCATGCCTAAATCTCAGGTGTTTCGAAATCTCCAAACTTAGAGTCCAAATCTACAAAGGAACAAAACGAAATGAGAACAATATACTTACATTAAAAGATAGAAGAAGAGATGAAAAAACTTAGGTGTCTTTGCTCTGTTTAGGCTTTGAATCTCACAGAGAACCTGGGGAAGAGAAGGGGCTGGCTTCTCCACTAAATCTGAAGCCGAGAGGCTTCCATCCGACGTCGGAATCAGAGGAGCGGGACGGGAGAAGTGCGGCTGAAATAGACTTCCTCAAACCCTAGGCGTGAGTGCGGTGCAGGAGAAATAGCACTCGGAATTCACCTATCGGATTTTAAGTCTCCACCGCCTAAAACCTGTAAATGTATATTCAGACGAATAACGGTCTCGGGGGCTTTGCGCGAGGAAACCATAGGCATTATTCTATATATACCTAGCTAGGGGCAACAGGGAGGGTGTTTCACTTTGACACCCCTCCAGATGTTTCGAGCCAACTCTTACATTCTCGAAATCCTTTCCCTGTCGCCCCAGCCCCCCCCCCCCCCCCGACGTGAAAAGGGCTCCAGGTCGCTGAGTTAGGGTTTGTCGTTCGTGTCTTCCCCGTCGCCGTCGACGCCCGATTTTGTCTTCCCCGTCATCGTCGACACTCGATCGCATCTTCCCCGTCGTCGTTCTCCTCCCACGTCGTTGCCGCCCGATGTCTCCTTCCACCGCAGTTAGGGTTCTCGCAGAAACGAGTCCCGATCCAGGCCATTCTCCTTCGGTCTGTGTCGCCGATCGGCCTCCTGCCGCTCTCTTCTGCATTGGTGGAGCAGCAGAAATCCGCCTCCGTGTTCCGCCGCCGCCTCTTCCATCAAAGGGCCGCCTTTCTCTGCGTTTTTTTGTGACCGCTGGTGTTCAGATCGGGAAGGAAGAGCTGCAGCCTGTACAGAACCACCACTACAGATCCAGAGCCGCCACCATTACTATGAATCAGATCTTGAGTTTCTCCAGTGCAGTGGAGGTGTTGTTCTAGGAGTTTTTTTTTGTTCCAGATAAGGTTTGCAAAGCAAGTCAAGAGATGAGGAACTCCAGCTTCACCTCTCCAGTGTCCATTAATAAATTGGAGAAGTTCGCGGCTGCAGAGCTCAACGACTGGAAGTTGAACACCCAGTTCGGGATGAAGTACCTGAACGTCTTCTACACCATCAAGACTGCTCGTCCTGACGTTGCTGGGACTGAAGACGAGGCACATTGGATCGAAGACTTGGACTTCTGCAGGGATTACCTGTTGAACAGCTTCTACTCCAGCCTGGCCAAGAACTACATCAAGATGCAGTCTGGCAAGGAGATTTGAGAGACACTGGAGGAGCACTTCAAGCAGAAGGAGGACCACTCAAAGGCTCATCTGGTGGAAAAATTCCACTCATTCAGCTTCGACGAGAAGAAAGTCATTCTCCCTCAGGTATCAGAATTTGAAAATTTAGTTGACTCCTTGCATAGTGAGTCTATTAGTCTGCCTGATAGCTTTGTTGCGGGCACGATTGTGTATAAGTTGCCCTACTCGTGGTACAATTTCAAAACGGAAATGTACCACAAGAAGATACAGGTTGGTCTGAACGGCCTCAAGCGTTTCATACGCATTGAGGACGAGAACAAGACGAAGCACGCCTTGGAAGCTGATGGCAAGCAGAAGGCTGCTGCCAACATGATTTCAAGCTCTAGGCGTGCTCCTCCCCCTTACAAGATCAAAACATCTCGTAGTAGCCCCCAGGTTGCAGGACCGAGTAGACCCTCTAAGAAATTTAAGGGTAAATGTTTTAACTGCAACAAGTGGGGACATTGCGCATCTGACTACAAGTTATCGAGAAAAGAGAAAACTAGAGCACCACGAGAAGGCAACCAGGCCCATCTAGTTAGCCAAGCTGAGCCATCCGACTTTGTTGTCATGGTCGGACACGCGCAGACCAGCACAGAGTGGTACCTGGATTTTGGGGCAAGGTGCCACGTTTGCAACAATGTTAATCTTTTGACAGAGCTGAAGAATGCAAAGGAATCAGTGACTGTGAACAATGGAGGAACAACTAACGTATTGAAGTTGGGGAACACAACTCTGATGCTCTCCTCAGGTAAGTCTTTAATTTTAAAGAACGTAAAATTTATTCCTTCTTTATCTGTTAACTTAGTGTCTATAAGTTTATTGTGTGATGTTGGTATGTCAGTTAACTTCTGTAGTGGTAGAGTGACTCTATCAGTTAACTCTCACTATTTTGGATGTGCTCACGTCCAAAATATGATGTACCGTCTGAGTCTAGCAAATGAGGTAGTGCAACAAGTTCAATTGAACTTAGTTAGCCCTAGGACTCTACATGAGCGACTAGGACATATAAACTACAGGAAAATGTTCCAAGTAGCTAGAACTCACAAGATCACATTAGACACTAAGATCACTAAGAAATCTTTTGGCATGGTTACTAGGAGCACAACACCTATTGAGCTTATACATTCCGATATTTGTGACTTTAAGAGTCTTGTCACTAGAGGTGGAAGTAAGTATATGATCACGTTCATAGATGACTGCACAAAGTTTTGTCATATTTCGTTATTTAAAAATAAAGACGAAGTGTTTAAAAAGTTTTGTCTTTTCAAAACCAGGGTAGAAAACCAATTAAGCATGAAAATAAAGAGATTTATGAGTGATAAAGGAGGAGAATATATGTCCACTGAGTTCATATGCTTTCTTACTTCACAGGGCATCATAGTAGAAATCACTGCTCTTTTCTCCCCCCAATATAATGGCCCAGCTGAGCGCAAGAATGGAACGTTAACAGAGATGTTGAACTCTATGCTGCTCACTGCAGGCATGCCTTCCGCTTATTGGGGAGAAGCAGTCTTGACTGTGAATCACATTCTAAATAAAGTTCCTCATGCTAAGTTAGAGGTTACACCCTACGAGCTTTGGTTTAAGAGACTCCTGTCTTTAAATAGACTTAAGGTCTGGGGTTGTATAGCCTATGTCCGGGTTCTTAACCCTAGACGATCTAAGGTTGGACCTAAGACTAATACATGTGTCTACTTAGGTTGTGCTGAAGATAGTGCTGTAGATAGGTTGCTTGATATTTCTAATAATATCATAATAGAATCTAGGGATGCAGTGTTCTTCGAGGATAAATTCCTCAAAGATAAGAACTTAACGATCTCAGGTATGCAAGCAACTATTACCGAGGAAGATCCTGAATCAATACCAAGCATCTCATATTCTGTTCCGGTAGTTAACTCTGGCCTAGAGTCTAGGAGGACTTCAGTGAGAGAGAGAACCCCTAGAACTTTCGGTAGTGATTTTGTCACTTACCACGTTGAGGCTGATCCATCCACCTTTAAGGAAGCAATGAGATCAAGAGATTCCTTACTCTGGAAAGAAGCCATTGAGGATGAGATGAACTCTCTCCTTCAGAACGGTGCATGGACGTTAGTTGATAAGCCAAAAAGGGCTAAAACTATAGGGTGCAAGTGGGTTCTGAAAAAAAAAGCTAAATCCCGATGGTAGCGTAACTAAGTATAAAGCACGCCTGGTGGCTAAAGGTTTCACACCAGTAAGCGGAGTACATTATTTTGATGTATACTCACCCGTGTGTCACTTAGCAACCATTAGAGTTTTTCTTGCTATTTCGGCCACTGAGAACTTTATTGTACATCAAATGGATGTTAAGATTGCGTTCTTGAACGAAGATCTGACCGAAGAGATCTACATGAGTCAACCTGAAGGTTTCATTGAAGTCGGTAATGAAAATAAGATCTGTAAGCTATTAAAATCGCTATACAAATTAAAACAAGCACCAAAATTATGGCATGAGAAGTTTGACTATACTGTATAGAACATGGTATTCATGTCGGGTCTCTAGGATAAATGTCTTTACATACGTCATAAATCAGACAAATTCACCATAATATGCTTGTATGTGGATGATATGCTTGTTCTTGGATCTAATCATTCCGAAGTGGATGTCGTAAAGTCAGGTCTAATTAAAGAATTTAGCGTGACAGACCTCAGTGTAGTTGACATTATACTAGGCATGCAAGTGAGCCTTGGGAAACATGACATTTCCCTAAGTCAAAGCCACTACATCCAGTCCATGTTGGACACGTGGGGATACAATGAACGTAAAGCGGCTGAGACACCATACGACTATTCTAACCACTTAAAGCCCAATGATGGAGTTGCGGTTCGACAGTTAGATTATTCTAAACTGCTTGGTAGCCTCATGTACGCTAAGGTCTGTACGAGACCTGACATAGCCTTTCCGGTCGGTATGTTAAGTAGGTTCACTAGCAATCCTGGGCAAGACCATTGGGATGCCCTCGATAGCCTAATGAGATACTTAAAGCGCACCCGACAGTATGCTTTATGTTATAGTGGTCATCCTCCAGTTCTAGAAGGATAATCTGATGCATCATGGTGCTTAGAAGTAAATGACAGCAAGTCCACCAGTGGATTCCTCTTTACACTAGGAGCAACAGCTGTAGTCTGGAAGTCTAAGAGACAGTCGCGCATTGCACTCTCATCTATGGAATCTGAACTCTATGCTCTAGCTTCAGCTGGTGAAGAAGCAGAATGAATAAGAGTTTTGGTGATGGACATTCCACTGTCGAGGCTGAAACTGAGTTCTATTGCAGTTTACTGCGACAATCAGGCTACTAAAATGATTGTCACGAACACTTTGTACAATGACAAAAGAAGACAACTTAAGATGAAACATGCTTGTTTGACCTCTCTCACAAACCAAGGGACTATGACCCTGGTTAATGTGAGATCGAAAGATAATGTTGCATACGCCTTGACTAAATGATTAAATAGAGCTCTCACAATCAAAACATTGGGGGAAATGAGATTAAAGTTCATAGAAATATGAAACTTTCCTCCAACGTTTATGTTTTGATACGTACGAGTCTATAACTGTCAACATTCAAGTATCTAATAAGTAACAAACTGAAAACCTCAAATAATTTCTTGATGAAAACCCAATATGGTTGGATGTTGGTTATTCCACATTTGATAATCTAACGTCTTCCCATTGTAAGTTGATTCAAGAATTATTTAACTGAGAATTGAAAGTTGTTGAAAATGTTAATCTAAACATTATTGGTCACAACACATTATTCCACATTTGATAATGTTGCACGTGATGTGTGCCCACATGTGTTGGTGAGACACATAGTGATCAGTATTGAGTAAGATAACGTGACTAGTCTTAGTTAGACTGGATGAGATGCTGACAGAGTTACGTCACCGTTGTTAGAAGTGCTAAGCTCATTTAATAAGAACTAGTTTACTTTAAACATTAGTATATATGTTTATGAATTCATAGTAGTCTGACTCATGAAATTTCCTTGCAGGCTACGATGGAAGATTATGGAAGGAGAAGCAGACCTGGACATGAATGACGATGATCTACTAGATGAGTAGAATCATCAAACGTTTTAATTCATGTTTTGTTTTGTAATAATTATTCAGACTATGTCTTGAGATAGAATCTGTGTGGTGGTTTGTCGTTTAAGCAAAATCTTTTTTTATTTTATTAATTAGTATGATCTGTCCTGGATGTTCTTGCTTAGTTTGGATTATTATTTTGTCTACTCTTTAACACCCTGAAACGTTACCGTTATTTGTCACGAATATATGAGGAGATTGTAAATGTATATTCAGACGAATAACGGGCCGGAGGCTTTGCGCGAGGAAACCCTAGGCATTCTTCTATATATACCTAGCTGGGGGCAACGAGGGAGGGTGTTCCACTTTGACACCCCTCCAGGATGTTTCGAGCCAACTCTTACAAAACCATCGGTCCAATTCGCAATCTCCACGCCTAAATTTACCGCCCAAGTCTCCATCTTTTAATTAAAACTCCTATTGTAAGCTTAAACGTCATTTGGTTTGTGCAAATAATTTTAACACAAAATTACTAATGACGCACCCATTAACGCTGACATTCTTTAAAATGTTTGTATAAAATTAAAGTAGACAGTCTACATAATTATTGTAATCAAAACTTTCATATACTTCAAATATTATATACTTCAAATATTGTTGCCGAGACAGTTTAAATATTCTATTCTCTGTAAAACTTTAATTTGGATTATCATGCGACGATATTTTCGGCGTCACAATTACACCATTCCTTATATAAATTTTCGTCCTCGAAAATAACATACCTTCAAAAAGTTGGTATTAAATTTCAAAAGAGATCTTCTCGCTCCCAAAATCCAAATAGCTTCATTCTTTGGGAAAATTTTTAGGTCAGGCGAACGGACCATGCCATCATCAGGATATAAAAACTCCTTTTGCTCGTGGGGCCCACCACCTATTCGAAATTTTCCCCCAACTGAGCTCCTCCTTCCGCAGCTCGCCCCCTTCTAGAAAAATTTCTCCGCCTTCCGCTCCATCCTCTGCCGGAAACCTAGCCGTTTCTTGATGTCGGAGACGATGAGCCAGCTTCTCTGTTCAACGGCTTAGGTCTTCTTCCTCAGCATATGCAGAAGAAATGACCGAAACCTAGCTCTTGAATGCTGAAGTTTGAGGTGTTTTTTTCCTGAAGGTTAGTATCTATATCAGTAAATCACTCTCTTTAATTTTAGATCTAATTTCAAGGTTTTTTTTCATGGCCATTTTTATGATAGGTGCAAAGAAATGGCGGCTCACGGGGGAACAAGTGCCCAGGCCTCTTCCAAAAATGTTGGTGATGAAACGGTCAATGTAAGCTTGGTTTTCTTGTGGCAGTGTTGCATTTTAATTTGAAATGATTTGCTGAACATTTGCTGGACATTAGGCCGTGTTTTTTCATTTTACTTTTCAACTGCAATTTTTTTGTAAAATTCAACTGCTTGGTTTTCTTTTTGCAGTGCAGCATTCAAATTTGAAACAATTTTTCTGATTTACAACTGCATTTTTTAAGTGAAATTCAACTGTTTTGAAAATTAATTGTTGCATTATCTTTATTTGCAGCTATTTTTTTATTTAGGAGTGAACTAAACATTTATACTTTTTTCAGGTCAACAAACACCAGGTTGTTTTTCCAATTGTGCATTCAGAAGACGAGGCGTATGCTATATACTGTGAATATGCTCATATCATGGGTTTTAGTGTTCGAAAAGAACATTTGAGCTACTGGATACACACAAGGATTATAAAATGTCGAGCATATAGCTGTGCCAAAGCTGGATTGAAGAAGGTGAGACCCTCACCCAAAAAATATCGAAAATTAGAAACACGCACCGGTTGTCTCGCATGCATTTATTTTACCACTGATACAGAGGGTAGGAATTGGACAGTTACAAAGTTTGTCGAGGAACACAATCACTCGTTAGCGATAGAGAACGAACAGCATCTATTGAGATCGGCCCGCAGCATTTCAAAAATGCAGGGTAACCTTATTAAGAATCTAACGGACGCGGGAGTTAAAACAGTTCACGCGTACAAGTTTTTGTCTAATGAAGTCGGTGGGTTCGAGAATGTTGGCTTTTCAAAATCTGATGCCTACAACTCTGTGCAGCGGGAAAAGAAGACGCTAATTGAAAGCGGTGATTCACTTAGTTTGCTGAAGATTCTACATGAAAAACAGTTGGAGGACAACATGTTCTCGTATGATGTTCGTATTGATGAGCTGAATAGATTGACAAGTTTTTTCTGGATGGACGGACAAAGCAAAATCGATTATGACTGCTACGATGATGTAGTTATCTTTGACACAACATATAGATTGAACAAGTATAATTTGGCTTGTGCACCATTTATCGTCGTCAACAATCACTGGCAGAATGTATTTGTTGGTGGTGCTTTTATTTCTGAGGAGTCCATCGATTCATTTTGTTGGGTCTTCAACACATTTCTGAAATTTGTTGGTGGTAAAATACCGACAATTATATTCACGGATCAAGACCAAGCTATTGTCGTTGCTATTGAAAGAGTATTTACCGGGACCCGTCATCGTTTATATCAGTGACATATCTCCAAAAAAGCGCCTTCAAAAGTTCCATGCTTTAATAATGAGAAAAGTGTACGCGTGCTTTTTTATCAATGCATGAGTAAGTGCCACGGTGAGCTCGAGTTTGACAGATACTGGAATGAGATGATTAGCAGAGGAAACTTGCAAGAAAACCGATGGTTGGGGGATTTACATAGAGCAAGTAGGAACGGGTCTACATCCTTCAACAAGGATGTGTTAGATCTTGGTATATTGTCAACACAACGAAACGAATCTTCCAATAATTGATTGCATGGATGTTTGAAGGCAACTAGTAGTCTGGTGGAGTGTTTCATGGGGTTGGAGAAATTGGTGGGGTCTTGGTGGAGAGGAGAACGAGACGAATATTTTAGATGCAAGCAAGGGACCGTAAGCTTAAAGGTCAAAAGTTGTGTGATGCTTAAACATGCATCTAAGTTCTACACAAGCAAAATGTTTCTTAGATTTGAATAGCCTTTCATGGAGGGAGCTGCATGCATATATGTAGTGGATGAAATGAGACATGATGAAAATAATTATTTATACGTTACAAAGCTCTGTGATGGTAGTGATGACAAACGATGGTTTGTTAGCTATAATTCTAAGACCAATGAGACTACGTGTTCATGTAGAGGTTTCGAGACTAGAAGCATTCTTTGCAAGCATATTCTTAGAATATATAATTTGAAAAATTTAAGAGAAATTTCATCCATATATTTACTTAAACGATTCTGTCATAATGCTAAAAAGGGCATCTACCTACCAAATACTCCTGACATAATAGAGTGTAACTCTAGTTTGATATTTAGAAACCACCTAATGCGTTTCGCTTATGACCTTGCAAACCGAGTAGAGAACAACAAGAATGCAAAGGCACATGTTCTGGGAGGATTGCATGTTTTAGCAAAAGAAGCATATGAGATAGTTGAGACTGCTGAAATGCGCAAAAGAGATTTGAGCGATGAGAATGATAGAAACACACCATTGGTTAGAGATCCTGTAATGAAGAAATCAAAAGGAATATCGAATGCAAGATTGAAGGGGTACTGGGAGACAGGGAGTAAAAAACCAAGTAAATCTATTAATCTTTTAAAGATTGTTACAGCTTTGATTAATTATTTTGACCGACTTACTATTAAATTAATTATTTTTTTGTAGGGAAGAAAGTCACGGTTAAGAAGGAGACAATAGCCGCTGAACAAACCGTGCAAGAGATCAATTTTTTCAACCTTTCAGTAGAAAACCAAGAGGAGATAAAAATAGATGCTCCAACTGTGTTGCCTAATGAAGCTCCAAGTGATTTTAATGATGAATTTTATGTAAATTTATCTTTTGATTTTTCGGGCATTCCCGATGTCTTCAAACCATAATGTTTGTGCGACCATGAGTAAATGCGGGACAACTTGGGACAATTCCTATATCCACTAATAATTGCGATTTTCACAGATTGATTGTAATTTTCAACCATTCCCTATCAGGGAGAAAGTTTAAAGGTATTTTTTTAATGTCCAAGATCTCTCTTAGAGATAAACCATAACGTTTGTGCGACCATGAGTAAATGTTGGTGTTGGTTGTTCTTAATCAAAATTGGATCTTATTTAGCATACAAGGAGGGTATTATAATGATCTAATATGGATCATATATACCATTACCTGCATTTATCGGATTGTCAATTAACCTATACTATTATATAAAGGGTTCGTATGCAATGGATATAGATCATTATATTAAGATCAATTGCCCGTGGAATAATGGGAGTCGATCTGGGATATCATTTAAGGATAGGTACACTTTGATTGAGTATATTACGGGATCACGATTACAGTGGACGGCCCATTGGATCTAGCGCTCATAGTACCAGATGTAAGTTTAACTATGGTGCTTATAACTTAAATGATATCTTTATACATTATCCGTAGTTCAACATTATAATAATGAGGTAATATAGCCTACTGTAATCGTACTATGAGTTAAACTTACATATAAGTAGAGGATTATACTGTTGAACTATCAATTACGGTAATCAATTTTAAATAATTATAACTAATTATTTGACAAGTATATATTAATTAGTTCCTGCATTACTAATCATGGACCTCAATAGCCCTTTAGTAATACATGATCATTTTATAGTGATTATAAATTGATACTTGAATCTAATTTACGTGCACTAAGATGGTAATATATCCATTATATAAGTGGATATATAAGCACAGTTATGCGGATCAAAGTGCACATGATTATACACTATGTGATGATCACTATATCTAGCAAATTACTGATAGTTAGGTAACCTTTCACTTGACAAATATTACGGAATACCAGATAATATTTCGTATTATCTAAGAAAGTGCACTAATATCGAGCACTATTATGTTACATTACCACATATAACATTATAGTCTAATTGATAACTATCACAGTATAGCTTGATATTATATACTATGCGGATCAAAGTGCGCGGAGTATTGAGGGTACTACTAATATTCACAATAATAGTATATACCCTAGCAGACTTACCACCTCATACATAAATCTGTAGGTTGGACACTGTTAATATATGTGTTCATCCATTAGTACCATATTACTGCACAAACATAGATACGGAGGTCATACTAATAGGCGACACTATTCACAATCATAATTAACTAAGTGGGCGTATAGTCAATTATAAATTTGATTAATATGGTATTTGATAATACGATACCATTGTCAATAGTTGAGTGCCAACGGTAAATACCTCCTATAGGTATTTAATCGAGTATTAGTATGACCATAACTATACTTGACCCATATGTGATATTATACCTAACACTGTCGCATAATATAGTAACATATGGGTCCAGTGAGAACTATAGTGATTCCATATTATGTAGATTCACATACTGGTATAGACCCTATATGTATCACCAATAATATATAACATACTA
Organism: Platanthera guangdongensis; assembly: GCA_039583875.1. Classification (NCBI taxonomy): domain Eukaryota; kingdom Viridiplantae; phylum Streptophyta; class Magnoliopsida; order Asparagales; family Orchidaceae; genus Platanthera; species Platanthera guangdongensis. The sequence continues at coordinate 157,451,270 of CM077165.1, forward strand.
TACATTACCAATACGTACTTTGAATTATATATCGACCCATATGTAACTAATAGATGACCATATGTACTATATATTACCAATACGTACTATAATACGTGATACAATAAATTAGTACATATCCACAATACATAATGAGTACTAATATATGTCCTATATTATACTAATATAGTCATATTGCAATACATAACTAATTTATTGTGATACAATAAATTAGTACATATCCACAATACATAACGGTAGATATATATACATAACACTGTCGCATAATATATTAAGTTAATCCTGCATCTGAAGGATCTATCCGTTTGGGAGGACTTTTTTCAGTCAAGCGGTCACGACCGCATGAACTTGGACGTAATTAAGGTGCGGTTCATGCGGTCGTGACCTTGACCGTAAAATAAGTCCTCCAAACGAAGCCCTAGTCTAGCAATCCTCTCTGAAATACTCTTGAAAAGGTTTTAAAAATTTCTGCCACAATTTCGGCGCGAAACTGCGGCATGTCGTCTTGCCATTTCTTGTGTTCTGCCCATGATACGGTTGTTGTGGATGAAATCACTTCCATGAACTTCAGAACAAATACTCTGCAGTCCCAACTATTGCCCTGTTTAGGCAAGCCGACCACATCCTCTACTGGCCAATTAACGAAGCCTTCTGGAAATGCCGCTGAAACATCATCTTGAAGCGCCTTCAGCTGTTGTACATGTGACAATGTAAATGTAATTGAATTGAATGATTAACATTAAACAACAATATAATATTGAGTGATGTTCTTTATACATACGTTAGCACGTATGTCGGCCCGATGAAGGCTGCTTGGGAGCGAATCAAAATATTCTCAACGCTGCTCTTTTACCCAGCAAACCAATAAGACCCAATGACTAGTGAGGTGGCAAGACATGATAATTATTTCTGAGGAATTAACAGCCTCTTCCGTAATATGACTGATAAGAGTGGTGTAATTCATAACGTTACTTCTTTTATAATACTACACATTACACAATGCATATTAGACAATAGTATTATAATTTAAATGATAGAGCATGATGCAATTACTTAATTTACTTATTTTGATGAAAAAAGTATCATACCTCGTGATTTGGGGACACATAAAGATAACTTCTAATTTTTTGTGGAGTCCTTTTCCTTTTCGCACAAATTACCACAAAATATGCATTTAGATGATTGTCCATGACCCAGCCTTGGCCAATGAGATCATCTACATCACCTCTTGACATGGATATGTTCCCACTTTCAAAAATTAACATACTCCTAAATTTTTTTTTTGAAATTAATAGCTTTCATTACAACCAAGTAGTTTTAAAGGACAAACAAATGTACCTGTCAACAAATTTGCACATGACAAAATCAACACTTTCCCTAGCTCTTTTTGTTAGAAGCAATCTCCCGGGATACTTAACATCTGTCTCATGAATGGTAGGTGCCCGTTTACATATGACCTTCATCACCTTTCTTGGGCTAACTGTAATTACCTCCGGAGAAGACATTTGTGTTTTAGGAACAATGGTATACTCAAGTGTGGAAGTGGGTTGTGACAGCTGTGTGGTCGGAACCGATGAAGAACTTGGTTTAAATTCACTTTGTAAGGTCCTAAACCATGACTCACAAAAATTCTTTAATCCTGCAACCTCTTCTTTGATGTATGCCTTGAGTCGGTCTTCTAAACCTCTCCAACCCTCGTTAGTTTGAACATGCTCAACCTTTTCTTCACTCCTCGCTCTCTTCATCTCCGACCTAATCATTCTCGTCAAAAATTTCTCTTTACTTCTCTTACTTCTGTTCTCATCTATCTTATTCTTATAACCTAATTTCTCGCCAACAAAATCTATGGTCGCAAACTTTACCTTTTTTGTTTCTCTTTCCTTGGTGGAGGTGTTTCAAAATCTGAGTCATCATCATCTTCACCCAGTAGGACCTTCTCCTCATCAAGCACATTCTGAAACTCCCTAATGACCTACAAATAACAGTAAAATGCAATGATGATGATAAGTAGAAGATTATTTGATAAATAAATTTATGTTTTTTATAACGTACATAATTCTTCATGAACAAGTTCTCTTATACTTTCATGCAAAACTTGACACTGTACTTAAGGGTAGGAGACCAGCGACAAACTCTAGGGCGTGCTAGGTCGACCAACGGAGGTTGGAGCTTGGTGTGTTCGTACATCTACACCTTCAAATATTAAAAGTTAGAGCAAAAAAAAATAAACATAATACAAAAAAACATTGCTAGGTTGACCAACACATACCAATAATACGGTAGCGCATCCCTCTAAGAAACCAATATTGCTACCAGCATTTCGAATAGCACTTACACGGCTTAAATGATCGAACTGTAGGTGAAGAAACTCATGGATGGCTAGATGCCAGTTATATTTCAGGAACTCGGGGAGACATGTGATCTTGGTAACACAGGAAGGAACCTTCAAACTATTCAACAGAAAGAAGAACATAGCTAATAAATAATTAATCAACATACTTAATCTTATACCCTCATCATGGTGAGACCCCTCCTCATCAGCAGCTCTATGAATCTCTTCAGTTAACCTATTGTGGGTCATGTCCACAACGGGTGATCTTGAAAACTTATAGCAAAGACCCGCATTTGAGAGACCCAATATAAGAGCCACCTCGTTGACGGTCATTTTGACAAGATATTTCCCAAGCTGGAAGGCTTGCTTATCCTTGTTGTATAACCTCAGCAGAACATACAACATTGGTATGTTTTGTGGAATAATTGACATTCGGAACAGAGGAAGGAGACGAGCATCCCTAAGGGCTTCTATAGATTCTTCCGACAATCTATTTAAGAGGGGTGTGACATTCACTGTGAAGGTATTTGGCGCACATCTGCAACTTAGGTATTTGCTCACGAGCATGCTGGAACTGAAAAATCAGAAAGACTCAATAAATACAACTGCAACTAAGAATACAAAGTTCGACTGCAAAACATTGAACGAAAATACAACTCCAACTATGGGTTAAAAAAGCGACTGCAACACATTGAACGAAAATACAACTGCAACTACGGGTTAAAAAAGTGACTGCAAAGCATTGAACGGAAATACAACTGCAACTACGGGTAAAAAAAGCGATTGCAAAGCGTTGAACAAAAATACAACTGTAAGTACAGGTTAAAAAAACAACTGCAAACAAACATCAAAATTATATAATACTCTAACTACGAGTACAAAAAAAGAGTGAGAACATTGAAAGAACATGCAACTACAACTACACATCACATTGTTGATCGGCATGCTGGAACTGATAACATAGAAAGAAAAACAACTGCAACCACAACTCCACAATGCGACTGCAAAAATTCAGAGTAGACGGAGGAAATAATACCTTCTCCTCAGAGTAAGTGGATGATGACAAAAGTTATAATTTCAGCCGGAGATTTTCGTCGGAGATGATTCCACAACAGGAAATGCCGACATTTGAAGGCACCAACTGAGATGATTCCACAGCAGGAAATGACGATATTTTCGTCGGAGGAAGGATCGAAATGGGGAGAAGAAACGTTGAAAATGTCCGGAAAATTTTTGGGTCTAGGTTTCCGCCTATTCTTCCGCCGAGAAATGAGGAAGGAGAAGCTAGGTTTCCGCCTATTCTTACGCCGAGAAATGAAAAAGGCGGAGCTCGGTTGGGGGAAAATTTCGAATAGGTGGTGGGTCCCACAAGCAAAAGAAGTTTTTATATCCTGATAATGACATGATCCGTTCGCCTGAGCTAAAAATTTTCCCATTCTTTAGGTGTCCTTTCCATCATATTTTCACAAAATTTACGTCTTTAATCTTTATTCTGCAATTGTTTGGTCCGCCTATCAAAAATTTAGTAAGATTCCGTTGGACTGGATAAATCTGGTTCAATGTGCACATCTATAGTAACCAGCATAGTACCAATAGCCCCTCTCTCCTTTCTCTGATTTCAGGCATCCTCTCCCCCCTCTCTCTCTCTAGGGTTTGCCAATGGGTGACCGCTGCTGCTCCTCTACTAGTTAAATGCTCACTACTTCCGCAGCTCCTCCAATATATAGAACCCCAGTTGCTTCTATTGGCTTGCTGTTCGGTATCTCTTGAGCCCATCCCGGCATCTTAATTTTCTACGGTAATTTTGTGCTTCCATTTAGTTATTGTTCTTCTAATGGGGGTAATCTGTCTCCGGAAGAGGAGATTCTTCTCGCGGATTAGCTCTTTGATCGTTGAATAGATTGCTTTTGAATGTTAACATGAAGGATTTTAACTAGTTACGAGCTAATAACACAGGCCTTTCAGATTTGAGGCTAGTGAGGGAACCCCCAGAGTTCACTCTTAGTTTTACTTTTGGTTATTGAAGATCTTTCTTGTTGTTTGCTGGGGGCAGAAATTATTAATTTTTACTGCATGCTTCTTTTCTGTGTGTTTATCTGATGATGAAGGTGAAGTGGAGAACGAGCTATGCATGCTTCTTTTTTGTGTGTATTATTCTTTTGGTGACCAGCATGTTTGTTTAGGGAATGTTAAAACTATTTCATGGAGTTGGAATCCATTACTTAGTATGCAGGACTACGGCTCCACAGTGGTTATGAACTGTCCTTCGTGAATGCCGGAACTCACCTAAGGAACTTCATCCACTTTTATGTTTAAAACTATTTTTTTTTCTTGGTGGTGGTCATAAAGCTTTGTCATACAAACATACATTCAATGATGGTGGCGATTTTGTTGCCCAAACTCACCGGAGCAAAAACACCGCGCCAAACAGAGCCTATATGTTGTGGAATGGGGATTTGAGATTTATATTTTGTTGTGTTAATTAGATGGAACTGCATGCATGAGTTGGACTTGGTTTTTTTTTAACTTAAGCCACTATGGAGTTATCTTTGGCTCATTTAGCATTTTATGTTTTTGACCGTTTTATGTAAACATCATACTAACTGTTTTGTTCTTAGAATAGTGAGTTTACATCTGCTTGATTATTAAGGTTCATGGCCGTATAATGATTGCACATTTTAGTTCCCTGCTTAATGAAAAAAATGATTTTGCAAACTGATGAACTTCATTTTCCCTCATTTTACTTTGCGAAAGGTAAATCACATTTGAAGAGTTTTTGAAGTGGTTGTCGAGTTTAAAATTAATGTTATTTTCTAGCATACTGAAAAATATATTATTCTTTTTAAGAAAAGTAACTTAAAATGAACCTCTAATTCAATTTTGGTTTATGTTTTTGTTTTGGTTTGAGTTAATAGATGTACATGTCTAAAATGTTTGCCATGTAAATTTTGTATAATACTTGAATTTGTCCGTTTAGATGCCTACGGCATCCTTATTCTTGATTATTTTCTAGGATGCTTGAATTCCTCTATTCAGGCGTTTTCTCTATCTCCTCTACTCATTGGCTTCTACGACCTTATCTTACTCGTTGCGTCGAGGACACGCATTTCACATTTTTTGGGTGAATGGATTTGCCATCCATTTATCACTTTGATTCTTTGAACATTATTCTCAAATAATTTTGGCAACCTCTCTAACTGCCTCTGAACAAATTTTTGTTATCTCTATAGTGGCTTATGGACAACCTAATTCCTTGAACATGTAAGCTAGCCTACTTGATTATTGAACTTTGGCAATTTTCCCTCCTTCACTATTGTCCATTGATTTTACTGCTTGTTGTTTTTATTGACCCTTCATTACATATACCAGGGAATATACACTTATAAATAGAGGTCTTAAACACATTCAAATGACATCAACTTGTTTTCTGTTAGAAACCCAAACCGGTGGGGCTGGGCGCCACGTGGCGTAATCTGAAAATCCAAGACCGGGGGCCGACTGCAGTCGAACGACACACTTGGGTTTCAGGACTCTGCTTAGGAGCCTGATAAAGGAGGTCCCGAGATCGAGTCCCGATCTCAACAACCTACCCGGGATTCCCCCCAATTGTGGGCCCCAGGAGATTTAGTTGGAGATGTTTTCGCCGTTCGACTGCAGTCGGCCCCCCGGTCTTGGATTTCTGGATTACGCCACGTGGCGCCCGACCCCACCGGTTTGGGTTTTTAACAAAAGATGACCATCTTTTGTTAGAAACCCAAACCGGTGGGGCCGGGCGCCACGTGGCGTAATCCAGAAATCCAAGACCGGGGGGCCGACTGCAGTCGAACGGCGAAAACATCTCTAACCAAATCTTCCCGGGCCCACAATTGGGGGGAATCCCGGGTAGGTTTTTGAGGCCCGGGGCTTGATCCCGGGACCTCCTTTATAAGAGGGGACTAACACCACCTCTCATTCCCAAGTGTGCTGCAGCATACTTGGGTATCCAGTTTTCTCCCTCTTGTCTTGGTTTTTCGGATTACGCCACGTGGAGCCCGGCCCCACCAGTTCGGGTTTCCAACAAAAATGACCATCTTTTGTTAGAAACCCAAACCGCGGGGACGGGCACACACGTGGCAAAGTCGGATTACCCAAGACCGGGGGGCCGAGTGCAGTCCCGGACTTCAACAACCTAGGAGATTTGGTTGGGGATGTTTTCTATTCGACTGCAGTCGGCCCCCCGGTCTTGGCTAATCCAGCTTCACCACGTGTGCGCCCGGCCCCATCGGTTTGGGTTTTTAACATTTTCCTAAAAATATTCAAGTGGGAGCTATTACTTCTAGTATTCAATTCCTTGATTAAATCAAAACTAAAAAAATTCAAAAAAGATTTTCTTCTAGTACAATCAAGAGGCTTTCTTCTATTTCGTGGATTTTTCTCTTCCTTTTAATATTTTTTATTTAGTTTAAGAATCCAATTGCATCAAGTTTGTGAAATTCAAAGAGTTAGCATTGATTTCTTAATCATGAATTATAAGAACTATTCACAGTAGAAGACAGTTGATTTTTTAACAACTCATTTACATTAGTTAATTATTTTTAATCGTAGGTAGCAAATAGTAGTATGTGATATGTGAATTTGCATGATTGTTGCTTATTTTCTACACCTTGTTTTATAATTGCATTGGGAATCCTAAATCTTAAGACATTGGGTCGGTTGAAGGTGACTGGAGGCACATAGAGGGGAAAAATTGCTATTAATATTACACGACGAGTAGTACTCAACATCAATGCATGGAAAAAAGATGATTTAATTAATCTAATGTCAAATAGGTGGGTTAAGATTAATTATGATGATGATGCAATGCAAGTTTATGCGAAGGGTCGCGTCACTGGCCGAGAGCGGGTCGGATTGATGTCTAAGTTGGAGAATTTCTTGCTCTGATTGCCTCGATGGCCGCTAATGAGGAAGAAGAAGAGTCGTGTTGCGGGATTAAAGGAGGAAGCAGGACAAGATGGGAGCTCCACTCGCAAGTGGGGTCTCGACCCAACAACTTTTCAATCCGCCGGCTGCCCCAAACAGAGCCTATGTCAGTCGTGCGTGAAAATTCGGGGCGCCTGTTATGAGGATTTGGCAGAGGAGGGTTAGGAGGAAAATAAATATTAGGCCAAAGGCTTGACTTCTTATTTCTCTTCACTTCTTATAGTGGAGGCCAAGATTACAATTGAATTCAAATAAAAATTGTTAATACAAACGCCAAAAAATAAAGGATAGTTTGAAACTGAAAATCTGTGGAAGAGAAGATCCGTGACAACTTGCGGTTGACGTCTTATCAATCCGTCCCAACCTTGAGCTGTTGGGTATATGTGCGGCCTTATAATAAATCTGCATTACCATGACACTAAATAATAATTAAAATTACTAAAAGTGGTTCAAGTCCAATTAACTATGTATGATAAAACCAGGACAAAATGACCGTGTTCCTTGTTCCAAAGAAGGTTCCAACATATGATAGAAGCTCCATTAAAGAACACTGTTTTATCTTTATCTTCAACCGCTGCTGCCCACCTAAAGAAGCCCAAAGTCACTAATATAAAACCAATATCACAATTTTTGTGTGTGGATATATTACTTATAATCATTCCTTGTGCAGTCCATTTTCTTGTAGTTAAATTTTTAATGGTTTCTATAAGAAATATTTATCTCTTGTGACTATGAATTTATAGCGACAAAATCAAGAATCCACATCAGATGTTAACATCGGCAATAGACTTAAAATTTGTCATGGTTAATAGCAAAGTTGGTGTGAATGCAATCATACAAATAATGCATATATCTATCAAAATAATGCAATAATATATGACACTTGATTACATATATGCTTTCTAATGGATGCTCCATCATATTCTCTTAAATAAATATAATAAGAATTTTAACATCTAAATCTGCAAATACAGTCATATTTGATTAAAATAAGATATTTGCATTATGCGGACAAGCATATTTTTGAAGAAAAATGGTCCAAATGTTTGAAAAATTAGAGGCGGTGAATTGCTATTTTCAGATTCAAATACATTGAAGTGGTTTTAAATTTTAAATGATCATATATAATCAATGGTTTTGCTGATGTTGTCCGATTTATTTGAATAAGTTTGTTTATGAATACCTTAAACAGAATTGATTCTAGTCATCTAATTATTCTTCAGCGCGATAATATCAACCTACCTCTAATTTTATCTATTTCACTTCTTAATTTACCCATATTCGCATGTTCTTCAATCAGATGAATTCTTTATTGAACCCTGCCTTATTCCTTGTTACATATTGTAGAAGAACACTTAAGCGGAAAAATGAAACCTTATATATTCTTCTTGTGTATGTAAATACAAGTATGAGTATAAATATATAGGGAGAGAAGAGAGAGAAGAATCCCAAATCCAAGATGCGACACTAAAAACAAATAAGAAGAAAATACAAAAATGGGCCAAAACATGAGCTTTTACATTGTCTTTTCTAACACTCCCCTGCAAGCTGGAGCGTACAAGTCGTAGGAACCCGGCTTGGACAAGAACTGATAAAATAGAGCACTTGATAGAGCCTTATTGAGAATGTCAGACACTTGGTCCGTAGCCGGAACATGTCTCAATTCCAGCTTCTTCATTTGAACTTTTTCTCGAATAAAATGACAGTCGACTTCAATGTGTTTCATTTTTTCATGAAAGACCAGGTTCTTGGCTATGTGTATAGCAGCTTGACTATCACAGAGTAAGGTAGCTGGTGAGGAAAGTTTTACTCCCATATCACTTAAGAGACTTTCAAGCCATGTAAGCTCGAATACAACAGATGTCATTGACCGGTATTCAGCTTCAGTCAAAAATCGAGCAACCACATCTTGTTCCTTACTGCGCCAGGTAACAAGGTGACCTCCAAAGTAGGTACAAAATCCGCTGGTAGAACACTGATCATCCAGGGAACTAGCATTATCTGCATCTGAGTACGCAACCAATGTTGGAGTAGAAGAAGAGTATTTGTATGTCAGCCCTTGACCAGGTGCAGTTTTTAGATATCTCAGGATGCGTTTGACGGCCTGAAGATGAGACATCCGAGGAGAATGCATGAACTGGCTGATAATCCCAACAACAAAGGATATGTCTGGTCTCGTGACCGTTAGGTAAATCAATTTTCCAATGAGTTGTCGATAGTATTCTAGATTTGGAAGAAGATCTGCATCAGAAGCATGTCCACACAGCTTGTGATTGATATCCATAAGAGTGTTAAGTGTTAACTGGCTTGCATCCAGAATAGCCAGCATCCTGAAGGAGATTGAGACGGTACTTCCGTTGAGATAGATCGAGGTCATCAGGACGTCTTGCGATCTCAAGGCCAAAGAAGTATCGAAGGTTCCCAAGATATTTTGTTTGAAACACGGAACTAAGACGTTGTTTGACCATTTGTATTCCCTTTGAATCATCTCCGGTGATTAAAATATCATCAACATACACCAAAAGAAGAATCGTTCCTGTTGTTTGATGTCGAGTGAACAAGAGAGAAGTCTGTCGAGCTCCGAGTAAAGCCAACCTCCCGAACAGACTTACTGAACTTATCAAACCATGCCCGAGGGGATTGTTTGAGACCATAAATTGACTTCTTAAGATGACAAACTTGGGACCCCCCGTGGTCTCAAACCGGGGAGGTTGCTGCATGTAGACCGTCTCTTGAAGATCGCCATTTAAAAATGCATTTTTGATATCCAGTTGATGTAATGACCACTGGCGATGCACAACAACGGAGAGGAGGACACGAACCGTGTTGAGTTTCGCCACCGGAGAGAAGATTTTTTCATAGTCACGATCCTGTTGTTGAGTGAAGCCGCGAGCCACTAGTCGGGCTTTAAGACGATCAACTGTCCATCAGGAGCATGTTTGATGACAAAGACCCATTTACAGCCAACAATGGTCTGTCCTGAAGGAAGAGGGACCAGATCCCACGTGTGATTTGCCCAGAGAACAGTCATTTCTTTGTCCATGGCCGTCCACCAGCTCGAATGTTGGAGAGCCTCCTGCACAGAATTAGGGACAAAAATAGAGGATAATGTAGTGGTAAAGTCCCAAAGTGCCGGGGACAGACGATGTAAGGATACGTAATTCGCCATGGGATGAGCGGTGGAGGCCGGCGTCGGATCAACAGGTCGCAGAGTGTCAGAGGTTGAAGTCGACTGCATTGGGGCGGCAGAACGAGGAGGTCAACGAGTGTAGACACGAAGAAGAGGAGGTTTGTGATGAACATGAACTTCGGTAGGAGGTGGTGGTGGTGGTGGAGGAGACGTAACTGGAATGACCGGTCGAGGTAAGGATGACGATGGAGGAGGTGGTGATGAAGTAGAGAAAAACGATTGATCTTCTAGAAAGATAACATCTGCCGACACAGTCACCTTGCGGGTAGTGGGAGAGTAGCAAACATACCCTTTTTATGTACGAGGGTCACCAACGAACATATATTTGTCCGCCCAAGGATTGAACTTGTCAGTGGAGGGCCCGAGATGATGAACATAGCAAGAACAACCAAATGTGTGAGGGGTGAGAGGGAATGGTGGTGTAGATGGAAAGAGGAGACTAAACGAGGTGATGTTGTTGAGGACGGATGAAGAGAGACGGTTGATGAGATAACATTCCATGGAAACTGCAAAATGTCAATACGCCTTGGGAACATGCATTTGGATCATGAGAAAACGAGCAACATCAAGAAGATGCTTATTTTTGCGTTCAGCCACACCGTTTTGGTGAGGAGTATAGACACACGAAGTCTGATGAATAATCTCAAATTCAGAGCAGAGAGTATCGAATTCATGACTAGTGTATTCGCGAGAGTTATCCGTCTGGAGCGTTTTGAGTTTATCGGCAAACTGCGTACGAGTCTCAAGAATGAAAGCTCGGAACACATGAGGAAGTTTGGAGCGGTCACAAAGTAAGTACAACCAGGTCATTCAAGAATAATCATCAATGAAAGTAATGAAATAACGATAACCAGGTACACTTGATATTTTATAGGGGCCCAAAACATCAGAATGAACTAACATAAAGGAGCAGGGCTCCAAGTACAATGAGGGGGAAACGAGGAACGATGTTGTTTACCCAAAATACATGAATCACAGGAAAAAGCTTTAAGCGGAACATCAGGAAGATCCCTCTAAAGAACAGGAAGCGGAGCATGTCCAAGACGTCGGTGTCAGTCAACTGAGGAGACGAAGGAGAGAATGATAGGAGAGACATCAAGAAGGTAGATCACGTTTTGCAATCATCCTTTACCAATGATACTCTGCGTCCTGCGATCCTGCATCAGAAAAGAAGGGATGAACGTTATAGAACAATACAAATTTGCAGTGAGGCGACTAACAGACAGTAAATTAAAAGAAGAGCCCGAGACATGGAGAGCCGATGAGGAGAAATAAAAGGAATTGAGGGGTATGTCGGCAGAGCCGGAGACAGGAACAGTGTTGTTATTGGCGACGGTGATAAACTTTGGATGTAGAGAATCCAAGTATCAGGGTGGCTTCAGGGATGTGATATGGCGAGTTGCACCCAAATCCATTATCTAGTTCGGTCTAATGGAGAGACAAGCGATACCTTCGTTGGAGACAGAGGCAACAGAGGCAGGCGAGTTGTGGGGCAACCAATGAAGTTGTTTGAGTTGAAGTTGGACTTCATCAAGATCAGCACGAGTGGCCGACGGGCTGAGGGAAGCAACAAAAGCATTTGGACGAGGCGGGAGACCATGTTTGCGGTAGCAGGTGGCCTCAAGATGTCCGTCCTTACCACAGAAAGAACACTTAGGCCGCGACCGACCTCCGCGACCCCTCCCCCAAGGGCACTTACGTCCCCCACAAGTCGGCGAAGGGAGAGAGAGTAATGACGCAGGGAATGCTGAAGAAGGGTCAATGAAGGAGGTCTGATAGCATCAGGAGGCAGTGAAACCTTTAACAACATGTAGCATATATCAGAGAAGGAGGGAGTAGTAGCAGACGAGAGGACCTGAGCCCGAACACTATGAAGATGAGGTGGAACATGAGCCATCATTATAGCAATACCAACAACTTCCTTTTGAGCGCGCTGGCAGCGAGATCCGTAGTCGGAGGCTGATGCTGAATCCAGACTTCAACAAACGTCTTAAACTGAGCAACGAAGGAGGTTAAGTCAACAACAGTGCCAAAGTCCAGGCTCTGGAGACCGGTGATGATGTCATAGAGGTGTTGGAGACTATCCTTGCCGGAGTAAATGGAATGAAGCTCATCCCACATTGTCTTGGCCGTCTCGTGATACATGGCCATACGGTAAGGTTCGCCATCAAGGAAGTTGAGAAGTCAGGTCTGAACACGACTGTCGTTACACAACCAGTTGTTAGTTGGTGCTGAAGGAGGATCCCGAGAAAGATGATGCAGAAGTCTCTTGAACTGAAGTACCCGACGAACAGAGTGCACATATTCAACAAAATTCTTCTTCCCAGTAAGGGAGGTTGCAGTGATCTTCAACTCATCACGCAGTTCAAGAGCAGGAACCAGGTGTGCTGCATGAGAGGAAGTCGGCCGCTCGGTAGAATCAATCGAGGAACCCTTGGAGAGGCGGTCTGGCGGCTAGAGAAATCGGTTAGACCAGATACAGCGGATAGCGGCTAGGCGGCTAGAGGCAAGAGGCAACTTGACAGTGGCTAGAGGCAAGAGGCAACTTGACAGTGGCTAGTGGCAACTTGACAACGAACATCAGCTAGAGGCAATGCACAGTCGTCAACGAGCAATGGTCAAGAAGCAACGAGCACGACTGAGGAGACCGCGACAAGAAGGGAAGCCACAGTAAAGCCGGTAAGAGGAGCAAAACGCGAATGAGGGAAACCAGACGAACACAAACAAACTGGACCGCGCGGCTACAGAAGAAGACCACGTGGTAAAAGAGTAGATCGCGGCGGCTAAAGAAGTCAGCAGTGGGTGCAACAGACCGGTACACACTGAAGGAGGCCGTCAAGACCGCGCGACAAGAGAAGTCGGCAAGAGCACCGGAGTCTGCAACGAACACTAGGAGATCGCGCGATAAGAAAAAACCACGCGAACACGAAGAGAGGAAGCAAACATGCGGCAGTGTGCGACAAGATTAAGTCGGCACGAGTAGACCGCGCGACAAGCAACCCGTACGTAAGAAAGAGGCCGGAGCGGCTTAAATTCGCACTAGAGGCAGGTCGCGGGGATACCGGAGGATGTAGAAGAGGAGAGAACCGCAATAACTAGAGGAAAAGGCCGCGCGGTAATAGAGGAGGTGGGAATCACGGAGCAAACCTTAGAGAGTTATAAAAGGAGAAGAGGAGAAAGAGGGGGAGGGTGGTTCCACGAGAAGAAGTAGCAGAGAAACTGGCGGTTAGAAGAAGAAAACCGCACGAGAAGAAGCAACAGAGAAACTGGCGGTTAGAAGAAGTAAACCGCGAGAGGTGCAGACACTAAACCGCATGGAGGATTGCGGTTAGAAGCTCAGAGACTGCCCTGGATCGCCTCGCTCTGATACCATGTAAAAGGACACTCAGGCGAAAAAATGAAACCTTGTATATCCTTCTTGTGTATGTAAATACAAGTATGAGTACAAATATATAAGGAGAGAAGAGAGAGAAGAATCCCAAATCCTAGATGTGTGACTAAAAACAAATAAGAAGAAAATACAAACATGGGCCAAAACATGGACCTTTACATTGTCTTTTCTAACACATATTTTGTATGATCCCAACTTTAATTCTTACCCTTTTTTGCATAAAGTTATTATTTTTATACGATACTCAATGCAGCACATTATAGAAACTCTTTTGATCCTTGAGAACTTTATGATAGTGTCAAGTAGGATATCTAATTTGATGAGTATTAGTTGATCAAGGTTACTGATAAAATTTCTATCATGCTTATTTCAGTTTAAATCCTTTCTATCTTTCCATATTAATTCAGTATTATGGATTAGTGGAATTTTTGGGTCCGGAGCCCATTTCCAAATTTTCTGTCCGGGAGCAATGAAAAGAGGATGCTTGTCATACACTTTTTGATCTCTGGAGATCATATTAGGAGAAAGCAATTTTAGGAGATCATATTTGAACTGAGGAGATCATATTTGAACTGAAGAGATCATATTTTGAACTCAGAAGATCATGTTTTGATCTTAGGAATATTTGATCAAAAATATGATCTCTGGGAGATCAAATATGATCTCTGGGAGATCAAATATGATCTCTGGGAGATCAAATATGATCTCTGGGAGATCAAATATGATCTCCCAGAGAACACCCGGAGTCCGGGCTCCGGACGGAAAAATTCCGCCATGGATTAAGACTTGAGATTTTTGGTAAATAGACAAGGGTGAAGTACATTTTCTATCATGTTTATAAGGGAATAAATCCATTATGCTTTTTCTTGTATTGCAGTATCTCAGTTTGAGGCTTGAGATTTTGTAGGCAAGCCAAATGTGCGAAAATGATGTTGTTTTTCGAAATTATTATTATTATTAAATGAGTTTTATTAATGAGGATTGTTTTTTTTAGAAGAGCATCATGGGTAAATAAAGATTATAGTATCAAGGAGCATTAGAAGTATTTATGGAGATGATTATCAAGGAGATTCAACTCGAGGCCTTGAAATAAAAACATAATGAGAGAAGTAGCGAAAAAACTGAGCCTGTAATATGCTATTTAAGACTCCGTTTGGTGCGGCGGTGGCGGTTGTGAACCATCGTTCGTGATCGCCCGACCTCACCTAACGCACTTCTTCCACTTTTATGTTAACTAGTTTTCTTTTCTTGGTGGCGGTCATAGCCACTGTCATGCCAAACATACATTGATGGTGGCGTTTTTGGCCAAACACAGGAGGAAAAAAAAACGCCAAACGGAGCCCAAGTCGGAACAAAACTAATAATGTTCTGGCAATATCTTTGGAGGAGCATGTGATCCCTAAAACTTCAAAACTTATATAGATTTGGCTGAGCGGCAAAAATAGAGAAGTGCCATAGAAACACTATTCTATAAAAGAATATAATGGAGACATCACAAGTTTTTAAAGCTACCATCACTTTTCCTAATATATTTTTGAGCCTTGGTCGTTGGGCATTTAAAGAATCATAATAACTAAGGCCCCATTTGGGACTGCGAAGCTCTTGCAGAGCAATCCCCGGACCCCAGATAATAGCCGCAGTCCTGCTGCCAGGGTTGAAATCCGCGTGATTTCCTCAGATTTCGTGCACGTGATGACCCCTATATAATACTCGTCATGAAATAGCGGGAAATGAGGATTCATTAAGCCAACCTGTATCTTGGGGTCAGATTAATGATGATAATATCATCATGTTTATTAAAGGACTAAATCATGTAGGGTGAAGTATTAATCTCAAATGAATAAGCTAAACAATTTCATGGGGATTTTTTGTAATTGTTTGTAGTTTTTTTGGTTATTTTCTTAAGAATTTTAAACTCCTCCCTTTCACATATTCAGGTAGTTACTGTTTTGGTTTTTTAATGTCTCATATTTTACCATGAATTCTCTTTTTTTATGCTCTCCATTGTTAATACATTGAGCACCCAAAGTATGACAACAATATCTTCCTTTGTGCAGTTATGTTTATTACCACTTCTTTATAGCAATTAGATCCCGAAGTGGCCTTCTGGGACGGCATGGACCAGTCCTCTCATCCATCTCAGCCTCCAATGGGAATTTCTCCTGGTGCAACTCGATTATCCTATCCCGCTCCCCCATATGCGCAGCCCATTGTCGCCGGCGCTCCTCCCGTCTTCACAGCCATGCCTTCTTCCACCCACCCTCTCTCCGACCCCTTCTCGCACCAGCTCTCATATCAGCAGGTCCATCACCAGCAACAACAACAGCTTCATGCCTTCTGGTCCAATCAAATTCACGAAATCGAGCAAGCATCCGACTTTAAGAACTACAGCCTCCCGCTTGCCCGGATCAAGAAGATCATGAAAGCGGACGAGGAAGTGCGGATGATCTCGGCAGAGGTTCCCGTTTTATTCTCGAAAGCCTCCGAGCTGTTCATCATGGAGCTCACCCTGAGATCCTGGATGCACGCGGAGGAGAACAAGAGGAAGACGCTCCAGAAGAACGATATTCTCGCGGCCATCACCCGCACCGACATATTCGATTTTCTCGTGGATATCGTGCCGAGAGATGAGTTGAAGGAGGAGGCCGGCGATCTCGGGATTTCGAGGGGGCCAATCCCGGGGATGGCCCCCCCGGTGGATTCGCTCCAGTGCTATTATGTGCCAGCTCAGCCTCAGTTGGGGGTCGCCGGGATGATCATGGGGAAGCCTGTGGATCAGGCGACGGCGTTTGGTGTGGTGCCGCAGGCTCAGGCGATGGGCTATGCTTGGCCGCAACATGGAGTGCAGTCTGAGCAGCAGCAACAGCAGCAGATGCCTGATGGTGTCTGAGATGAAGCTGGGAGCTACAGAAGGAGGAATTTTGAAATTTGTGTTGACCGTTAGATAGGTTTTGTCATGTGTTGGATTTTTTTTCTTGATTGCGTAGGAATTTGGCTTTTTATGTCGTATTGGTTTTGTATTTTGATGTAATTTGAATACTGGTGAGGAGAATTGTTGCAATTCTTGTAGTTCTATAATTGGTGGTTCTGGGCAGATCAATCCGGCCCCGACCAATTGGCAGAGCGTGTTTGGTTGGGCGCATTTGTAACGAGCGCACCCTAAGGAAAAACACGGAAATTAAAGCAAGGTAGAAGCACTTCTTTCAGTTTTAGTTCATTTGGTTAGTTTCAAATTTTAAGTTATTCTTATTGTTGACATTTTAGTGGTTTTTTTACTCACGTGTAAAGTTAGCTTTTGAGCTTGAGTGTTGTTGTTGTATCTTTCTAGGGTTATTGAAACCATAGGGTTCCGTTCTAATACAGTGAATTGTCATGCAATGTAATTAGAATTGATCAATAACGTTGTTTGGCTGTATGGTGAAATTCTATCACTTGAATTGAATTTTTTAAACAATTTTCTGTCAATATAATTATGATTTAACCAAATATTGCTACTGCGTTGTTCACAAAATATACAATTTTATTAAATATATAAAGAAATGTCCATAGATGAAATCAAAGTTGAGAATAATACAATTTGACATGGAGATTAAAAGAAGAGGAGGGAGGAAAAGGAAGAATAGAAATAGAAGGTAATTTTCATACAAGCTTGTCTCCCTCTTTACTAGAAGTGCATTCATAAGGACATCTTTAATAAAACCCTAATATATCTTTACATTATCTAGACATCTAAATTGTTTCATGTTTCGTTCATGTCGCCTTACACTTATGTATAATTTGAACTTGTAACCATAACCATGTAAAGTTCTCATACCAAAGCCCGAAAATCTTGTTTCGATGCAAGCGTCGTAAATACCCTAAACCCTAAGGAAAGGTGCTCACATTTTTTTAAACTCGCCATAAAAAAGATGAGAAGGGAGTTTCAGGTTTCATTTGGTAGAGCGGTTGTGGCTGTAAAAGGAGCTATTGTAAATGTAAGTTTGTAAATGAAGCTGTTGGAAATTAGTTGCTGAAATGAAGATGTATTTGGATAGTCTGCGTTTCCAGAGCTGTTCAGAATAGACAACCGTTTGGCGAAACAGCGGTGACGTTTACGCAATTTTTAAAATAAATTGTTGAAAATAATATTTATATTTTTTTATTAATTATATTTTGTTTTAAATTATATATATATTCTATTTTTCATATATATATATATATATTTATATTTATATAATACTCTATTAAAAATACCGTGTTTATTAAAAATACTGTTTAACTGTTAAACTATAGAAATGTTTTTTTTTTGTAATTTAAAATTATTTTTGTAAAACAATTCTCTCCTCAGCCTTGCGCCACCATTCCGTCCCCCTCCTTCCGTCATGCTTCCGCATGACTCCACCGTCGGCGGCACGCCGGAGCGTCTCCGGGATACCCCCGACAACTCTAAGGGAGGAGTAGGCGAAGGCGGAGGTTGGAGCTGGAGCTTGGAGGAGCTGGAGCTTGGTGGGGCTCAAAACCGAGCTTGCCGGGGCTTGAAACGACTTTGTCGGGGCTGGAACGAGCTCGTCGGGGCTGGAAACGAGCTTGTCGGGGCTGGAACGAGCTGGCCGGGGCTCGCCGGGGCACGGAGCACTAGGTACGAAGCTTCTTCTCCATGTCTCCACCTTCGGTTTTGCTCTGCTGCTTCTCTCGGGGCTGAAACGCGCTCGACTGGAGGTCCGGGGCAGCAGCTGCAAAAGTCAGAATTTCTAAAAGGAGTGAAACGCCAGATTTTCGAGCAGGAGGCGGAAAAACAAACGACTAATTAGACGGACGTTTCGTTTTGGGCAAACGAAATGGAATGAAAAAGCTAAAACAAATGAGCCCTCAAATCTTTGATAACTAAAAATCAAATATCTTATTTATTTAAATATAATATGAAAAATAATTAATGATTAAATGCAGCTAAGAAATCCACTAGAAATCTGTTCTAATAAAAGTATAAAACAATACCCTTTACTTTAGAAAACCCTAAACTCTAAAATCCTAAATCTTAAAACACAAACCTTAAACCATATAAAACTCAACCTTAACAGCTTTTTATAGTGTACCAATAAGTTGTCTAGAGTGATCATCGGTGGTACTCCGTCCCAAGAGTTAGAATAGTAGTCATCATTCTAATTAGTCGTTCAGAGCGGCGTTATGAACTGTCGTTCGTCAACATCTCCAACCTCACCTCGGGAACTTCATCCACTTTCATGTTGAAAACTAGATTTCTTTTCTTGGTGGCAGTTATAACCGTTATGCTAAACATACATTTTATGCCGGTGACGTTTTTCTCCAAATTCATCAAAACAAAAAAGCTTCACCAAACGGAGCCCAACTCTGAAAAGCTTTCTGAGTTTTATTATAGATGTATATACTGTGTGTGTGTGTGTATATACACACACATGAATTATACATAGAAAATCTGTCCTACATTCAACAAACTCTCATGCGGAAGATTCAACATCACACTGTTATCCCTGCAAACCCTCCTGAGAAATGCATAGATGTAATCAACCGCAATCTTCTTCACTGGATTCGAATTCCTTTGAGCCCTCACAATCGTGTTGCCCAATATGTGCACCACCCCTGAATCCTTGCACATGTTCAGGAACTCATACTCATCACAGGCAGTCACCGCCGCCGAAGATCCGGCCGAAATGCCGTCCATGTGAGTCAACTGCCGGCGTTGCCGGCCCTTAATCGACCGGGCGAGCACGATCGAGCCCTGCGACACATCGGAGAACGACACATCATTCTCGGCAACCTGCGCGTCGGAGACGCTCTGGTCCGAGTCGGTGCAGCCTTCCATCATCATCTCGAGGCGTACGAAGGTGGAGATGGCGCCCAAGAGCATTTTCTCGAAATTGTCGTCCTTCTTGTGAATGTCTTTGTACCCGTACCGCGCCACGCAGCGGAATATGTGAAAATTCTTCGGGCCGATCTGCTTGACGAGGAAGCGCTCGTCGGCGGGAACAATGTAGACGGGAAGGTACTTCACGCAGACGAAGACGACGACGGAATGGATCGCCGGGAGATTTGTGATGAGGTGCGAGAAAATGTGCGGAACTCCGCTGGGCAGGTTGGTGTAGACGAAGCCGATGCCGGGGACACGAACGAGACCGAGACTGGGGCCGAGGCCGAGGATCCAAGCCATGGAGACTTTGGAGTGCATCTCAAACTCGTAGCGGGCCACGGTGGTGTAATGCCAAGCGTACATGACGACAAGGACGGCGGCGGCGATGACCAGTGGGACCCATCCGCCCTGGTTTACTTTGAGGATGACGGCGGAGAAGTAGGGCAGCTCGACCAGGAGGGAGAGCGCGGTGAAGAGGAAGACGACGACCCAATGGCTCCGCCATACCAGCAGCATCACTGGAATCATCAGTAGGGTTGTAACTAGCATCACTACAACTACAGCGGTACCTGCTCCAAAAAAAAGTTATAAAATCAGACAGGAATTTGAAAAAAAATGTTGGTGCCTGTAAATCTGTAATGCACCTTAGATTACTGTGCGCGACCGCCGATTCCGTCGTATATTTCCGCCGGCAAGAATTTTCGCGCAGGATTGATCTAAAATATGATCACTTTTCAATACGACCGTACCACACAAATACAACCGTATATTTTAGCAATCTATCACGATCACCGTGTGTTACACACACCTAAATGTTTCACTTGGAATTTAGAGATAATGAAGTCATTAAAAAAAACTAAGGTGTTCATGGTCTCTTGAAATAGAACCATCAAATAAATATGATCTCAAACTGGGAAAATGCAAATGTTGTTCATAAATATAAGCGGTTGTGCACAAATCTGACAGGCCAGCATGCGGCGGCAATAGTATTCGGCCGTCCTAGCGACGATCAGTTACTGTCATCATCACAAACTTCGCACGGAGGACCAAGTGCAAGATTTCTGCTAAAAAAGGGAAGAATCCCACCACAAGCAGAGTTGTATTGGTAAAAAAAAGATAAAAGGACATGATTTATTCGTGGGATTTTGGCACTAAGCATCCTTCAATTGTGAGGATTTTGCATATTTCATTCTAAATATTTAATTTTGACACTTTGCATCTCAAAAAACTTAAATATTGACATTTAACACCATCCTAACTGAATATTTAGAACGGAAGACGTCAGTATTAAAATTCTTGGAGGTGTAAAGTGTCGAAATAAAATATTTAGAGTGCAATGCGCAAAAACCTTATAATTGGAGTATGCTTAGTGCCAAAAGTCCCATATTCATCAGTCTCCGCATCTCCAATGCCAGCAATTTATAACAAATTTGATGGGAAGTTTCTTGACTCCAATTCTTTTTAGATAATGTTCAAACAAAAAGGCTAGAAGGGGAATGAAATGGAATCAGAGTGCCTTCTATATGAAAAAAAAAGTAAGGATAGATTAAAAAAGCAGGCTCACCATAGGCATTGCCAATCTGAATTTGGTTTTTGAAACCCGCAGTGGCAGCAATGCAGAGGACCAAAAGTATCCAATTAATATCAGGAATGTATATTTGCCCGACAAACTTCTTCGACGTATGAACCACTCTGACCCTCGGGAAACAGCCGAGCGCAACCGCCTGCTTGATTATAGAAAATGTCGCAGAAATGGTGGCTTGGCTGGCGACTATGGCGGCGGCTGTGGCAACAACAAACATCGGCCAGTATATGCTTCCTGGAATTGGTGAACGGTTCACAATTTGGTCACAGATAAGTGAGAAATCCAAAGGGAAAACTAATGAGAAAGAATATACCTGGAATTGATTGATAAAATGAATCAGACACATGGTCTTGGTGCTCCATGATGTAAGCTGCTTGTCCAGTATATGCCAACAGAAGGCAGGGGAAGACAACAAGAATGAAGGCAACCTGTATGGATAGTTGCAACTGAAAACCAATTGGTTGTAGATAGGGGGCTAGGATATATATTTAGGCTAAGTTTGGCATGGTGGCGGTGGTCGTGTCTCGGTGGTTATTGAAAGTGTCGAGGTGGTTATTGAAAGGAAAAGAAGAATCCAATTTATTCACAAGAGGTAAGGTAATATATATTCAAGTCCATGAGAGAGTGTACACAACACCCATGGTGAGTATAAGATAACTCTACTACACAGAAGGACACCACATCTAACACCCCCCCCCCCCCCCCCCAAAGTCACGGGAGATCATACACCGATAATTTGGACAGAAGACGAGCATGCTGAGCCCTCATCTGCGACTTAGTCATCAAATTGCAATCTGCTGCTTGGAAGGAACAAATGAAGGAGCAAGAGTACCACGACCATATTGCTCACGTAAGAAGAAAACATCAACCCCGATATGCTTGGAGAGTGAGTGATTCACTGAGTTCAGAGTAATCTGAATGACACCAGTGTTATCACAGTAGAGTGAGGTTGGATCTGGAGAATAAACACCAAGGTCCTCAAGAAGCCAACGAAGTCAAATAATGTCCTCTGCGGTGGTAGTCATGGCCCGAAGCACGACCTCAGTAATGGATCGAGAAACACCAGTCTATTTCTTGGACTTCAATTCAATAAGAGAAGAACCCAGGAACAGACAGAAACCAATGACAGAGCAACGGTCAACAAGATCACTAGCCCAAGTAGCATCTGAGTAAGCGCAGAGTTGCAGAGAACTGCTACTGGAGAAAAAAAGACCACGAGAAGTCGTCGCTCGAAGATAGTGCAGGAGCCGCAGCAGGTGACCAAAGTGCACAGAGAATGTCGGGTCGAGTAATGGTAAGTCAGACAAGGCCTGAAGGAGAGGATAGACCAGGAGGAGGAAGCATGTATACCTCCTGCTGAAGATCACCGTGAAGAAAGACATTCTTCACGTCAAGTTGAGACAAAGACACGTGCCGAACAACTGCAATTGCAATAAGATCCGAACTGTAGTCATATGAACGAATGAATCAAAAGTCTCGTCATAATCTCTCCCTTGCTCCTGCTGAAAACCACGAGCAACTAGACGAGCTTTGTACCTCTCTATAGATCCATCAGAGCGAGTCTTGACCTTGAATACCCACTTGCAAGTGATTGGACAACACCAAGTGGAAGAGGAACAAAGTCTCATGCACGAGTATGCTCAAGTGCCTCTAACTCAGCAAACATAGCAACCTGCCACTAAGGTATCTGAACAGCCTCATGGTAGGTAGTCGACTCTGGAGTGCTGCAAGCAGTAGCAAGAAGGACAAGTAGGTCCAGTGGAAGTGTAGCAAAGCTAAGGTGGTTGGGAGGACGTCGCTCCCGAGGTGGATTGCGACGCACAAGAGGATCGTCCACAGGACACTCGCTAGAGGAGGCAAGCACCGAGTATGGGGGAACTGGAGGAAAGGGGACAAGAGCAGGAGGAGGAGGACGACGAGTGTAATTATATGGAAGGGGGACGATGAGCGCGTCTGAGAGAGAGGTGGAAGGAAAATATGAGAAGATGAGACTGGAGAGGTAGGAGATGGTGTAGGCGGTGGCAAGAAGAGAGGTGGTGGACATACCGGTGGAGAGGAGGAGACATGAAGCGGTGGGGTGGGAAGAGTGAGGAACTACACATCAAAGGGAGTCACCGATGAGTGCGAGGTCGAGGGGACGGAGGGCATAAAGAAAGGATGAGACTCGTCAAAGGTGACATCACGTGAGATACGAAGTCGACGTGCAACAAGATCATAACATCGATAGCCCTTGTGCTCAGTATTGTATTCGAGAAAGACGCAAGATACAGATTGAGCAGAGAGCTTGGCAAGCTCACGTGAAGGAAGAACATAACACTGACAGCCAAAAACACGCAGATGAGTATAACGTGGGGGTCGGGAGTACAGACACACATCATGACACCGACCGTGAAGAAAAGTGAAGGGCTGCAGGTTATGAGATAGACAACAATGAAGACATCCTCAACCCAAAAATAAGGAGGAACGTGAAAGGAGATAAGGAGAGTGCGGGCTGTCTCAATGATGTGGCGATGCTTCCTTTCAGCAGTGTCATTCTGAGCGTGGGCACCGGGACAAGCAAGCTGAGGGAGAGAACCGTGGGTAGCTTAGCAAGTTGCGAAAAACATGAGAGAGGTACTCCCCCCCACAAAGTCAGAACGGAAAATACACATGGAATCAGAGAACTGAGTGCGCACCATAGTGGAAAATGCAACATAAATCTGAAAAACTCAGAATGATAGTGCATAAAATAAATCCAACAATAGCGAGAATAATCATCAACAAATATAACATAGTACCAATGTTTACCCTTTGATAAAAAAATATGCAGGACCACATACATCTGAATGAACTAAATCAAAGGGACGACGAGACCTGGTGATGCGGGACAGGCGTCACGCCTGCCCGCCACCCTGAAGTCCCACCAGGGGGCTCACCTAGAGTCAGCACCAGACGACTTTCATTAGGGTCGCGACCCGTACACCCCAACCAACTCTCTGTCATGGAGTCACCACCACGCGGCAGGTTGTTGAGGCCGGAGCTGCACTTTTATGATGCGGGACAGGCGTCACGCCTGCCCGCCAACCTGGAGTCCCACCAGGGGGCCCAACTGGAGTCAGCACCAGGCGGCTTTCATCAGGGCCGCGGCCCGTACACCCGAACCAGCTCTCTGTCATAGAGTCACCACCATGCGACAGGTTGTTGAGGCCGGGGCTCGATCCCCAGACCTCCTAGATAAGAGGACTTCACCAACGCTCTCATCACCAACTGAGCCGCGGATCAGTTGGTGATGAGAGCGCTGGTGAAGACATCTTATCTAGGAGGTTTGGGGATCGAGCCCCGGCCTCAACCTGCCGCATTTTTATGATGCGGGACAGACGTCACGCCTGCCCGCCACCCTGGAGTCCCACCAGGGGGCCCAACTGGAGTCAGCACCAGGCGGCTTTCATCAGGGCCGCGGCTTGTACACCCAACCAGCTCTCCGTCATGGAGTCACCACAATACGACAGATTGTTGAGGCCGGGGCTCGATCCCTAGACCTCCTAGATAAGATGCCTTCACCAGCGCTCTCATCACCAACTGATCCGTGACTCAGTTGGTGATGAGAGCGCTGGTGAAGACCTCTTATCTAGTAGGTCTGGGGATCGAGCCCCGACCTCAACAACCTGCCGCATGGCGGTGACTCCATGACGGAGAGCTGGTTGGGGTGTACGGGCCGCGGCCCTGATGAAAGCCGCCCGGTGCGGACTCCAGGTGGGCCCCCTGATGGGACTCAAGGGTGGCGGGCAGGCGTGACGCCTGTCCCGCATCACCTGGATTCACTAGACTGATAAGAGAGTTATAGATGTTTTCCAAACTTATAACCCGTACAAGAGTGAGACCTATCAATAGAAACACGACCAAGGAGACCGGTACTGATGATGGACGAAAGACGCGAGCCACTGGGATGACCAAGTCGGTGATGCCACTGAGAGAAGCCCACTGAAGAAAGACACAAAGAAGAGGTTGTTGGTGACGACGTAATGGATGAAAGATGAAGACGATCAAGGATGTAGACCCCGCTACGACGATAACCAACTCCAAAGAGTGTCTCTGCCAGACGATCCCGCACACGACAAACAAACTCATCAGAAATAACAAGACAACCGTAATATGTGAGTTGATTGGCGGATATAAGATTCATGAATAACTTGGGTATGTATGACATATCAGGAATATGAAAATGGGTGGTATGAAGAAGCTCAAGGCTAGTGCAAGGGAGAATAGTGTCATCTGCAACCATAACATTGAGGGCAAACGAGACGAGCTGACAGGACAAGAGGTGAGTGGCGTCATGGGTCATGTGAAAAGAGGCTCCAGAGTTAAGCAACAAGTCGGAGGAGGAGATACCTGGAGGGGCAGAGGCAGCCGACTGAGAGGCAGAGGCACCAGAAGCATCCGGTGAGAGCACAGAGGCAGATGAGCGATGCAGTGAACCGTAAAATAGTTACTGGACAATCTGTTGGGCAAGCTCAGAAACAAAGAGTGACTGTCATTGCAGAAAAATGAGTTGGAGGAGCACCAGGAGCACGCTGCTGACCAGACTGTTGAGCCCTCTGAAGCTTGCGAGACTCAGATTTGACGTGGTCAATGCACTGACAGTAGTGACATCGGACAGGCTGGCGATGAGGAGCACCGGACTGAGCAGTAGAGGGCACTGGAAGATGAGGAATAGGCCGCACCGGTGCACTATAAACCAACGAAGGCAGAGAGGAGTACTCACAAGTCACAAGGGAGGACTGCGGTGGAAGCTCGGGTGCAGTAAGGACAGCATGTGGCAGCGCACCAGAAGATGCAGCAATGTCCAAAAAATAGAGACGAGTCTCTTCAGCGATTACCAAAGCCAGCGTATTGCTGAGAGAAGGTGGAGGATCTCGGTGCAAAAGTTGGGCACGAACAGGCTCGAACTTGGGGCGTAAGCGCATGAGAAACTCATACATGCGCTGAAAATTGCGATCCCGAGAGGTAGCAACATACTGAGGGCAACTAATGCAGGGGGAGGAGTCATCTCATCGCACTAACGTCAGAGGTCTAGGAGCTCAGCAAAGAATGTCTGGACAGAATGATCGCGCTAATAGCAAGCGCCAAGAGTCTGGAATAGAGAGTAGCGCAGAGTCTGACTGGAAGACGGGTAGAGGCGACGTAGGTGATCCCACATCGCCTTGGCCGTAGGTAGCTGGTAGATGGTCATGCGAATAAGGAGCTCACAGGACAGACAGATGACGGCTATCGCACGGGAGTCGGCCGAGCTCCACTTCGCCATGTCGGAATACTGGACGGAAGCGACAGTGCTAACCGTGGAAGAATCATCCATAGAAGGGGCTGCTGATGGAGACGGAGCAGGCTCAGAGCCGTCAAAGTGGCCCCATAGATCTAGGTCACGGAGGATCACGCTGACAGTGTCAGACCACGCCTTGTAGTTTCGTCCATTGGGGATGACATCCGCCTTCTGCAGAAAAGCAAAGGAATAAGAGGAGGCCATCGGGTTTGCATGATTAATAGGAAGAGAGATCTGTCGGCTACAATAGGCAGCGGAGGAGGCCGACAAGGTTAGATCTTGGAAGCAGCAGTGCGCCTGCTTGATCGGGCAGCGAAAGCGCCAGAAGAAAAGCTGCACCGACGGGATCGATCAGGCCGACAAGGTCAGACAGCGAAAACGCCTGCTTGATCGATTGGGGCGCTTGCTTGATCGTTCGGGGCACCTGCTTGATCGATCGACAAAGAGGCACCAATGGGATCGATTGGAAGGGAGGCTGCACCAACGAGATCGAGCGATCCGGGAGTGAAGGAGGGGAGACAGCACCGTCAGAGGAAAGACAACACGAACGGGGAGCAACAGAGGGGATCAAGCGATCGGGAAGCTGCACCGGAGGGATTAAGTCGATCGATCGATCGACTTCAGAATCATGCGGAAGGAGGCAGGACAGAAACAATGTGTTCGACTAGGGTTTTCACTGCCTCTGATACCATGAAAGGAAAAGAAGAATCCAGTCTATTCACAAGAGGTAAGGTAATATATATAAAAGTACATGGGTGGGTGTTCACAATCCCATGGTGAGCATAAGATAACTCTACTACACTGAAGTACACTACATCTAACAGTTATGAACTGTCATTCGTGAACGCCCGACCCACCTAAGAAACTCCATCCACGTTTATGTTCAAAACTAGTTTTTCTTTTCTTGTTGGCAGTCATAACCATTGTCATGCCAAACATACATTCTATGACGGTAACGTTTTTTTGCAAACTCATTTGGATCAAAAACGCCACGCCAAACAGACCTAAGTGCGCAATGCTAAATTAGCTTCCTGATGTAGGCCTATTTTGAACACATCCCCTCATCTGTAGCGTCTTTGAACTCTTAACATATAGACTGTTTTCTTTTTAAAGTCCGTTGATGTGCGCATGGGTTGTTGGGTCTAACCTGCTTTGATATTATGTTAGAATTTAAACATTCAGCTCAAAATCAATTGGTTGAAATTGTTGGGTGCAAGATCTATATTACAACATTAGTTTCATAATGTGAGACTATTCTCAACACGTCATGTCAAGTGTAGGATCCCTGGACTTAACACCTAGACTATTTATTTAATTGGATGACATGCGAGTGAGTCGTTGGGCCCAACATGCTCTGATATCATTTAGAATTTAAGCATCGAACCTAAAGTCAATTGGTCATAGCTGTAAGGGCCAAAGATTTATATCAAACACACAAGACTAATGTGAGACTATTCTCAGCACGTCCATTCGTGTGCATGGTCAGACTCTACCGAATGGACTAGTCTTTTAATTGGAAGATATCATTGGGCCTAGCCTACTTTGATATCATTGCTAGAATTTTATTATTAAAATCAATTGGATGTAGTTGTAGAAGCTCAAACTTTATATTAAGTGCATGATATTACATTAGTTTCCTAATGTTGGAATATTCTCAACACTTCCCGTCAAGTGTAAGGTGTTTGGATTCACCACCTGGACTATTTTTTTAAGTGCAGCATGCCTTGCAAGTGCGGTGCTGGGCCTACTCTAATATCATCTTACAGTTTAAGCATCAAATCTAAAATCAATTGGTTGCAAGATCTGTATTATGTGCACAAAGCATATTAGTTTCTCAATGTAAGACTATTATCAATAATAACTAAAATTCGACAGGAAATCTTTGCATAGCTCCATTCAAAGTTTACCTGAATAGGAAGAAGAGGAAAATGACACAGGTCAGCGAATAGTGCTTCTGTTCCTGCAGAGAGATTTTTGACCATTTTAATAATTTCACATATGCAGATTAAAATACAGTATGAGGACGAAGGAAAGTACTCCGGTTTTGAAACGGCTAACCTGTGATGCTAAGCATTATCCCTCCAAGGGTAGTCCAGTTCTTCTTACCGCCTTTGAAATACCGAATTATGTAAACTGGATTGAAGGCTTTGAGAACTGAATTGTCGTATTTCCAAATGTTGATCGCGCCTATGGCTCCTATTAGGAGGAACCAGAGTAGAACAATTGGGGCAAATAACCATCCAACTTTGTCTGTACCATAATGTTGCACGCTAAACAAACCGATTAATATGATCACCGCCACCAGCATAACCACATCTGTGATATTGAGGTTGTCAAAGAAAAGAACTAGCAAAGAAAACTGTAAGAATCTCTTAATTTGGATGGAATTGAGCCATTGGATTTGGAATCCGAGAGAAAAATTTTGATTCTATTGTTCGGTGACAAAATAAAGAATGAATTGGAAATCATATTGAATTCCATGAGATTCATTTTATGGAATTCTTCAATTATTTTCTAACAACTTCAGAATAGGACATGAAATGAAATTGATCCAAATTCCACTATCAAATTTCAATTTAGTTCAAACCAACAAAATAATTTAAATGTAGAATCTGAAATTGCACCATGCTCGAGCTTGTTTGGCGAGAATGTTTTAGCAGCAATTTGAACTATTTGAAGGGTTCAAAGAAAAATCGTTATAGATGCGGATTTAAATATACATTAAAGTCCAAAATTTTATGAACGACACAAAATGATCATCCAAAAGGATGAATGAATTTTACAACATTGCTTATTGAACATTGTTGAAGATATAAATATTTTTGTACTATTTAAAGTCTTCTAGTATGTGTGGGTTTGCGAGTCTTGTTTAAGAGTCCATTGTAACTCCTATATATTTTCCCTTTTGCAGATGAACAATATGCATTGAGTATTATTTTCTAATTACTTTCCACATGTTATCAAAGCCACGAATCAACACCCGGAAATTTTTGTTGCCCTAATTTGATGGCGACCTAAAACTCTCGGTTGGCTTTCTCTCTGATTTATGCCTCTTCCTCTCGATTCGATCTTGTGCCCTGCGCTGCTAAAGCTCCCGTCGAGCAGCTCCATTCCTGCTCTCGTCGAAGGAAACGTCATTTGATTCCATCGATGGGAGCGGTCTTTTTCACCTCGATGGAGGGAGCAAAATCCACTCTCGACGACTTTGTTTCCCGCTAGGTCACTCGAAAACATCTCCAAGCGTCGACGACAATAGATGATCTTTCCTCCTCTCTCTCGTCGACAGCAACTGGAGTTTCTCTGGCCGAGCCTATGCTCTCGTCATGCCTCTGCTCCCATCATGCCTCCCGTCGAGCCTCAACTCCCATCGTGCCTCTGCTCACATCCATCGATGCTCGATGCTTGATGTTGCTCGACTGACTCTCTGCTCCAGCAACCCTTTTCTTCGATGAGGTCGAGAAGCCCCTTCCTTCTCCGGCCATCATCGGTTCCTTCTGCAGTGATCACGTCAACTGCTGCATTTGTCGTTGGTCCTCCTCTATCCATCCAGTGGGCCTCTTTTCTCCCGCTTGTTGCTGCTCCTATCCGAATGATGTGTGTGATCCCGACTGATCTGGTGGTATTTCTGATAATGGAGCCTGCTACTGACCTGGGGGTTGTTCTCGGTTGTGTTGATGGTTCCCGCTATTGTTCCGCCAGAGATTTGTATCCATCTGCTTGCCTCTCTCGAAGACTGATATGATGATGAAGTTTTTTTGACTTTTTAGTAGATTTTATTTGTATCAATTTTTATTTTGTTCTATGTCTTCCTGCGCGTGTTCCATGTGAGGGAGAGTGCTCGTAATGAGGATGACTCAGATGACTCTCTTTCCTGACTTCTGCCTTAGTCACACATGACCTCCAAGCATACTTTGTGTGTTGTTTGCCTCCCAAGATTTTTCTTCGTTGTTGGGTAGGGGTGGTTTGTTTTTTGTTGGTTGACTTGGTTTGAGCTTCGGGAGCATCCAACATGATCATGGTCGGTTTTTGGACCAAAGTATGCCCGGTTGGATTATCCCCGGTGACATGTGGCTGGGCCCTAGTGGCTACTATTTTGTTCCACGTTGCCAACACCATTACCTCTTTTTATGATGTGTCCAAGCTGAAGGTTTCCCCTCCAGCTTGAGGGACAGTGATGAAGATATTGATATTTTAAAGTCTTTTAGTAAGTGTGGGTTTAGTCCCACATCACGAGTCTTCTTTAAGAGTCCGTTGTAACTCTTACATATTTCCCCTTTGTGGATGAATAATATGCACCCGACTATTCTCTTCTAATTACTTTCCACAAACATGAAAATATATAATCAGGTAAAAGCACGTATTTAATAGGAATACCTTTGCTTATCTCTGGGTGGTTCACCTTGATTCCACCGGCTGCTGAGAGAACTGAAAAGAAAGCATGCACCCGGAAAATGATGAAGAAAAAAATCACATCAATTATGCTTTCAAAATATGGAGAAATCCAACAGAAAAATTGTGAAACCAGCTCTCCATTTACGAGCTATTTTGGAAATGTTAGAAACAACATCCCAAGAAAGAAAACTTACTTAATGTTACTGACGCAGATTTACATGGAAATAATATACCTGAAATAGATGGAGTAAGAATACCATCACCAATGGTCGCACACGTTCCGATAAGAACGAGAATAAGAATAGCAAATCTCCTGTAAGCATGAGCCTCTAACCATTGCTTAACTTTTGCTGCTAGTGAATTCTCTTCATATGTTAGGCTACTGTATGTTGTCAACTCAACATCAGTCTTATGCTGGTTTGGAATAGTGCCTACTTTTGCATGCCTACAGAGTAGTGAGTACAAAGCAAAGGTCCCGCCTACAAATAAAAGAACATGCAAAAGCGCAAGTGTTGGGGGCGTATGAGAAATTTTAGGGATGTGGATGTTATTAATACAAAACATCGAACAATGGCCATGTTTAGGAGAGCAGCTGGAAAGCAGTGGTGATTGTGAACAAAGGTCGTGTTTGAGAAGGTGCTGTCACAAACACTATTTTTCCATAACGATGTTGTATGTCAAAACGCCATCACCATACTACAAGTGTGGCTCAGACCCTAAAAAGTGGAATTGGGCCAAGAAAACCATCATGAAAGTTCCAAATGCAGATAAACCGCCATCATTGCATTTACTACCATAGTTTTACACCATCACCGCTCAAACACCACAAATATTTAAAAAAGAACCAAAGAAACACATTCAACATATCATTTTCGTAAAATGCTCAAGCAGTACATAAATCTCTGAAAACAGACATCACCCGTACAATTAAGTCCATAAGAAATGTGTAACATTTAACAATGACATCACTGCCTACCAAACTTTAAAAAATGGGCAAAACAAAACGCACTTGCTTCATTTTTGTTTGTCCAGTGTTTCAATTGAAGTTTTTGTTGTGGTTTTTACACAAACCACCTCGAATTTAGTAGTTGATAAGTGCTAGTTATTGGGACCTCCCCTAGAACTTCGCATAATTAGATGAACCTCCCCTCTACCTTTTGAAATTATAAAAACCACTCCTCCAAGTTTACAATGTTACTCTTTAGTACTATAAACCTTTCCATCATGAGGGATGAACTCATAATGTATCTTAATTAGGAGGGAGTCGTCTTGTAATGTTGTAAGCGCAGAGGGAGGCTATTGCACTTTCAAAAAGTAGAGGTGTTCTTTTAATTAAGTAAAATCTCGGGGTCCAAGTAACCAACCCTATGTGATAATGCAAGTGCTACAATTTTTTTAATTCTCTATCAATAGAAATAATTAGATGGAGGTTTTGGCTGTGCAGCTCATAGTTTCAGCCAAACTTCTCGTTCCTTGGAGGTTTCATGTACAATCTACGAGATGTATGAGTCTAGATTTTTGACAAATCTAGGATCGATTACAATCGAAATTTTGGTTTTGTTTACTAGGTTAAAATTGTGGCTCTGTGTTCAATTGCTTCAGTATTTGGTTTACTCTGGCTGTATTTTAGTACTCTTTTTTTGTTGTTAATTTGACGCTCGAGCTAGAGAAAGAAAGACAAGAGATTTAAGTCAAGTAAAATGCATAAATGATGAGACAGATACAGTTTTGACGGTTGACGTGGATATTAAAAAACAATGAAAAAAATACTTTTATCAACTCTATAATGAAATAAAGGACAATGAATTGAACTTGGAAAAGTTAAGTAAATTAGAGAAGCATAAGAACATAACATTTTATCGTAAAATTCAAGTATTAGAGGTAAAAGATACCCTAAATAAGATGAAAAATGAAAAGACGGTTGAGCCAAACGATATACCCATCGAAGTATGGAAATGTTTAGGAAATGAAGGAATTTTTGTGGCTTACATGTTTTTTCAATAAGATACTGAAGTCAAAAAGGATGTCAGACCAATGTAGAGAAAATATCTTGGTACCTTTGTATAAGAAAAAAAAAGGATATACAAAATTGTGTTAATTATAGAGGAATTAAATTGATGAGTCATGCCATGAAACTATGAGAACGAGTAATAGAAAGAAAATTAAGATAAGAGACTAACATCTCGGAGAATCAATTTGGATTCATGTCAGTACGGTCGACCATGGAAGCTATACATCTCTTAAGGAGACTCATTGACAACTATCGAGAAAGAAAACAAGATTTGCACATGTTGTTTATTGATCTTGAGAAGGCTTATGATAGAGTTCCAAGAGAGATCTTATGGAGTCTTAGAAAAAAAGTGTAAATATATCATATATTGACACAATCAAAGATATGCATACAAATTCAGTGATAAGGGCGAGGACATCTGGAGGATTAACACAGGAATTCCCTATCACCGTTGGCTTACATCAAGGTTCAGCTTTAAGCCCTTATCTCTTTACACTTATCTTAGATGAGCTCGCCAGACATCCAACAAGCAATACCTTGGTGTTTATTGTTTGCAGATGATATCGTTTTGGTTGATGAGACGCGCGAGGGTGTAAACACAAAACTTGAATCTTGGCGAGATACTTTAGAAAAAAAGGTTTTAGGTTGAGCAGATCAAAGACGAACTATATGGAGCTTAAATTTAGCATTACAAGAAGGACAAATGACTTCGTTATTAAGTTGGGTGATCAAGATATTTCTCGTAGTGAGTGTTTTAAATATCTTGGATCGATAGTTCAAAAAGAAGGAGGTATTGATAAAGATGTGACACATAGAATCCAAGCGGGTTGGTTGAAGTGGAGAGACACGTCAGGGATCTTATGTGATCGTAAAGTACCACTAAATATTAAGGGCAAGTTTTACTATACTGCAATTAGACCCGCAATGCTCTATGGTTCTGAGTGTTGGACAGTGAATTGTGTACATGAGCAAAAAATGGGAGTTGCGGAGATGAGAATGCTTAGGTGGATGTGTGGACACACGAGATTGGATAAAATTAGGAATGAAAGTATCAGGGATGAGATAAGAGTAGCACCAATTGTAGAGAAGATGCGAGAGGCTCGTCTAAGATGGTTTGGACACGTACAAAGGAGACCATTAGAGGCACATGTTAGGCGTTGTGAGAGTCTAGCCACTAAGCATGTTAAACGAAGGAGGGGTAGACCAATAAAGACTTGGAATGAAACTGTAAGGAAAGACACGATGTACTTAGGCATTAGTGAGATTATGATAAAAGATAAGGCACAATGACGACAAAGGATCCATATAGCCGACCCCAATATAGTGGGATAAAGGCTTGAATGTTGTTGTTGTTGTTAATTTGGCGCTCCTCCCCTTCCCGCCTAGCTGACATCCCAAGAAGAAGTCTTGGAATCCTCTAGCCGGCCACCTCCTTAGCCTACGCGCCCCAAGAAGAAGCCTTGGAACCACTAACCGGCCAACTCCCTAGCCAACATATACCAATTCCTTCATCAATCCCAAACACTAGCCCCAAATCCCTCCTAGTCCCTTCCATCTCCACAAAGCCCTAATCCCCTCCATCCCAAGAACCTCTCTAAGAAGCCTAGGTCAAGGCTCCAACTTTTCAACATTGGACCACATGGTGGTTCTAGAGATAACAAGGAGAATTTCAATTCTCCCCTTTCTTCTTTCGTTGATCATCGTCCCGTACCAAGATCCTTATCAAGGATTCCTAACCATGCTCTTTTACAAAAGCCGGTTAATACTTAATGTGATGATTCGGTAGATGAATAAAAATATCACAACAACACCACCCAAGCCTTTATCCCACTATAGTGGGGTCGGCAATATGGATCCTTTGTTGTCATTGTACCCTATCTTTTGTCATAATCTCACTAATGCCTAAGTACATCATGTATTTCCTTATAGTTTCACTAGACACTCACAACGCCTAACAAGTGACTCTAATGGTCTCCTTTGTACGTGTCCAAACCATCTTAGTCGAGCTTCACGCATTTTCTCTGCAATTGGTGCTATTCCTGTCTTATCCTTGATATATTCATTCCTAATTTTATCCAGCCTCGTGTGTCCATACATCCACCAAAGCATTCTCAATTTCTCATCTCTGCAACTCCCATTGTTTGCTCATGTACACAATTCACTGTCTAACACTCCAAACCATAGAGCATCGCTGGTCCAATTGTAGTGCGGTAAAACTTGCCCTTGAGTTTTAATGGTACTTTAAGATCACATAAGATTTCTGACGTGCCTCTCCACTTCAACCAACCCGCTTGGATTCTATGTGTCACATCTTTATCAATACCTCTGTCATTTTGAACTATCGATCCAAGATATTTAAAACACTCACTACGGGAAATATCTTGATCACCCAACTTAAACGAAGTCATCTGTCCTTCATGCACTGCTAAATTTAAGCTCCATATACTCCGTTTTTTCCCTACTCAACCTAAAACTCTTCTTTTCTAAAGTGTCGCGCCAAGATTCAAGTTTTGTGTTTACACCATCGCGCGTCTCGTCGACCAAAATGATATTATTCGCAAACAATAAACACCAAGGTATTGCTTGTTGGATATGCCAGGTGAGCTCATTTAAGATAAGGGTAAAGAGATAAGGGCTTAAAGCTGAACCTTGATGTAAGTCAACCGTGATAGGGAATTTCTGTGTTAATCCTCCGGATGTCCTCACCCTTGTCGCTGAATTTGTATACATATCTATGATTATGTCAATGTATGATACATTTACACCTTTCTTTTCTAAGATTCTCCATAAGATCTCTTTTGGAACTCTATGCAAATTTTGTTTTCTTTCTCGGTAGATGAATAAAAATATAAATGACTTAATTTGCAAGGAACTGTTTTACTTAAATGCTATAGTTACACATTCAAAGCTATAGAATTAGTCCTTCAAACCTGAAAATGTTCATAGTGTGATCATACGAGTAAACATCAAGTAAAAAAGCAAACGAGTTTAAAATGGACTAAACTAAAAAATATCATTATTATGCCTAAAACTTTTCACAATTACACCAACAATGGCTACATACGAAATACATCGCCAAGTCCACTCACTTATTTTTGAAACAAGCCCCCAGATGCATTTCTTCTTTGTGAAATGGCCTTATATTCTAGGACCTGGGTGCAATGATTCATCATTTCTAGTTTTCTACACATTCACTTAACATTATCATGTCAAATATGCTAATGTTAGACATGATAATCAGATAATGTTAAGTAGATGTGCAGAACTAGAAATCATATTGAAGGCATGTGTGATGGATTTTCTGCTAAACTACATTCCGGCGCTCTAGATTAAAGTGCATTTTCAGTTGAAGAAATTTTTCTAAGTAATCAGAAGTGAAACATAATAAAATGAAAATAGAACATGGACAATAGTGATGATAGTTTACCTTGCCCATTGTCATTAGCTCTCAACACCACCAAAACATATTTTAGGAGTGGGATAAGAGTTAGTGAGTATATAATCAGAGAAAGGGCTCCAATAACATCTTCAGGATCATTGATTCCATGAGAAAATGTGCTGTAAAAAACATACAATGGCGATGTGCCCAAATCTCCAAACACCACACCAAGACTTTGAAAAGCAAGCTGTATAAGCAACAGAGTAGATAATTTCTGCAAAAAATTCTGTTTTTTTAGTTCCTTAAGAATATTACAGAATGAACAAGTATATTTACTTTTTCAACCACAAAAATAAGTTAAAAACAATGAACATGCAGGCTTAAGTGCATGGAGCTTTCAGTAAATTAATCAATCATTATCTGACAACTTATTTGGCCTAAATTACAAGAGGTTGCGAAGATTGGAAAGTGGTTTAACTAATAGATGGGAACAATTTGTAAGCATAGTTTGCCAAACAATAAATTTGATTTTAGAGATACCCTATTAAAAAAATAGTCCATATTTTAGAGTGCCAAGACCTCACACGTGAGAACACGTGTTGCGAATAGCCCTAGATCAGAAAATTAATGTAGCTTTGTACCCTTTAAAATAGATTTTGTCTCCCTTAAGTTTACAGAGATACATTAATTCCGAGATCTGAGACTATTCTCAACACATCAGCATGTGTAGGATCTTCAACCTCTAACACTTCTAATTTTTTTTAATTGGACAATTTACAAGTAGTTGTTAGTACTAGCCTGTGCAGTACCATGCTAGAACCCAATCATTTATCCTAAAATAAAAATATGTTATGTCGGATTTTTAGGTTCTAACATATCCAAATACCGAAAGATATGCCAGTATGCCACTGAAAATTTAAAAGATTTGTGCTCCGTTTGACACAACAGTCATGAACGCGATGGTTATGAATTGTCGTTCGTGAATGCCCGACCTCATCTAAGAAACTTCATTCACTTTTATGTTCAAAACTAGTTTTCTTTTTTTGGTGGGAGCCATAACCGTTGTCATGTCAAACATACATTCTATGTCAATGACATTTTTGTCCAAACTCACCGGAGCAAATATGTTGTGCCAAATGGAGCCTTAAGCTCACAAAAACTATTATATGAAACTGAGGTAACACCAAAAACTGCATCTACACTACTTCGGAAGGAGATAACTTCTAGTGATGCAGAGATACAACCTCAGTACCATTCTAATGATTTTAGGCTCCGTTTGTTTCGGTGTTTTTTTCCATTGGCGGTTAGATTCAACCTCAGTACCAACCCTAAAAAAACATGTTTGGTAAAACTCCTTTCTCCATTCTCAACGCTCCAAAATGTCATTTTTAACCTTCAACCCCAAAGCTACCCCCCTCCTCCATTCTCACCGCTCCCATTCCCAACACTCCAAAATGCCACCGCCAAAACAAACAAAGCCTTTAGTTAACTGGGAATTACAAATTAAAAACATTTGGCAGGTACAACTAATGGCAAAACTCCTAATGAATCATCCAATTAATGAGTAGTACCGAGACAATGAATGATTAGGGATTTATGGCCACAAAAAAAAAATATTATTGAATCCTATATCAACTGAATTTTTTTTTTACATAAACCAAGAGGAAGTCAACCATGGCAATCCTATATTGGCAATACTATATGGCGTTTTAATTAGAATGGCATATCTATGGTAATTCGTCCCTAGATGAACAGACAAAGCAATCACCAAAAATATCTCCTCTGCAATTCATCTCCTAAAACCAGTTTTCAAACCCTAAGCATGGCAAGAAGATTCAAAATCTAAGGACGATTATAAGAAGGAATACCTTCTCCCCGTTGACATTCCGAAGCCTGCCGGCCTCTTCTTCCATGGGCTGATCAAACTTCTCATGCAAATCCAATATGCTTCCTCTCCCGCCATCTTCCTCGTCGGAAATCGACGCCATCAAACCCGATAAATTGCAATGTCAAGTCAAACCTCACTTTCTCATACGCAAATCGAGCTCGTAACCTAAAAACTGCAATCCCCAGCAAAATCAAAATCTACCGAAACTCAGTAAAGCAGCATCGTGCGAATTTCGATCAAAGTGGAAAGAATTAAAAAAAAAAGAGAGGAGAATTACTCGATAAAGCAAAAAATCTCGAGGCCGAGCACCGAAGTGCCAGAAGCTTATCAACTCCGTGAGCTCAGCTTCGTAATATCTGAGGAGGTTTTTGTGGAACGATGGAGAATCTTATAGCGATTCGGATTGGGAGAGGAGGCGGTTCCCAAATTTTACGAATAAAGAAGAGAATTGATATTAGCAGTTCTTAAATGTATATTCGCAGTGCAAAACGAAATGGAAAATCCTCTTTTATAAAACCCCTTATTATTTAGCCCGCACCCCATGTTAGGTTTAACTGTTGCCCACCCCCGACGCCGTCTCCTTCGCGATCCCAACCTCGCCGGCACCTGTTCGCCCCGGACGCCGCCTCCTCAATCGATTTTGCCCTCCCTGAACGGTGGCTCCTCTTTGCACCTGGACACCGTCGCCCCTACTGCAAAAACGCCGACTCCTCTTCGCTTCGGACATCGTCGCCCCTGCTTCAAAAAAGCCGACGACTTCCTCTTCTTCCCCGAACGGCGGCGTACTCATTCGATTTCTCCCTCCTGGAACAGCGTCCTTACTTATATCCGGAGCCGCTGAGCTTCAATCCATGGAGATGGATGGTGAGAAATTCTTTATGAGGAAGTAAAATGAAAACTGTTTTTGCTGGGAACATAAACATTTACATGTTGTTTTTGTGTTTGTTTCTTCTTGCAGATGATCGCAACGAGGGCGCTAAATAAACAATTGTGCTCATTTTAAAATTTTTGTTGTTTGAGATTTTATTTTTGTATAATTGGATTTTTTTTTATTTAATTCTACTAAAGAATTTTTTTTGGACTGCGAGTTTCATTTTGGACTACGATTATAAACTATGGACTGTGAATATAAGTGGACTGCGAATATTCATTTAAGTACTGCTAATATCAATTCTCATAAAGAAAGAGTGAAAATTCAGCAAAAAAAGTTATATATTGCATAGAAATTTTTGTCGGGCAATTTGTAAAATGCATCCTGAAAATATAGGGTTTTGGCAAATGCATCCCAAAAGTTTAAAATCGGCAAAATGCACCCCCAAAGTGGGTTTTCTTGGCAATGTACACATTGCCAAGAAAACCCACTTGGGGGGGGGGGTGCATTTTGCCAATTTTAAACTTTTGAGGTGCATTTTGTATTTTTGTCCATTCATATTAACATCCCATTTTTGAGTATTCGCACTCAAAATTTGAGTTTCTTTTTTTGAATTTTTAGAATTCTT
This sequence comes from Platanthera guangdongensis, assembly GCA_039583875.1. Taxonomy (NCBI): domain Eukaryota; kingdom Viridiplantae; phylum Streptophyta; class Magnoliopsida; order Asparagales; family Orchidaceae; genus Platanthera; species Platanthera guangdongensis. The sequence continues at coordinate 157,491,055 of CM077165.1, forward strand.
ATTAACATGCAATGTGTAGAAATTATTCTTTTTTCGCACTCGTCCCTCGCGTGCTTCCGCCTCCTCTAGAAATCGTGATTCTGCTGACTACATTTTCTCCTCTCTTTCCGTCCGGCCTGAAGGCTCCAAACCCGGCAAGTTCTTCTCCTCCATTTTCCGAACGGTGTTCTTTATTTTGACGCGTTCTACTCCACTATTTGGCGGCTATCTTTTCCACATCTGGCGATCTCTCTTTCTCTTGTCGGCGGTACTCCTCTATTCCGTGATTTTCAAGCGTTCATTCCTCCTCCAGGCGGTGGTGCTTAACTCTTCTATTTTTTCAATTTTTGAGTGTGAATAGCTTTCGTGCTTGCGAATAGCTAATTTTTTTAAAAAACAATGTTTACATATAGCTATTTAAAAAAAAACAATTCTGATGGATAGCCGAAAGTGCAAATAACAAAAACTACGATGCTAATATGAACGTCCAAATTTTTTTTAACAATTTACAAATCAACTAAAAAAGTATTTAGTGGGCACCCAATCCTCTTTTGAGTTTTTTATATGATTAATTTTTTCACTCGTGATATATTTCTTTTTTTTGCAGAATAAATTTTTTATAAAGATAAAAAAAAATTTAATGGTAGTTACGACGAAAAAATAAGTTAACTGGCATAAGAGTCTTGATAGTTTTTACGGTTTACTCGTGGCTCTCGCGGATCAGTATGAATTAGCCTGTCTTAGTTTAGGAGCGACCGAACGTGCAAACAATTATTGAGAAAAGAGACGATTGGCAAAGCAATTTTTTTAATGTGAAAAATCCCGAAAATAGTGAAAAATCACATGGTCGGAACTGTGACAACCAAACTTCAACTATTTGTTGTTGTTAATTGTTATAAAGAACTTTTAAGAGAAGGCGAGGAGGACAGGAAGCTCTTTGTTAGAATTGCAGGGAGAGAGATGTGTTAGGAGGGTGACATGCCACTCTTCACGGAGCCAAACCCTTTGCTTTGCTACAGTGGGGTGAGCGGTGCTTTGACTGCTTTGGAGTATTTGGCTGTTGCCTGGAGACTTATGCGGCGTGTTTTGCGCACCTTAGTCATTGTGGTTCGTCTCATGTTGTGCGCGGAGGAATCTAGAGCGGAGTGCTTGATGCTGACCGGGGGCTTGCTTTCAACTGGAGGGCGCAATGTGCGTGAAGCATGCTAGAGTACGCTTGCAAGGTGTCCCTTCTTCTTTGCAGAGTCGCGTGTGTACAACCCCGTATTCACAGGTTTTGAGTTTTAAGCTTTTTGAGTGCTTTGAGCTCTTGATGACCAATTTTGGCCTAACCCTTGGAATATACTAGTAGGGGGAGGAAAAATCGGTCTCCCCCAGGGGCCCTTTTTTGAAGGGGTCGGGGTCTCCCCCCTGCCCCCCCTGCCCGTGGCTTGGTGGGGCGAGACCGGCGAAGGCCAGGGGTCTCGCCCCTGCCCGCGGCTTGGTGGGGCGAGACCGGCCAAGGCTGGGGGTCTCGCCCCTGCCCACGACGTGGAGGGGCGAGACCGGCCAAGGCCGGGGGGTCTCGCCCCTGCCCGCGGCCTGGCGGGGCTAGACCGGCCAAGGCCGGGGGTCTCGCCCCTGCCCGCGGCCTGGCGGGGCGAGACCGGCCAAGGCCGGGGGTCTCGCCCCTGCCCTCGTCGCCCCTGTGCTCGGCCCCTAGGTGGATGAGGGGCGGGGTGGTTTTTACCCCTTTATCCCCCGGTGTGGCTGTTTTCTATTGGCCAGAGGCATATTTGACGTAAGGGCATTTCAGGCATTTTGGCCCATGGGATTTGGAAAACTATAAATAGTCCCTTAGGGGTGCCTTGGAGAGCACGACTTCATCACTTCTTCATTCTCTCTTCTTTCTTCAAGGCACCCTAGCTCAAGCATTGACTAGGGAGGGGGAGACCTCAAAGGTCTTCCGGGTGTGAGGTGGGACCTCCGCGCTAGAGCCGAGGGTCTGTTCCTAGCTTCCTGATCTTTTGGTCCGTGACGTTCTCCTGAGTGTAGTAGGTGTGAGGTCACCCCTTTCTAGGGACCCCGAACTTCATAGAGGTCATTTTTGGCTTCAACACTTTGGTGCGATGAGCGTGGAGAGTGACCAGCACAGAAGATCTCGGGAGAGTGTCATGACTGGAGGTCAGGGAGGTAGTGATGATCTCGGCGAGCTCCCCAACCGAGGACCCTTTGTGAGGAGGCAAGAGTTCATGGCCTCCATCCAGGGCATCATGGAGATGCTGCGAAGCATTGCTCCTCAGGGTGGCAGCTCCACCCCAACCTCCCAGGAGCTAGCTCCCCCCCTCTCGACGAGATGACCCCAGCGGCGGGAGAAGGAAGTGCACCAGGAAGAAGGTCAGGGAAGGAGAGGATGAGAGATGGGGTCGAGCGAGACCTCACCGCCCGGGAGTTGTTCTCCTAGAAGTGGCGAGACCACCCCTTAGGGGGTCACCCTTCAGCGAGCTGATCATCTCAGCTCCCTTTCCCGAGGGATTCAGTGAGCCAGACATGGCTTACTATACCGGGAAGGATGACCTCATCCAGCATCTGCAGTGGTTCGAGGATGCCGTCTCCATCAGGCCGATGACTGATGCCTTCAAGTGTCGCCTCTTTGCGATCACGTTAAAGGAGAAAGCAAGGGACTGGTTCCATCAACTCCCTCCTAGGTCGATCTATGGGTTCGAAGGCTGGAGCCGGAGCTTTCAGCTTCGCTTCTCCACCTCCAAGAAGAGGAAGAGGAGTCCTGAGTCCATCTTCCTGATAAGGCAGGGGGCCGAGGAGTCGCTGGCCCGTTACGTAGACAGGTTCCAAGAGGAGATCCTGGAGGTCCAGGAGATGCCAGAGTATGCTCTCCAGATGACCATCATCATTGGGATGAAGGAGGGCTTCTTCAAGATGAGCTTGACCTGGAAGACCCCCCTTTCCTTCGAGGAGCTGATGGAAAGGGCGGCAGAGGAGATTGCCATAGAGGCAGCCAACCCAGCATTTGTCAAGAAGTTGACGAAGTTGACGGAGGTGGAGTCAAAGGAGCAGGGTGACATCAAGAAGGAAGAAGAAGAGAGGAGCAGAGAGCTCAGGGGTTCCAAGGACAGGAGGGTCCGGAACCAGGCTGTAGGCAGCAGGGAGGACCTGCCCAAGGTCCAGGAAGAGCTCTCATCCAAGGAGGGGGAACTTCCACGGGGGCCAAGGGAGGTTCAACTTCCAGAGGCAGGCCCCTAGGCAGCTCCTACCCCCACCCCAGCAGGCCTTGGTGATCAACGACAGAGGAAGATGCATGGGTCGAGACCGTCGAGTCCGCCGAAAGAGGGGAGGAAGAGCCTTGCCTTACTGTGACTTCCACAAGTTAGAGGGTCACGCCATAGCTACTTGCCCCGAGTTCCTGGAAGTGAGGGGGCAAGAGGCCCTGCCCAGCCACAACCACCAGTGCGTGTTGAAGATGTTCTGCCCAGAGAAGGGGGGATGATGTATGCGAGGACCGGGTCGATGTTGGACCCCGAGGCAGTATAGCAGTGATCCATGGTGGAGTGTGGATCGAGGCCACTCGGAAGGCAAGTCTCCATGTGATGTACCGACGGAGTATCGCCTCGACGTCCCAGACCCCGCCCCAGGAGGAGAAGATCACCTTCTCGGTGAAGGACCTGCCGGATCATGAGGATTCATTTTGTGATGTGCTGGTCATCCAGACGGCCATCGAGGGCTACACCGTCTCCCGAATCTTGGTTGACAACGGAAGCTCCGTCAACGTCGTTTTCAAGAAGGCGTTTGACGAGATGAAGGTAGAGCCAAGGAGGGTGTTGGCCTCGGACGGACCCCTGTTTGGATTTTTAGGGGAGAGGAAGGAAGTGGAAGGTGGAGTCGGACTCCAGGTAAAGTTAGGGTGGATCTCAAGAAATTGCAGGTTTGTCATTGTTGATGCTCCAAGCAGCTACAACGCCATTTTCGAAAGGCCCCTCATCAGTGCTTTCCGGTGTGTGCCTTCGTCCTTCCACCAATGTCTTAAGTTCAACTCAGAGGGGACTCAGGTCAGGGTCAAGGGAGACTCCAGGATGGCGAGACAGTGCTACGTCACGGCTGTCAACACCATCTCTTGGTTGGCCAAGGCAGAGGAAATGGAGAAGATCATGGAGAGCCTGAGCAGGATGGAAGTATCCAAGGGGAAGGAATTGGATAACGGCCATATGGCCCAGGCCCCCTGAAGAAGCCTCGTCTCGGCAGAGTCTTGTATCTTTTTTTTATGCTGTAATGAGTCTAGCCCACGACCAACAGAGTCGGGGGGGTCATGTAACCCGTCTTTTTTCCCCATTAGAGGATGTTGAAATTGAAAAAGCTTAGGTGACATGTCCAGCTCCCAACCCCCGGGAGGATCTCCTCATACCAGGCTCACACAAGCTGGCAGGGTCGAGAGTGCCTCGGGGGGGGGGGGGGGGGTGGCACTTTTCTCATTTGCTCCGATGATGATTCCGCTGTCAGGCTCTCACTAGCCGATAGGGCTGGTTGATCTCTCGTGGAAGCCAAGTCCTTTGCTCCGATGATGATTCCGCTGTCAGGCTCTCACTAGCTGACAAGGCTGGTTGATCTCTTGTAGAAGCCAAGTCCTTTGCTCCGATGATGATTCCGCTGTCAGGCTCTCACTAGCTGACAGGGCTGGTTTATCTCTCGTGGAAGCCAAGTCCTTTGCTCCGATGATGATTCCGATGTCAGGCTCTCACTAGCTGACAAGGCTGGTTAATCTCTCGTGGAAGCCAAGTCCTTTGCTCCGATGATGATTCCGCTGTCAGGATCTCACTAGCTGACAGAGCTGGTTGATCTCTCGTGGAAGCCATGTCCTTTGCTCCGATGATGATTCCCTGTCAGGCTCTCACTAGCTGACAGGGCTGGCCGATCTTTCGTGGAAGCCAAGTCCTTTGCTCTGATGATGATTCCGCTGTCAGGCTCTCACTAGCTGACAGGGCTGGTTGATCTCTCGTGGAAGCCAAGTCCTTTGCTCCGATGATGATTCCGCTGTCAAGCTCTCACTAGCTGATAGGGCTGGTTGATCTCTCGTGGAAGCCAAGTCCTTTACTCCGATGATGATTCCGCTGTCAGGCTCGCACTAGCTGATAGGGTTGGTTGATCTCTCGTGGAAGCCAAGTCCTTTGCTCCGATGATGATTCCGCTGTCAGGCTCTCACTAACTGACATGGCAGGTTGATCTCTCGTGTAAGTCAAGTCCTTTGCTCCGATGATGATTCCGCTGTCAGGCTCTCACTAGCTGACAGGGCTGGTTGATCTCTCGTGGAAGCCAAGTCCTTTACCCGGAGGAAGTCTCGCCACCCAGGCTCCCATAGCTGGCATGACAGGTTGACCCCTCCGGGGGGTGAAGTGTTTTCTACCCGGAGGAGGTCTCGCCACCCAGGCTCCCATAGCTGGCATGACAGGTTGACCCCTCCGGGGGGTGAAGTGTTTTCTACCTGGAGGAGGTCTCGCCACCCAGGCTCCCATAGCTGGCATGACAGGTTGACCCCTCCGGGGGGGTGAAGTGTTTTCTACCCGGAGAAGGTCTCGGCACCCAGGCTCCCATAGCTGGCATGACAGGTTGACCCCTCCGGGGGGTGAAGTGTTTTCTACCCGGAGGAGGTCTCGCCACCCAGGCTCCCATAGCTGGCATGACAGGTTGACCCCTCCGGGGGGTGAAGTGTTTTCTACCCGGAGGAGGTCTCGCCACCCAGGCTCCCATAGCTGGCATGACAGGTTGACCCCTCCGGGGGGTGAAGTGTTTTCTACCCGGAGGAGGTCTCGCCACCCAGGCTCCCATAGCTGGCATGACAGGTTGACCCCTCCGGGGGGTGAAGTGTTTTCTACCCGGAGGAGGTCTCGCCACCCAGGCTCCCATAGCTGGCATGACAGGTTGACCCCTCCGGGGGGTGAAGTGTTTTCTACCCGGAGGAGGTCTCCCCACCCAGGCTCCCATAGCTGGCATGACAGGTTGACCCCTTCGGGGGGGGGGGGGGAAGTGTTTTCTACCCAGAGGAGGTCTCGCCACCCAGGCTCCCATAGCTGACATGACAGGTTGACCCCTCCGGCGGGTGAAGTGTTTTCTACCCGGAGGAGGTCTCGCCACCCAGGCTCCCATAGCTGGCATGACAGGTTGACCCCTCCAGGGGGTGAAGTGTTTTCTACCCGGAGGAGGTCTCGACACCCAGGCTCCCATAGCTGGCATGACAGGTTGACCCCTCCTGGGGGGGGTGAAGTGTTTTCTACCCGGAGGAGGTCTCGCCACCCAAGCTCCCATAGCTGGCATGTCAGGTTTTGGGTTTTAAGTTTTTTGAGTGGTTTGAGCTTTTGATGGCCAATTTTGGCCTAACCCTTGGAATATACTAGTAAGGGGAGGAAAAATCGGCCTCCCATAGGGGCCCTTTTTTGAGGGGGCCGGGGTCTCCCCCCTGCCCCCTGCCCGCGGCTTGGTGGGGCGAGACCGACCAAGGCCGGGGGTCTCGCCCCTGCCCGCGTCCTGGCGGGGCGAGACCGGCCAAGGTCGGGGGTCTCGCCCCTGCCCGCAGCTTGGTGGGGGGAGACCGGCCAAGGCCGGGGGTCTCGCCTGTCACAACCCGCATTTCCTCAACGAGTACATCGTATCAGAGTAAGAGGAACTACGTGTTATGATGCCACATCGTGCAGGGGATAACTGCACACGCTCAGGCAAACCCTTGACGCTTACTTTATTAGTTGAAATCCACCAGTTAAATGCAAGAAAACCACCAATGGCAGTAGATCATTCATATGTAGCCACTAAAGAAAACCACCAATGGGCGTCAACAAGCTGACACGAACCCACTGTGGCGTCTGTATGTCTGTACAACAAAGTAAAGAACTACCTCGCTAAGCAAGCTTGGCTAGCTCCAAGTAAACTTCACCAAATACCTAGCCGCTCAACCGGCTACAACCTGCACCTGAGCCATTCAAGAAAGAACACCTCAGCAATCATCAAAGCTACAACATAGAGCATTAAATTCATAAAATATGACGAAGGGGCTTACCGACTCCGTAATAATTTTTCAGATAAACGAGTGAAAAGAACAGGGTGGAAAATAAGTGTCAAACACTGCCAACCCAAAGTGTAAAACGCACCAAGTGCGTGAAATTCTCATGAAGTCCTGCTCAACCCGCAGGAGCAAAAAGGCAACATATACGCCCATTCCATCATCTTTATAACAAGAAACAACTATACTAGTGAAACATAAACAGCGGTTAGGTTCGATTCCGCAAGGGTCTTTTGGTGGCGGCCCTAAAGTGGAACGCACCAATAAAAGCCAGCCCAAATCGGGGCCAAAACGGTGCTCTACACCACAAAACAAAACCCGGTGGCCACCAAGGCTGAAACCACACCACCCCTTACCGAATCCTCACACAAACGCTCCTGACATGGTTCACAATTTGCCTCGCAAAACTCACCATAACCCAAGTTAAACACGTTTCATTTCATCGTCCTCACTCATGACCACAGATTGCCCAAGTTATGTCAAACTTGATAGAGTTTGGGTCTCTACTTCACCATAAGCGAACCTCACAATTAACAACGCCGACTAAACACAACAAGATCTCTAATCATATGAACAAGAAAGGTAACTAATAGAGAAATACAAGGTAAAACATGGCAAAATTAGATGAACAATAGGTAAGCATATAGATTGAGAAATTCTTGAAAGACAAGATTATTCATGGGTGCATAATAGACAAAATGTGAGATTCAAGACAAGATGAACAAAGTTAACAAACTTGAAAGGGGAAACTAGCTACACTTGCAAGAATCAACGAACAAAGACAAGATTGGCAAAACATCGCAAAAATCATCTAACAAAAGATAAGATTAGCAAGGGCGAAGAACACCGCTTGCCTGAACCGAGACGACACTGCGACGGCTGCTCCTCATTTTCCTTTTTCTTCCCTTGCCTTAGCTTTTCTCCCTTGCTTTCTCTTGGAAATGGGGAAGAAGATGAAGAAGGGAATAAGTGAGGAGGAAAACTCTTGTTTCGGCCTTATTTCCTCCAGGACAGAGCTGGACCGTTTGATCCAGCATCAGAGAAACGAACGGCACAAAAACTGAAAAAGTCGATTTTTGGCCCCGTCACGCCCTGTGTCATGCCCGTGTCACAGGGCGTGTACCTTAAGAGGAGCAGAATGTCGGCAAATTCAAGTTTATCCACAAGGTACACGGCAGGGTACACGCCCGTGACGGGTCGGTCACGCCCGTGACCTAGGGTGTGTAGCCCGTGTCTCGACATCTCGTCGACCAAAAGTGTCGACACTTCGACAAATCTGGACACGCCCTGTGACACGCCCGTGTCACAGGCCGTGTCCCCTCTCTCGACACTGACACCCGACACTCGACACTCTCCATTCGTCGACCTAGCGGGACACGGCTCGTGACACGCCCGTGTCACGGGGCGTGCACCCCATTCGTCGAGCTCAACTCGACGAAGAAAATTCGTCGAGTCGACCTCCCCGACACGCCCGTGTCGGGGGGGGGGGGGGGTGTGTTCCTCCCGTAACTTCATCGAATGAAGTTCGACGACCACAAAGCCAAAACGCATCCCGAGCTGGACACGCCCGTGTCCCAGGCCGTGTCACTCAAACAAAATGACTATTTTTCACTGTTTTGAAAAATGTTCCTTTCTCGGCCTAGACCATTTCTTCCTTAAGGACTTTTTACCATTTTTTGTCAAATCCAACAAACATGCTTTTCACATCGTCCATACAATCAACCCGTTTTGAGCAACATGACCCAGACTCGAAACAGTGCAAGCATTCCCTAAGAGGCCTCACCGAGTCCCCAAAATTGGACTCCAGCTTGTTGGGGAATCTTGCAACTAGGCTACCAAAACAGACACTCGAAGGCCCGCGTGAAAATCATGCTCGAACAACGGTCAAAGCCAACGTAACGCCCATCAAGCATATGCAATCATTCAACGAAAAATCTGGGGCGTTACATCGCCCCTGCCCGCGGCCTGGCGGGGCGAGACCGGCCAAGGCCGGGGGTCTCGCCCCTGCCCTCGTCGCCCCTGTGCTCGACCCCTAGGTGGATGAGGGGCGGGGTGGTTTTTACCCCTTTACCCCCCAGTGTGGCTGTTTTCTATTGGCCCGAGGCATATTTGGCGTAAGGGCGTTTCGGGCATTTTGGCCCATGAGATTTGGAAAACTATAAATAGGCCCTTAGGGGTGCCTTGGAGAGCAGGACTTCATCACTTCTTCATTCTCTCTTCTTCCTTCAAGGCACCCTAGCTCAAGCATTGGCTAGGGAGGGGGAGACCTCAAAGGTCTTCCGGGTGTGAGGTGAGACCTCCGCGCTAGAGCCGAGGGTCTGTTCCTAGCTTCCTGATCCTTTGGTCCGTGACGTTCTCCTGAGTGTAGTAGGTGTGAGGTCACCCCTTTCTAGGGACCCCGAACTCCACAGAGGTCATTTTTGGCTTCAACAGTGTGGACTGCCGGCGTTGTTTAAGACTAAGGTGCTCAATTGAGGGCAATCTTGAGAGGGGGGGGTGCGCAGAGGTGCATTTGGGAGTGGAGCACGTGATGTGCGCTTGAGAGCGGAACACCCGAGGGCGCACCTGGGAGCAGAGCATGAGAAGGAGCACTTGGGAGCAGAGCGTGCGAGACTTATTAGATTTTCTTCTCTTCAGCGCATACAACCCCTTTTTTTCTCCCTAAATGAGGGTCTTACGGGTCCTTTTATAGATATCGGGAGGGGTGACCCGGTAATTTTTCCCTGGTAAGTTTCAGACGGATGAATAAGAACGCCTGAATTGGTGTATGTGGATCACCAATTTTATGGATATGACAGTTTTGCCCCTGGGCAATTTAGGCCCATGGGGCGCTCCGGACGCTTGGCCAGTTGGCCTGAAAGGGGAGTGCGTCTGAAGTGCTGGGCGGCCGGCCAATAGGGGTGGCCTTGCATGCCTGCCTGGGCGCCGGCGAAGAGTCGGACTGCTAAGAGGCCGCCCGACCTAGGCAGCAAAGAGGCAGCCCGATTTACCGGAGTAGTGATGATTGGCCACTGTTCCAATCCAGTTTACCGAAGTAGTGATGATTGGCCGCCGCTACCGTCTCACCGGAAAAATGAAAGTGCTCGAAACTTGATTAAATTTTAGGAAAGCTTCGTCTGATTGAGTGGTTGAAAATTATGAGCTATCAAAGGTCGAGGCCCAAGCTACTAGTAATGACTATTTGGAAGCTTTTGGAGGAAGGAGGTGCTCACGACCATTGGAGGGGCCGGGCAACCATTCGCACAATTTTGGTCGCCAGAATGAGGTCGGGCCGGCTCTGTTCTGGTCGATTTTCTGGCTTTCTTCTAGAGAACAAAACTTGCATACATCTAATGCAGGTATCATTGCCCGCACGAAGAAATGCACTAACATGCAACCATCTGCGAATAGTGAAATCTAGTGGTCATGAACACGGGTGATTGAATTATCATTTGTTAACACCAATCTAAGAAACTTCATCCACTTTTATGTTCAAACGGATGATGTTTGTTAACTAATCATTAACAAATGACGTTTGTTAACTAATCATTAACAAATGACGTTTTAACCCATACGATTACGATCATCACCACCATGCCAGACGGAACCTAAGATTTGTTATTTGCAACCAAAATTGTTATTTGCAACTATCCACCACTCCATTTGTAGCAAAATGGAAAAAAAATCGAAGGTTCATCTTCCTAGGCATCACAATTGAAGATTTTGAGAAGATATGTTATTTTATTGCTCTAAGTAATTAACTATAAGAAGATAGACGAAGAAAATTTTGAGACCTACTCATTTTTATAGTCTATTTGTCAACTCCGTCCAAATTACTTTTTTTTTGTGCACTCATATTCGCACCGTAGTTTTGGGTATTTGCATCGCACTTTCTCCTAATTTTTCATGTCTTTTGAAAATATGTCTTGTGCAAGTATTTTTAGGAAAAGTGTTCAACACGAAAGTTGTAGATCTAGTGTTGAACACTTTTCCTAAAAATGCAAGTACAAAGCGTATTTTCGAAAGGCGCGAAACCTAAACGTATTTCCAAAGTACGTCTTGTACGTGCATTTTTAGGAAAAATGTTCAACACGAAAGTTGTAGATCTCGTCGAGATCTACAACTTTTTTGTTGAACAATTTTCCTAAAAATACACGTACAAGACGTATTTCCAAAAGACGTGAAAAACTAGGAGTAAGTGCAGTGCCACTAGCCAAAACTGCGGTGCGGATATCAACGTCCTTTTTTTTCTCATGCTGCCAACACAAAAAGTGAATCGTGATCCGCAAGAACGGAAATCCAACCCATCGCTTCTAGTACGCAAGGGCCAATAGTGAGGTGTCGATTGTCTTCTATTTGCGCGTCTCCATGCGCTAGGTTGATGAGATTTTGTCGTCGCCTTCGCCACCTCCAAGGAGGAGAAGAAGGTCCAAAGAATCTCCCGCCGATGGAAACAGCCACTGAAGCGAGGATGTCAAGGATATCGCAAGTCTCAGGCTGCGTTTGGAGTGGCTAATTTGCACCGGTGAGGTTGGACAAAAATGTCATTGTCATATCAAAATCTTATGCCCCAAACTAATTTCTTTTATTGTAATGGTAGTAACATTTGTCATACCAAACACACAATGATGATTTTGTTCAACCTCACCGGAGCAAATAAGGTGCAATAAGCCGCGTCAAACACAACTTCAATGCCTTTATTGCCACAATAGAGAGCCGCTCTTCCCCCACTTAACTTCTCCCAACAATAACGACATGGATCGATCCTTTGTGGGGTGAAATCGCGAGGGAATAGTTGCGCGAGAAAGATAGGTTTGTGCTAGGGAGAGGTTTCTTTGAAGGTGGTGAACAAAAGTCGAGTGAGACAAGAAAGTTTTGCAAATAGGTATTTCTTAGGAGGAAAAAAAGAAGACCGAAAGTTTTTGGACCGTTTATTGGCTTATATATATATATATTTGGATCTGTTTATAACAACAACAAAAAATATATTGTATTTAAAAGATATATAATATTAAGTGTTGCAGGTCAGTCGAGGCTCCTGATAGACTAAACTAAATTGAACCACCTTAGTCTGTCAAGCGGTCGAGTGCGTAAATAGTCACAAAAAAGTGGACAAAAAGTTTTTTTAACTTGAAAACCCATGAATTGGGTGAAAAATCAACCAATCAGTGTCGACCAAACTTCACTATTTGCGGATGTTTACATGACGTTTTTAGAGAAGGCGGAGGCGACATGCCACTTCTTGTTACAATTTGGGGTTGGGGAGAGACAGAGATTCCCGGAGGGTGACAGACCACCGCTCGGGAAACTATATGTTAGTCTTCATCAGCGCCGATCTCGTGGGGGCCGACCGGGAGGAGGCCGTCCGAGCGTCGGCCTCGCGGAGACCGGTCGGGCAGAGGCTAGCTGGGCACCGGCCTCGCGGAGGGAGCCCACGACCGCACGGAGGCCACGACCGCGCGTGGGGTGCACGGCCGTGAGCGGTGCTCGCGGAGACGATGACTATCTTGGATGGTTGGTTGCGGGCGCTTGGGGTGACAGAGGAATCAAGTGCGCGACACTTGGATCGGGCGTGCAGGTCGGGTGCAAGGTGGTTTCTACCATAACCCCCACAAAATTAGTGAGGGTGATGGAATTTCGGCTGTTTGTATTTCTCAGTCTCATTCCATCAAGGGGCCCATGGATGCAACTCCTGTCATATAGAAGGACAAATCTCATCTCTGCTCACAGACAAACACCCAAATGATTCGTAACGTACCCAATAACCACATTTATCATCCAACTTTCTCAAGACTGGACTTTTGATAACATCAAAACACGCTCTTTCTCACTCGATGAATGTTGTGCTTCAGATCAAAGGACCACAAACACCATTGTCACTTGAGCCATGCTTGTGACACGTTCATATAATAGTCCACAAAGTATTCTCATGATGGGTCTGTCCAATACAACTTGTTCACTAACAAGTACCCATGTGATAACTTGATATCACAATATCATGACCTGTGAGAACCGGTCATCAGTCAACGCACATGCTAGTCTTAATATGTCATCATCGCCCTTAGCTTCTAAGATGACACTCGATGAGGGACCATTTAAGAATGAAGCTTCTAAAACACATGCTCTCACATTCAAGTCACAAACACAGGCTCTCACATTCAAGTCACCACTCGACTCCTATGGAAACAAACAATCTAAGGGCATTTATTATGCTCGGGAAGGGCAGCGAGTATGGGTCCGAGCTGCCCTGCTCGCATGCTGTGAGTTCGCTCAGCAGTCAGGACTTGGCGAGCGGCCTGGGACTCGACGAAAGGCCCAGAGCTCGACGAACTCCGAGTTCTGTTCGACAAATGCCGAGCTCCGTTCGACGAACGCCGAGCTCCGTTCGACGAACTGAGTGGACTGGGTGGTGCTCGCCGCTTCTGCTCACCCCCGACGAGTGCGGGCCCGGCTAGCCCTACTTGCGTGACACTAGCCGGGCTTGCCTGGGCGAGCTGGAGGCTGCCGAGCTCTGGCCCCCTCGGTGCTCGCCCGAGACTCAGGAAAAGGGAGCCAGTCGGTCTGGTTCCCGGCGACCCCACTCGCCGGATACAGGATTGTACACAATCCCCGCTCTTTTTGAGTTTCGCAGGAACACGAGAACAAGGCACAGGAACACTCCAACCATAAACTGAGCAATGTAACCAGTAACAACAAAAAGCAACACGGATCTTTTATTCATCAACTATCAATCTTTACAAGGCCAGGTATACATGGCGAGATATTATTCCGCCAAGTACAAATGAAAAGTAAGCAAGAGAATTTTCAAGCCGGGTGGACTGCCTCAGAGACCGCTGAGTCCGCCGAGTCCGCCGAGACAACCAAGCTGCTGCTGCTATCACTAATCTACGGAGTCCACACAAACCGTGGACAACCCGTTATTCTGCTGACGCCCGCTCTACAAGCCGTCGCCGAACTGAAAGAATAGACCGCCAAGTCCGCCGAGGCCGACGAACTGGTTATTGAACTTGAACTTCAACTGCTGGAGAGAAGACTGGTTGGTCGCCAAGTGCAACTTGCTGCAAACCGCTGATTGTAAACTGCAAGCTTCACTGCTTCCTGACCGCGATCAGAACCAAACTTCTGGCTTCACAGTGCTAGCCACACAACCTGCAAACAACAACCGGTTAATTCTTCTCAATCCGCGTGGACTACAAAACCCAGGCCGCAACAGTTAATCCGCGCTCAACTTACTTTCATTCAGTTCTTGTAGAAGTGTCGGGGGGAGGGGGTCTATTTATAGGCGGGGTTGTAACGAACTAGGGAGGACCCCTAGTGCCGCCCGGCCCACCAGCAGCCCATGGAGGACCCATGACACCACAGTGGTACAACCAGAATATACAAGGCCTTCAGTTGGTGATGAGAACTGTTGAAGGTTGCTTATCAAGGGTTGCGGGTTCGAAGCCCCGTGCCAACAACCTTCCGCTGCTGAGAAACAGGCGCGGAGATTTGGTTGCTCAGTTGGTGATGAGAACTGTTGAAGGTTGCTTATCAAGGGTTGAGGGTTCGAAGCCCTGTGCCAACAACCTTCCGCTGCTGAGAAACATGCGCGGAGATTTGGTTGGGGTGTACGACCTACAGGCCTTGTATATTACGGCTGTACCACCGTGGTGCAATGGGTCCTCCATGCGCTGTTGGTGGGCCGGGCGGCGCTAGGGGTCCTCCCTAGGTCGTTACAGGGGTGAGGAGTGTGATCACCGCCCTAGTGAATAGAATCACCACCCCAGCTCGCAGCTAGCACAACCCAGTCTGCCGAGTCCGCAAGGACTAAGCCGGACCAGCCAACTTGCCAGGCGCCATCAGGAAGCCAGTCCGCCATCAGGCGGACACCACACCAGTCCGCACAACTCGCAAACACCGCTTCAGTCCGCCATATGAGTCCACGACCAACAGGCAGATCGCACAGTCAACAACGGACTCTGCGGACACTGCGAATACCCTGAACTTGTCACAAAGTGTGACCAAGTCCAACATCACACCAAACAACTGGTGCGAGCTCGGCGGACACGAAGCCAGGATGCTAGCCCCAAGAACAGTCCGCCAACATGAATGCGACTATCACCCGCCGCATCACAAGAGATCAAGAAAAGGACCAATACCGATCTCACGACCTCCACTCTATCCGCCACAGCGGACTCCGCAGACTCCAACTGAGTCTGCCACATTCTCGCGGACTCACTGCCAATCCGTCCGGTTAC
Organism: Platanthera guangdongensis; assembly: GCA_039583875.1. Classification (NCBI taxonomy): domain Eukaryota; kingdom Viridiplantae; phylum Streptophyta; class Magnoliopsida; order Asparagales; family Orchidaceae; genus Platanthera; species Platanthera guangdongensis. Next base: position 157,506,289 of record CM077165.1, read on the forward strand.
ATCAAGAACAAGCTATCCGCAAAACCGCAGTCCAAGCTGTCTGAACACGCCACCAGTCCGCCATAGCCAGGCCGCCCAGACCGTGGACTCAGACCGCCCAGTCCGCGCGGTCTGCTTAATCAACCACTTCCACTTCAAAATTTTCAACACTTTGCAATCGTAACGGAGAAACGGTCCCTCCGAGTTAGAATCTCAATCCTTGTAAACTCAAAGAAACTAGTGAATTTTGGCTCGGTACAGATTCAACCACGTGGTTTTTCACCCTTTCTAGGTTTTCCACGTCAAGAAAAGCTTTTTGTCACTTTTTGCTATTTACTTTGACTGTTTGCACGCCCGATCCAATTTTGAGCTAGGGCGATCAGATTTCTCCAAACCGGAAAAAGACCGGGCGACCCGTAACAAAAACGTATACGCACATGCTTATTCTGCAAGCCTCAAAGTATAAGTGCGGTAAAAAAATAAGCAGAAAAATACTTAGAATACTCAACAAATTTGCTTTAATGCAGCACCAAAGTAAAACTCTCCTTTTAGCCTCCCTCATGCTCCCCATGCATGAAGTATGTAACCTAGCCGATCTCCTTGTCGTCAGGTCGCCCGCCACCCCCGCCCAGTCGGCCGCCAGTCGCCCGCGTCCATTGTGCCGATTCGCCAGCCCCCGCCCACCCTCCTTGCTCCCATTTCCAGCCCGTCTGCTCACCTCTTCATACTGCCACAGTGTCACTTCCTCCTTTCTTTCACTGTGAGGGTTTTCATAGTCAAAATTGTTGTTATATGGGAACTTTTTTGAAGAACCAATGAGATATGTTGTTGGAAAACACTTTGTTCCTTGCTACCAAGTTTTGATTTTTGTATGTAATTAGAAATAAAATATAATGAAGAAGTATACCTGTTCTAAATTTTTATATGGGAGAGAGATTTAAAAGATTCAAATATTTGATTGTTTTTATTATAGGCTGCAAATATAAATTTGATGCATGCAATGATGCAAATATACAACAACAACAGTAGTGAGCAGTCAAGTTTTTATCCCACTATAGTGTGGTTGGCTATATGATCCTTTGTCGCCATTGTGCTATATCTTTTGTCATAATCTCACTAATGTCTATGCACATCATGTCTTTCCTTATAGTTTCATTTCAAGTCTTTATTGGTCTACCACTCACTCCTTTAACATGCCTAGTGACTAGAGTCTCACAATGCCTACTAGGTGTCTCTAATGATCTCATTTGTACACGTTCAAACCATCCTAGTTGAGCTTCTTGCATCTTCTTTACAATTGGTGCTACTCCTGTATTATCCCGGATACATTCATTTTTAATTATCTAATCCCGTTTGTCTACACATCTACCTAAGCATTCTCATCTCCACAACTCCCATTTTTTGCTCATGTACACAATTCATTGCCCAACACTCGGAACCATAGAGTATCGCTGGTCTAATTGCCGTACGGTAAAATTTGCCCTTAAGTTTTCCTTGACATGCCTCTCCACTTCAACCAACCCGCTTGGATTATATGTGTCATATTTTATCAATACCTCCGTCTTTTTAATCGATTTAAGATATTTAAAACACTGACTGCAGGAAATATCTTCATCACCAAACTTAATAATGAAGTCATGACTCCTTCTTATTCTACTAAATTTAGGCTTTGTTTGGAGAGGCTTATTTTTACGGGTCAAGCGGTTACGACCGCATGTACCGGGCCTTAATTAAGGCCCGGTACATGCGGTCGTAACCGCTTGACAGGTGAAAATAAGTCTCCTCAAACGGAGCCTTAAGCTCCATATAATTATCCTAAATAAAAGCTTGATTATTATTAAGTATTTTAGTCAAATGTTATTTTTCTAGGAAAACAACCCATGAAATACAAATAAAAATAAAAATAAACCCATTGCCATGATGACGTAAGATTAAAGAGTGGCTTCATATATTATATATTCTGAAAATAATAATTTAAATCGGATGCGCTGTCGCTCAAATTTAATTTGGCCGCAAATTGTCGCCGAATATTAATTAATCCATACTTGATATTATATTTATTTTATATATAATATCAAATATTTTTCTATATCTTGTATATTAGTATATTACAACCAGCGTCATAATTTGGCCAAAAATTGTCGCCGAATATTAATTAATCCACCCTTGATATTATATTTGTTTTCTATATAATATCAAATATTTAACTTAATTTATTTAATCTAATTGATATCTTATCTATACTATTAGTATACGGGAAGCCCTGTCCGTAACTTTGGATTTGCCCAATTTGCCCTCCTGCCTCCGCAGCGTGCCCCGTCGCCTGCCGCGTGCTGCTGCTCGCCGCTCTTCTCCACCGCTTCCGGTCACAGCGCCACGACGACCTCCTGCTTCAACTGAGAGCGCCACAATGACACTTACCTGCTACTTCTTAAGCTCCCGGCCGTCTCCCCTACGCCTCCTCTCCATCGCACCGACTGTCCGCAAACGCTGCTGCTCGCCGCAGGCCGTCTCATCTCCCCCGCTGCACCATCGCCTAACCGTTGCCCCTCCACACGCTCTCAGTGTAACGGCTTAGCTTCATCCCTATCCGACCAATTCCGGAGGTACGGTACCTAGGGTTTTTCTTCCTCTCCGTCTCCAGGTTCGTTTTTTTTTATGTTATTTGGATGTCCACCATTTCTTCCTCTTTTCTGTGGTAATAGCTGTTCTCCATCTGAACTCATGAAACTGCAATTAATAAGTAATTATTTGTTCATTTTGGTTTATTACAGTAGTTCTCTGTGCGCCTGTGTGTGTGATAATTACTAAATTTATGCTGTGTTCATATTTCGATCCATTTCTTTATGATCCGCCGTGACTCTGCTCTTCCTCTTGATTATCCAGTTAGTGAACACTTTACAAGATATTAAAAGTAATTATTTGTTCATTTTGGTTTATTAGAGTAGTTCTCTGTGCGCCTGTGTGTGTGATAATTACTAATAAGGCTGCGAAAGCTTTCCACTTCAGCAAATATATGAAAGGTAGATCAGCAAATATGAATGAGTAGAATTAGTTAATGTTTGGAGCAAATCAAAGAACTCATTGTCTCTCCCACGTGATGGCACAAACTGTGCATGTGCAATTGTTGGAATCTTCATAATTGGATGATGTTTTAAGAAACTACAGGTATGTATAACTCATAGTCAATGTTTTATCTCTTCTTAGACAAAATAGGGACAAACACGACCTCCATGAAACATCCCACATATTTATTTACAGGGAAATTTAACAAAAGACCTGTTCTCATTCTTAGAAAATGCCATATTAGGCCGAACAGTAGAATGTGGAATTGCGATCATTTCAGTCTTAGAGATGGCATAAATTTTATGCCCACAAATGCACCCAACTTTCCTCCTTTTTGTAACTGGCAGCATGTACTAGGCTCCCAAAAACTTCAAAAACCTATACAAAAAACCATTTCGTCAATTATGTGATATATAGAGTGCAACTCACTATAAACTTATACTATATGAAATCAAAAGAATTAGAGGAACAGCTCACCAATGACCCCATAACACTGACTGACAAACCTCAGCCCGCCACTTGACAAATTTCATAACGATGCAAAATAGATATATAAGATACAAAATATTGACAAAAATAGAAAGGAAATTAGCACCAGCAGCCGCGCCACCGAAGAAGACTTGGAACCACATAAATAGCCTAATGAATAAGCTCTGCAGGCCCCAAGATAAGGTTATTGAACATATATGATAATAAAACAATGTAAATGCAATAGTACCAACCTAAGGCTACCACAACTGAAGAGAAGAAAGATTGAAAAACAACTACACAGGCAGCAAGCAACTCCTTGCAGTGCTGCAGCGCACTGGTTTGCTGGTTTGCACTGCAGCACACTGCAGTGCTGCAGCAAACTGCAGTGCTGCCGCAAACTGCTTTGTTGTAGTGCAGCTCTTTGACGTGGTGACTAGCATTAGTGAGCGGTTTGACTTTCTGGGATGGAACTCTGTACAGCACACTGTTTTGCTGCTTTGCAAGCTGCAGCAAACTGCTTACCGGCAGTGCAAAGCGCATAGCCATCCACCCCGCTCTTGAAACAAACAAAAAAAAAACAGACCTACCAAACTCAAGCAAGCATCACGCTGCAGTGCGGAAACTGCATTGCAGCTAAGTGCAACATGCTCTCTGCCGCAGTGCATTGGACGGTTGCGCTAAGATCTCATGCGAGTTCAGCTTTGCGCCGCGATTTGTGCCACATACAGTTTTAGTACCATGGTATTATGGTTCAATGTTTGCAAATCAAACAACCCCTAATATTTTGAAATTAAAGGACTCAGAGATTGTAGGTACCATGATTTCATGAGTTGAGTGGGATTTGGCAAAGTTTAGAGAGATAGCTAACTGTTTGTCCCTTGATTCCTCAAACTATTGCATCCACTTCGCCATTGTTGATTAATATAAACTAAGTGATTTAATTATACTTAAAAAATATATTATATTAATGCCACATACAAATTCAAATTGAGCCATTTTTGACGAATAATAATCCCGTATGATTGATGGCAATTTGTGGTGGTGGTGAGGTGTCTCTTTTCGGGTCCGGGGGTGGTGCAGTGCAGCGGATGCATTGCACCGTAAAGTGCAGTGCATTGGACGGTTGCGCTAAGATGTCATGCGAGTTCAGCTTTGCGCCGCGATTTGTGCCACATACAGTTTTAGTACCATGGTATTATGGTTCAATGTTTGCAAATCAAAAAAACCCCTAATATTTTGAATTTAAAGGACTCAGAGATTGTTGTACCATGATTTCATGAGTTGAGTGGGATTTGGCAAAGTTTAGAGAGAT